>OX439485.1:152293481-152893481 GCA_949320155.1 Melangyna quadrimaculata | reverse complement strand
TTAAAATTAAAATGGTTTTACCTAGTATGTACTTAACCTACTTAATAGGAGGTGACTTTAATTTTGCGCCAATGATTTTAAAATTTCTCAAGTATGATTAAATTTTGTGTCTGTGCATTAAGAGATTGTTACAAATTTGCATTTCAGGGTATTTTTTTTACAAAATATTCAATAAACGGAAATATGGATTATTAATTTTGTTTTAGAACTTGCAATTTTGACAATTCTCCCTCATGTCTCGTAAGTGGCTGTTCCAATCTTAGTTATTTTAGAACAAAATTTCTTCTAAACAATATAGCATTCCAAAATTAAAAAAAAAAAATAATAATAAAAAAGAGCGCGTGTAACTCAGTACTCGTGGCAGAAGTGAAACTTCTTTGGGCGTTAGGTCTTAACGCCCAAATCCATAAAACCTGAATTGAAAATGTCATAACGCCCGAAAATGTTTCTTAAAAATTTTTTGTAAAATTTGGGCGCAATGACATAAGCTTCGGGCCTTATGAATTTTTTTTTGGGTATTATGACGTTCTAATTTTAAAGCGGCGCGGCGGTTGGTCGTATCGCCCAACGTAATAACGCCCAAATAAAGAAAATGTCATAGCGCCCAAAAAGCGGCACGTCGCCAAAATCTCATATAAAAAATGACACAACGCCCAAAAAGGAATGTCATAGTGCCCAAAATAATTTTCAAATGTCATAACGCTCAAATCTTAAAATGTAATTTCCTCCAAAAGGTTTATAATATTTTTGAATTTGGGCATTGGGACATACATTTCGGGCGTTATGACATTTCTTTTGGACACTTTGACGTTTTTAAAATGTAAGCTCAATAAGTCTTAATGACAAATTCGCAAAGTTTTGGGGAGAAAAAATTAAAATAAAAGACAATTCCGCAAATTAAATATCAATGTTCCAGTCCTGCAGTACTGTTGAGTGACACCAATTCGTCAAGCGGGATCAGGAAAATATTTGAAACTGCTTGTCTCAGGTAATATTCTGAAACAACGCAGCAAACACCGCAGCGGGGGGGCGGCGGCGTGGCGGTCGGCGTGATGTCGCCACTGCCAGCGCACCGCGCCGGGCCGCCGCCCCCCGCTGCGGTGTTTGTTGCGTTGTTTCAGAATATTACCTGAGACAAGCAGTTTCAAATATTTTCCTGACCCCACTTGACGAATTGGTGTCACTCAACAGTACTGCAGGACTCGAACATTGTTTGGGCGATATGACAATTTATTTGGGCTTTGCCACGGATTTTTTGTGAGATTTTGGGCGATTTTTCAGCTTTTGGGCGATATGACATTTGATGATTTTGGGCTTATGACGTTGGACGAAAAGAATTAAGAACGAAAATAAATAAAATTGTTGCAGCACCCAATTTTGGTATTTGAGATGTTTTTGGGCGTAATGACATTCCTTTTGGGCCTTGTGTCAATTTTTTGTTCAGTTTTTGGGCTACATGACAGTTTTTGGGCTTTATGACATTTTTCAATTTAGGCTTTATGGATTTGGGCGTTAAGACCTAACGCCACTTCTTTGGCGATCTAAAAATCTCGATTTTAATAAGGATATTAAGCTTTATGCGTAAGATTCAGCTGTGTGTTCAGTATCAAAATGATCGATGGGTTGGGTTTGTAAACTTGAAAACTTTAAACGTGAAAATTTAAAAAAAAAGGTGAAAATTTTAAAGATATAAACAGTTTATAAGAGTGGGTTTTCCGAATATTTCCAAAAATTCTTACAATTAAAATCTCTGGAAAATCAAACATTTGTATATGACAATTTAAATTTGGTTGTTTTTATTTTTCAACAATATATAATTCCGATTTAATTAAATTTTTTGAAATTAGCTTATTTGGAGCCTACAGTTTCAGACAATTTTGGCTCAATGAATACAGACCGATTTTACTTGCAAATTATTGGTTTTATATTTTTATAAGATAATTAACGTTGTATACTAAACAAATAGCTTCAAATAATTTGAAATAATAAACTTGAAAACATAGAATCAACGACCGAAAATTCAACTAAACCTATGTTTAACTTAGGCAGCCCTTAAGTGACTATGAATACGCCCCTATATGTTTACAATAATTTATATCTCCACACCAATAGGATATAGAGATAAAAAACTTAAACCAGTAAGATTCTTAGAATTTCATTATCTATTCACCAACAAAATTTCAAAACTCTGGCATTCTAACAAATGAAATTAGAAAATAGACATAAAAGGACAGTTTCCTTTTTATCTGCTATAAAAATATATATTATCGAAACATCCAAACTATTGCACTATAAAATATATTAGCATATTAATAAAAAAATTAACTTTTACTCTTCCTCCCACCACTCAGCAAATCAATGATCTCAGCGTTACACATGTGGCGTTACATTTTTTCGTTTCACAAAAATTCAACCTTAAAATTTCACTCTCAACGCGCGCAAAGAAGTTTCACTTCAAAAACAAATCAGAAAAGAATGTACATAAGATTTTAGTTTCTCCATAACTTATGCAATTGTATTAATAAAGTAAAACTTCCTTATAACTATAATTCTAAGCCGTATTATAGTCTTGAACCGCAAGACCAAGTACATTCGATCCAACAGTGCATTAGTATATTAAATGCAGAAGTATATCTAACGTACATTGGGGCGTATGCGTACTTTTTTTTATTTATTGAAGTATTAATTTTTTTTTAACCTGCCTTTATGCTTAACAGACAAATATAAAAACAAATGAATATTTAATTACTAACCACTTTGTAGCTTTGAAAACAAAGAACGTGCGGAACAGAGTCTTGCATTTTACTTTCCAATATTTATTGTTAATACAACTTCCTTGTGTCGATTTCTACCACATAAACTTTATGAAGAAACAGATTAAGAGGAAACAAAAAATTAAAAAAGTGTTGTTTTTATACCTAAAAGCTTAAACATAAGGAACCTAGGTACGAAGAATAATTAGAAAGATTTTGTTGTCTCTGTTAAGCAAAAAATGTGTTGTAATAATAAAAATGGAATTTTCTATTTTTCTTTTTAAAAAAAAGAACATCACTACGATATTAATTATAAGAAAAAAATTTTGTTTGTGAAATATAATCCTCATCATGACTCATACAAATTATTGGATTATATATGGTGACATTTAAAGGAGAATGGGAATTTTGGTCTACCTATTGCCCACGAATGAGATATAAGATATTTATCGTTCGAAAGCTAATCCCAAGTACATTTTCTGTTTTATGGACCCAAAGCTGCAAACACTGGGGTTAAGACAGTATATGGCAACAAAGATAGCAATGAGAGCAAAAATTAATTGCAATAGTGTTCCATTGAAATGACAGTATTGTTAACTTTCGATGAAATGAATAGACCTCAAAATAAAGGAACTTTTATACCAATGGCCAATAATAGCGAATAATATCATGGTTGGCGAATAATTCGCTTAATAGTATAAAAATATTGTAGTTTTTATTCGATTTAGCAAATTTAATGAATGGGAATAACAGCGCGTCTTGTGCCCTTAATTCAGATATATCGGGGTTTTCAATAAGAGCGCTACAAAAGGTTTTTTAAATAGAACAAAAACAATGAAATTCTTTATTCCTGTGAAAGAACGTTTGATGCCATTATATATGGAACTCAACTCATTTTGTCCTCCACAAGTCCGTATCATCCAATGGGGGCCAAAAATATTTGGTTATCATTGAACGGTAGCGATCCCCATTCCCAGTAACGTGTCGGTCTTGATCATCACGGAACATCACGCCGCAGGCCCATAAACCACACCAAACCGTAATTTTTTCGGGATGCAATGATGACTCATGGAGTACGTGTGGATTGCTGCCTGACCAATTCTGCATATTTTGTTTATTGACGAAGCCATTCAGCCAGAAATGAGCCTCATCGCTGAAGATGATTTTTCGATGAAAATCTGAATCATTTTCAAGTTGTTGCTCAGCCCAATTCACGAACATACGACGCTTCTGGTGGTCAAGCGGCTTCAGTTCTTTCGTCAATTTAATCTTGTTACGGTGGAGGCCAAGATCTTTTCGCAAAATTTGCCATAATGACGTCACAGAGATGCCCAACGCTTGAGAACAACGTGTGAGAGACACATTTGGGCTTTCTGCAACTGAAGCCTCAGCGGCAGCAATATTCTCGACATTTTGTACTGTGCCTGTGGATGCAATTTTTTTCAGTAGACGCTCAATTGTTGATCTGCTAGGACGATTATGACGACCATAAATTGGACGTAGCGCTCTTAACGTTGAGGACACTGACTCGTTACTGGCTCGTATATCTTTCCATGATAAAATGGCAAATTTTATTGAAGAGAAATGTTAAAAGACCGGCAAGAAATATGGCGTCGTTTGCTGTTCCTGTTGCTCTACTTTTGTAGCGTCCCTGTTGAAAAACCCTTTACAAGGTTGGAAAGCTTATTTTAAGAGCATCATTTTTGAATATGGACACAGAACTGTAAACCACGAGGCTTAGGCTATCTGTGTTTATTCAAATTTGCAAAGTGTTTTTCTTACTTTTTTGGTTATTTAATTTAGCCAACTCCCATTGTTTAGGAAACAAAAAATACTCGCACGTTGTTCCGCTCCATAGTTCCTTCTCATTTTCATAGGTTTCATTTCTTGGCACTAGGTAGACCAGATCCCATACATTTTTGCTCATTCACCTTTATGAATCAGATTTTGTTAGCAAATTACGTTGAAATATCAGACTTATTTTTTTTTCTATTTGTCCTAATTTAAGTAAATTGCCTTTTTAACGTAAAAAAAGGCTTTACATCTTCGAGCTTAGTGATATTAATAATAAACTAAGTTCAGTAGTGCAACGGCCGCCTCTGAGGTAGCTTGGTCAGGGTTCAAATTCAGCTGATGGCAAAACAATTTTTAAATTAAAATTGGAACTAAAGACTAAAAAAGGAATCTGATGATTGGTGTGACAGCCATGAAATTGCAATAATTCCAGCCCTTAGTAATACTTGGTGGTAGCCAACACAAGTGGTTGTTGTTCATTCAAAACCTTTAATCTAAGTTCAGTATAGTTCGCTTCTAGAAAATTTGCGAATCCATTGCAAAAAAAAAAAAAAAAACCTGAATGAACATGCCAGAGCTGTTGTCCAATCGGTATTCAAAATCTTTTACACTAAACAAAATCAAGTTGGGCATTTAAAAATGTTAATTGTTTTTTTTTTTTTTTTTTTTCAAAAATGTCAAACATTGCAATACAATTTTTACTAGGTTTATAATGTCTAAAAATTCCTTCTAATTTTTGAAACCACTTTTTTAAACTTTCTTAAACCATAAAATTCGAATTCGTGTTATTTTCATAAAATAATATAAAAACTAATGAAAATTAATATTGTTTTCAATAACCAAACAAGCCCAAAATGCATGCAAAGTTAGATTTTAACTCAAATTAAAATGCCCTACACATACCCCTGCATTCAAGCTTGGACCATTTAAAAACTTTTTGCAGATAATTCTCTATTGACTGTTTTTTAGGTACCTTTGGGTATTTATTTTTTTTTTTAAGAAGTGGTACCACCCATAGAACCATTTTTGTTTTATTTTTACTTTGTTCGAAAATGTTGGAAAATGGTGGTTATGTCATAATGCTCAAAAACGATTTTATATTAGATCCTGTCTAAACAGGTATACAAAGAATTTAGAAAAAGAAAACTTTGTTAGGTTGTTAAAAAAGTTCATGAAAACTATATTAAATTTCAAAAAGGACTTCGTTCATAGAATTGTTTTTCTGATTTTCGACTCCCTCGCTATTGGCTTAAAACCAAATTAAATAAATCTCTCCAAATAGAATTCTATAAACAGAATTTATAAAATTTTCTAATAATTTACTTATCCATTTAAAAAATAAAACAGTTAATGATTTTTCAAACATCTCGAATGATTTTTATAACAATTTGTGTGCATAAATGCATGTACAAGATGATTGGCATATGGTGTGGAAAAATGCGAAGGCGTTTAGGTTGAGCTGGGACAAGAGAAAAATCTTGTAGTCAAGGGGAAATTTCCTAAGAAATTGTCTTAAGCCAGAAATCCCTTCTTTTATTTTATTTTCAAGTCAAGTTGCTTAAGTGAACAGTTATTGAAAAATTAACTTACAAACTCAAAACTAAAAAAAAAGGAAATAATATTTCAAACTATTTTTTTTTCTCTCAAAATTCTACGTAACTTTTTTTGTTTTCAAAATTGAAACACTTTTCGGTTGGCTTAGGACTTTTTTTTTTGAAAATATTAAAGAAAAATAAACCATAAAACATTTCAGCAACCGGTTAATTATCATCAGCTTAGTTTTTTTTTTTTTGTTTTTACTATAGTCCAGGAAAATTAGATAAAAAAGTGTCCTTACCTCCAAAAAGTTCCAACAAAGCTCCATAAGATGAAGAGCTTAACATTTCCTGCAAAGTACCCTATATTTGGGGTGGAGCTTAGGGCTGGCCACGAGACGAGACCCTGCGAGGCTTTTGTAAGTCTCGTCTCGGTCTCGTTAATATCGAAAATTTCCAGTCTCGTCTCGGCCTCGTGTCGGTCTCGTATAATTTAGTCTCGTCCCGGTCTCGTCTCCGAAAAAACGATTTCCGGACAACCTGTTGACTATTGGAACGAAATATTTTCGATTATAGTTTGAATAATTATATGCAGAAGAAAATAAATATTTAACTGATTTTTTAGTCTCTGTAAATTTCGGTCCAAATATACAGTCTGGTCTCGGTCTCGTCTTAGTTGCTTAAAAGGCAGTCTCGTCTCGTGTCGTCTCGGTCTCGTCATGCGAGACCGAGACTTTTCTCGTCTCATGGCCAGCCCTAGTGGAGCTAAAACTTTTGGGGTAAGGGTGTAAAAGGTAAAATTGTGTTACTACATGAATCTAAAGTTTTCTCCCCACCCGCTAAAACCGATTTGAGCTCTTTACAAAGCTCGAGACTGTTAATGTCCGAGCTTTGCTAGATCAGTAGGATCATCATTTAAGAAGAAATCTCCAAGATAGAGTTTACGTTTTTGTGATAAGACGGGACACGTACAGAGAAAATGAGGAATATAGGTACACATTAGCTCATAAAATTCTACACAAAAATGATTAAAACACTTTTTTTGTACAATTTATTGATAGATTTGGATAAAAACGGTCTAAAACATTTGGGTGCAGTACATTTGGTCAAAAAAATGTAATATTGGAGGATAGTTAATATATTTTTGGATAAGGAATTTTTGTTTTGGATTATGTTTGAAAACATATTTTCAAACATATATTAAGTACAATTATCTACAAAATGACATATTATCGACCTCTATACAACTATTCGTTCTTTAGTTATAACGGTCCAAATTTCAATTTTATTATATATAAAGAATTCGGTACATACACACACAGTATTTAAAGATTCTTCCTAACCAGTACCGTCCATTATATACCCAATCGATCAAAGGAATCAAATTCCACTATTATTATCGAGAGGTCAGAGGTTTCAGTTTAAGATGCACTGAAAACATTCGTGTGTAAATAATACTTATAACTGCGTGCAATCAACGAATTTTATTCGTGGTTTTCAGCCACGAATAGCATTCGTAGAATGGACATATATTAGTACATATTGCGAATATTTAATTCTTATTTGTACAAAAACAAACGTATATTGTACTAAAAGTATTGTAATATTTACCAATGCTCTCTTAATTATTCGTAAATTATCCAGTGCTATTAGTATATTGTAGAAAGAAATAACGTATGTTTCGGATAAAACTTTTTAAACCTTACTAATACTTCGTACATTCTACGAATAATGCGTACAGTCAGTCTACGAATGAATTTTGTCTACTAATATTAGTTTTACTTCGTAAATAGTACGAATCCATTAGTAAATATTACAAATGCAATGGTAGAAATTACGAATGTATTCGTACGAAAAATAAACGAATGTTATAGTTATATGTACACAACAATTCGTTCAATGTACTCATAAAAATTGTATAATTTTAGTTTACGAATGTTATAAGTATACTCAACGAATGAATTCGTGCATACTACTACAGGTATTAGTAGCACTTCACGAATATATTCGTTAGGAAATCACGATACGAATACTTCGTAAATTTCACGAATATTCGTACAATGAACGAATATTTTTGCTACGAATGTCATTCGTAGCAACTATTCGCAACTATGCGTGCAACTATTTCTCTGTTTTTTTTCTTAAATTGAACTTTGGCCCGCCATAGCTTAAGAACGGCTTGCCGTACAGAGGTTGTTTATATGTTATTTTGTAGATTATTGTACTATCTTTTGTGAAGAAATAAACTTCACGGGAGTTATTAAGCAAAATAAAAGAAATCAAATTTTTCAAGATGGCGGCATTTCCCTTGCGGTACCACTCTCAAAACTTAGTTATTTAATAGAAAATATATTTCCCCATCCAAAAATATAATTAGTATCCTCCCATAATATATTTTTGGACTAAATGTACTGCATGTACTAAATGTTTTCGACCATTTTTCTTCAAATCTATCAAATGTACAAAAAAAAGTGTTATGATCTTTTTTGAGTAGAATTTTATGAGCTACAATGTGAACGTACAATTTTTTTTTTTAAAGAAAGTATATTTTTTGAGTTATTTAGAAAAAAAGTGCATTTTACCCCCTTTACCCCACGCCCCCACCTAAAACTTTTAGCTCCACTCCAAATTAAGGGTACTTTTCAAGAAATATTTAGGACAAAAAAATGAAGCTATCCACCAAAATTCAGCTTTGTCGGAATTTTTTCGACGTGAACATCTAATTCTCCTAGACTAAACGGGTGAAACAGACCCCGTCTCAAACTAACCTACATCCTATATACTCTAGCTTTTTTCACAGTGTTTCTAAGCGTATCACCGTCTATAATTACGTTCGGGAAATAATATGGAATTCTGTTCTTAGATCAAAGGTTTAAGTGAGATGCTTTATTAGTCAAGATAATCCCCTTTTTTAAATAAAGGTTCACTATGCAAAAAGCGAATATCCCTGATTAAAAAAAAAAAAACAATCTTTTAAAAAACGGTTTATCAAACTCTTTAAATGGGCTAAATGAGCAACTTTTTCTTGAAAAATTTGTCCGAATACATTGCTAATATCAACTTTTGGTTGATATTAAATATGTTGGAAACGGGTTTGTTGATGCATTTTGATTCTTAGAGCTTTTTTAACATATTAGTTACATTTTTGCATTTTTTAATAGCGATGTTTTAATATTTATACAAATAGGAATTAAGAAAAACATCCTAGACCTATCCATTGTTCGTATAGAAAACTGGAAATTCGTTCCCGTCCTAACAACCATGTCGAATTTAAAATAATATGTATTTTGTTTCTTAAATTCTTCTTCATTTTTAAATCCACATTATAACTCTTACTTCTTGCTCCTCCACATCAGGAAGTCCACATTTCCTTGGTTATATAGCCAGAACTGGCAAATTTAAAATCCATAATTCATTTTGTGCAATGTCATGTTCGTTTGTGAAAGTTTACGAATTCAGATACTCCTGCTGGATGTCTCTACTTCTTATGCTGCTACCAGGCGACGACGGACGCGGCACAGAACCGGCAAACCTCTTTGTGGATGCATCAAACGCAAACCTGTGGGTTGTTGTGGTATTTTGCTGGCCATTTTTTTTTTAGATTTCAAATTCCATTGCTTACCCCCTCAACTGTGCGGCAGATGAGAGCCGAGGTCTGTTGTTGGGTTGGGCAGCTATGTTGAGACATTTTCAAAAACCCTCAGAACATAGTTTCATGTTAGCAAAATGGATACCTAACGGTATACTCTCGTACACAGATTAACGATGTCAGGCACTTGTATCTGTTTGTTGTCGGGGTCGGGATTGGGATCGGTGTGTTCTCTCTGATGGTCCTCGCTCTGGCTCTGGCTCTTGCAGTGGTTCGGGGTTAGGTTTTAGGATTCTATAGAGCTATGGTTGTTGTGCTTGTGTATACGTGGTCTACACCTGGAATAGTTGTGTTTTCCTCTTTCTATGTACAATCACACTTTATAAGCAAAAGTGCATACACCATCAATGCACCTTGTTTCTCTCTAGCACACTACACATAACTGTACCTCTAAACATCTAGAGGTGTTTAGATTTTTCACCAGGCTTTTGCTTATTAAAGGTTAGACCGCACACAACTGCAGCGGAACTACACTTCACGACGCGGCAAAACATTATTTGTATGAAACTGTATGAGCTATATCGCACTAAGCGGCAACTGAACTTCATTAAATTTCATACAAATTATTTTGAATCGCAGTTCCGCTGCAGTGCAGTTCCGCCTAGTGCGGTCTAACCTTAAAGCTTTATCCTTGAGAGGATGACGAGGTCTCCTCTATTTTACCTCTAATTTGTGTGCATCCTTCGAGTTTTGCCTTGAATCTGTGGGAAAAGATTTTAGAAAATCTCTATTCGTCTTGTTTTGTGTTGTCGAATAGTATAGTGTTGTGGTGTTGGTGCTGGTGCTGGTGGTGGTTGTAGTTGTGTTGTCACGGCAACATCGTCGTTGTCATCGTTGTCGAGCTCGCGTCAACATGACAACGCTCCCACAAACACCAGTTCTAGAGCTAAATCGGGGCTGTATTTGGGTTTTTATGTTGCATTTAATGTTTTCGGGCCAAGTTTGATTAAAAATTTGGATTGGATTAACCATAAGAATAAGGAATCAAAAGAGTCCATAAGTGTTGTTCCACGAGTGTTATTCTTTCTTTCAGCTATAGTAACGGGGCCAACGCATTAATTTCCAGTTTTTTCGCATTTCTATTCCCGATTCTGCAGTTCACCAAATAGCTAGCATTTTTTTGATTTCAAGAAATTCTAATTCCAAATTTTGAAGTCCTCCATTTGAAAAAAAATCATACTGCTCTGTCAACTTCACCCCGTCCTTTTTTTGCCCCTACCCTTTTTTGGCACCCTGTCATTTTTTTTGTTTTTTGCCACCCTGCATTTTGTTTGCCACCCTGACATTTTTTTTACCACTCTGGCATTGTTTTGCCACCCTGGCATCGGGTTTGGCAAAAAAGGACCGCGGTGGCAAAAAAAAGTGCCGGTTTGTCAAAAAAGTGTTGCAAAAAAAGGACAGGGTGGCAACAAAATGATGGGGAAATGTGGAATTACTGGCCTTAAATAAAAGTATAAAGGGCATTGTCAATGTTACCGTTGATTTTTTATCATTTGTTTTCTGTTTTAACTCAATTTCTTATAAAATTTCTAGTCCCAAATTTAAGGCGCCGCCAGGGACTGCAAGACTTTGCATTTCTTTTATTAGCATTAACAGATCTTCGAATAATTTCTTTAGTTTTTGGATCACTTTCAGACGGCAACATTTGCTGTGGGCTCTTGTTCTATAAGAGGAGATACCGATGTACATTGGTTTTGCACCACTCTGAGTGTCACAATGGCAGGGACAAATAGTACAGTGTAAAGCATTCCACATTCGCGACTAAAGAGAGAAGCTCTATACCTTACAGTACGTCAGAAATTGGGCTCAAGGGCAGACTGATGTGCATTCATCGAAGTGAAAATGTATATTAAGAAAGGCCCAGTTCCATGACCGATAAAAAATAATTTGGACACTGTAATGTAAGTTATGAAAGAAAAGTAGAATTTAACTACCCTCAGCCTGTGAATATTTTTTCCCTAATTAAAAAAAATAAAAAATATTATATATAAATATATAATATAAAATATCAATTCCCTTATTTTCTTAGTACCTAAATACAGCCCTGTCAACGACTGTCTTGTGATGCTTATATAGTTTTCCTTACTCTAATTCACATTCGAAAGGATGTGTCATCATGAATAAATTCATTAGCGCTGAGCACTGGGGACTTAAGTGGGCGGCAATAAACGCCACCGTACGTGTGTCCCTATCCCTATACCTATAAAGTTCATTTTCTTGATTTGTATAGAGGTTTAGGGTAATATACCTAATATATTCGCCTTTATTCCTGGAGAGAAGTGAAATGCGAGGAGATGAGATGAAAACGAAAAGTGAGTGTAGAATCCATAAAGTGAATTACAGGTCATGTACCTGTGGGCGCCTTGAAGGTTGGTTGTTTTAGGTTGCGATATTATTATGTATACATTGTATCCGCCGCGTTCATCTGGACCTAAAGTAGATTCCTAAGCGTGCAGTCTTCGTTTTGGTTGGTACCTTCATACAATAATTGTATGTGAAGTGCTGTAGTAGCAAGGAAGGGATGATGGTTTACTGCGGGTAATCGTTTTGTGTTTTTTTTTTTGTTTTTAGTGCTGCACAAGAAATTCTGTGCGAACCCTTAGCTGATACACTCTAGCATAATATTAAAGTATTATCTTTTCACACAATAGTTGCTCTGGTGCGCTTAAGTACTAATAATACCATTAAATTGTTGGGTAGGTGATGGTAGCATGTTTGACGGTGATCTTAGCCTAACTCTATGTTTATGGGGGTATGTTCTGATTTCGATTTCTTGAGTAACTTAATAAAAATTATATATGTTAATGTTGAAAAAGTATTCCAAAGTCGTATTGGTAAAAATAAAAAAAATATTAAGCAATCTCACAAAGTAAGGTTTCAGACTTTATGCAGAGCTATACGAACATTCGGCGGGAAATTAACGCAAATTGCATTTAGCCATATTGAGTTTCTTAAGCGAGTAGTAGCCCGTAGCGTAATGGTTAGTGCGTTCGATGTCAGGCTGGAGGTCTGGGTTCGCTTCCCAGCCTCGTCCACTTAAAAACTAAAAAGTTTTTTTTCCAGGGCTACTGCCTGACAAATCCTCCAATAAGAGTATCACTTGTCACGAACAAGTGCTTTTCGTCTAGCCGTTTGGATTCGGCATAAAATTGTAGGTCCTTTTCATTCCTGTCGACAGGCGCACACATAAATGGTTGCGAGTTGTTAGTCGGCCCTGGTTCTTAATGAGCCGTTGTGCCACCCGATTTAATTATTTATTTTTTATTTTTTTGTAGGTTACTGGCCACAAACAAAGAATTAATTTTAATTTTTTATTATTTCTGGAACTTTCTTTTTTTCTGTTTTTATTTTTTAATACATTTTAATGTTATATTTTGTTAAAAAAAGTGTTAAGTATTTTTAAGAAAATAAAATGGTCTTTCAAAATATGTTCTTACTAACGTAGAAGTACCGAAATGCGAAACTCTAACAAAAGCAACGAAGCCATTGATGAGATATTCGGGAATATGACAACAAAAAAGCCAATTTGCTCAAAAAACGTTACAACATTGTTTCCGTTATTGTTTTTTTTTTTTTGCAAAACCTGGTAATGCAGTCTTATTAAAATCGAAATAATCAAAATCGTAAGAGCCGTTTTCGAGCTACCCGTTCTAGTGAGCTAACAAAAAATTGAATTTTCTTCTAGCGAAAATTTTAAGTAACTTCGTTCAGCCATCCAGGCTCTAACTCAATGTAATCAGCACGGACCGACACGGACGTCTGTCGAAAATCACTTGTTTGGACTTCTCCAACATGGTGATGTTAAAGTTTTGATTAAAAACTTTTTTTTCTTACACAAAATTAATATGTTAATGTAGTTTTCGTCTGATAACATACATAGCTCTTGCTTTGTCATATTAACATTTAATGTTTTAAAAAAAAGCACCAAACACTTCAGCATGCTGCTTCTGTATTACATTGGGCTTGGTCGTGTCAATGAGCGGATGATTAAATACTTTCAATTTTTGTTCTTCTCATAAGAACAAACCATGAACATTTCAGTTGGATCCAATTCCGAGTAACAATAAAGCGTGAAAAGTAGATTTGGAAGTAGGTGGATGTTATTAAAAATACTTTGAAAATGTTTTAATTGTTTATTATACAAAAAACCCTGAACACTTCACGAGGGTTTCCGGGAAACCTAAAAATGGTATGGTAAAAATGGTAAAAGTACTTTCAAATTTTGTTTGTTAATTAAAACAAATTGTGAAAATGTCATCACAGACGTTTCCGAGAAACAATAAAGAGTAAAAAGTGGGCGTGGCAGTAGGCGGATTTCACTAAAACTATTCTTTGATTTCTGTTCTTACACATATAAAGACTGAAAATTGCATTAAAATCGTTGGTGCATTTCGAAGAAACAGAAAAGCGTGAAAAGTGAGTGTGGTAGTGGGCGGCGGATTTCACTAAAACAATTTTTCGCCCTACCCATCGAATGTGAAAATTTCCTCTAAATCATTTAGGTCGTTTTTGAGAAAACCAGCCGTTTCCGTGAATATCACGAGCAAATAAATACGAAAAGGGGAATCGGCAGAAATAGGAAAAGGGGGAGCGGCAGTGAGCGGATTTTACTATAATTATTTTTTTAATTGTTTCTCGTTTATAGAAACAATCTCTGAAAACTTCAGCCAAATCGGTGTACCCATTTCAAAAAAAAATTACTCAAGTGGACGTGGCAGTAGGTGGATTTAACTTTTACTATTTGTCGATATTTGTCTTGTCCATTTTAATAGGCTTGGAATATTTCATCCAAATCCTAAGAGCCATTTCTGGGAAACCAAACAAATTATGAAAGTGGCAGTAAGATGGAAATATTAATAAAACTACATTTAAAATTTATATTTTGCCTAAAAGAATAAACTGTGAAAAATTCATCAAAATCGTTAGAGAAGCAGAAAAGCGTGAAAAGTAGGCGTGGTGGTGGGCGGATATCACTAAAATTATTTTTGTTTAGTTTATATAAACAGACAAACTTTATTCAAGTCGTTTTCCTCGTTTTGGATTAAACCAGCCATTTCCGAGAATCCCATTAAACAAAGAAATTAGAAAGGTGGGCGTGGCAGTGGGCGGATTTAACTAAAAGTATTTTCTTTATGTATTTCTTGTTTATAAAAACAAACTGTGAAAGTGTCATCCAAATCGTAGGAGCCATTCCCTAGAAACCAAAAAATAGAGAAAAGTGGGCATGGCAGTGGGCGGATATTAATAGTGGGCGGATATTAATAAGAGAACAGACTGAAAACTGTATCAATATCGTTAGAGCCGTTCCCGCGAAGCAGAAAAGAGTGAAAAGTGGGCGTGGCAATGGGCGGATTCCAATAAAATTATTCTTGATTTTTCGTCTTGCTTATACAGGGTGACTGGTATAAGGTGCACCAAAAAGCTGAAACGAGTAGGTTGGATTAAGACAAGAAAAGATTCGTATCGGAGGGGGGGTATATTTCCCTCTGTTTTGACGGGAGGGGCAATTTTCTAAAAAAATTACTTAAAACAGAAAAAAATGTTAAAAAACAACGGTAAGGCTTGCAATGCTCTGCCATACCTTTTTGGAAAGCCAGAAATCTCTTCTTTAATTTCCAATTTAAGCTAAGTTGCGTTCGTGAATAGTTTTCAAAGTTATTAAAAAACGATATTTTTGACAGAAAGTAAAAGAAACAATATGGCCGCAACGAGCTGTTAAAATCAACCCGTCCCCATTGGAAAACCCTTTATAAACAGAATCTGGAAATTGCTTTCGAATTGTTTTTTTGGTTCTCGAGAATTTCATGAAATAAAAAAAGATTAAAAGCGGGCGTGGCAATGGGTGGATTTTCCTAAAAGTATTTTTTTTAATTTTTTTCTTCGTGTATGAATTTTAACCAATATCTTGATTCTCGAAAACGATTAATGAGGGGGGGGTGCTCAGATCTATATTTCTGCAAAATAAAATAATTTTTGTCTCGTGGACTTCAAGACTTCAGGTACTATATAAACTGCTAAATAAACACACATGTGTACAAACCTTGCTGCAACTTTTTCTCCAACAAAAAAAAAAAACAGCGACACCTTAGGTACATAATAAATGGTAGATAATGTTATTTTGTACAAAAAATAAACAAAAACAGTTTTCTATTAGTTGATATTGAAAACCTATTAATTTCCTTTGTATTGATTTGCAAGTTCACGCATTACAAAACGAACTCTTCATCATCACTTAAAATTACTGAATTGCACATTTTCATAGATGCCAACATCAACATGATATGGGTTTAACAATGAATCGTATGTTTCAAAATTACACCGAACGTGATTGAATACCCTCAGAAAAAAAAACAATACTCGCCCTATACTTAGAGAAAAAAGGGGCACAACTGAATCGCACAAAGCTTGCTCTCGTAGCTAACAACTTTCACGTGGCTTGAAATTGACAATGTACATATTTATTGGTCCCATACAATTATGAGATCATTAAAAAAAAAGTTTTAAAAACAATTTAAAATATAAATGATTACTACGAATTATTATATATTATAGTTATTTTAATAGCTAAAACAGATAGAGCTCAAAAACAAGTATGCCATCTGATTTGTTTAATAAATATGAATTTAGATAGATAGATATTTATTTCTTTAAATCCAAATACAAAAATATCAATTCGATTTACTTTGCTCAAAATGAAATTGAAATATAAAGTGACAAAGATATTTTTTATATAATAAAAATAGTGTTATTGTCACTAATCGGCAATTAGTATTAAACATAATTAAGATGGGTGGGGTGACCCATAGAAAATAAAAAACAAAATAAAATCAAAATAAAAATAAAAACAAAAACAAAAACAAAAAAAGAGAAAAAATACATTTGTTTATTTGTTATTCAGTAATATGGAGAAAGTTAAATTCAGTTTACTATTTCATTGGAACATCAGGATAAACTAAATATTAAGCATTGATTCAATACCGTATATATCAAAGCAAAGAAGCCATTTTTTTTACAAGCTTCACAAACAACAATTGAGATGTAAGAACCCTGATGGAGTGTGAAAGATTATTAAATAATCGACATGAAACAACATCAAACAATTTACGAAATGCAGTTGTACGGAAGGCTGGTATAGATACTTGATTTAAAAAATTTCCACGTATGTTATGACTCGAAATAATTCTGCAATTGAGATTTCCTGATCTTTTGAAGAATTCATTTAGAACTTTGTAGCAGTACAAATGTCGAACTCGAAGAATTTTCAATTCATTAAAATGTGGGAAACTAGGATATAAGCGAGGTCTACGGCAAATCTTCTAAAGGACAGACTTTTGAAGAGTCAAAAGAGGTTGTATTTTGTTGAAATGGGTTCCCCCCAACATGTAATTCCGTATTCTGGTTTTGAATGAAAGATCCTATAGTATATTTTTATAAGAAGTTGGTACGAACAAACATTCCTAAGAAAATAAAAATATCTTAATGCGCCACGAAAGTATTTTCTCAGATTTTCTGTGTGATTGTAAAAGCTCATTTTAGAATCAATTATAAGTCCCAAGTATTTGAATTCATTAACATTCTCTATCTGAAAGCACCTATCGCAGCAGCTGGAAGAACTAGAAAAAGTGGAAGAAGAACAATTGGTGATATAAGAGCAGTTAACAACTTTAAACTTCTGGCATTCAGTAGCATGAAAAAAGAGCTCAGCATCAAGGTTTTTATTCTGTGATAAATTAAAAAACATAACTTTGGTATTAGAACTAATAACTAATTTATGCTTAGCAAACCAAAGCCTTAATAAACTCAGATCCCAATTAATGTCAGCTGTAAGATTAAGGTTACTATCCGCACTAAAGCTAAAACCGATATCATCAGCGAAAGCTGTCAATACACCGTTAAAAGGCAGTCGAAACAATGAATTGATGTTGATCAAAAAAAGAAGTGGGCCTAAAACCGACCCCTGTGGAACTCCCAAATCGATTGACCACATATCACTCCTAATCTCTTCGAATACCACTCTTTGAGTTCTTTTATTCAAATATGACATGAACCATTCACAAATAAAGCCACGGAACCCAGCGTTTTCAATTTTACTAAGCAATATTTCGTGATTTACCATATCAAAGGCTTTTGAAATGTCAACAAATAAAGCGGCATTACACTTTTTTTTTGTCAAGGCTTCCAAATATTTGAGAGCAGAAGCGTAGCAAGGCATCCTCAGTAGATTTATCACTTTGAAAACCGAACTGAAATCTACTGATAAATTTCGTTTTATTTAAGAAAATCACCATTCTATTTTTTACAGCTTTTTCAAAAACTTTGCTTACTGAGGGTAAGAGTGAGATCGGCCCGTAATTCGATAGATCACCGGTTACACCTTTTTTAAAAAGCGGTAGTACATTAACACATTTTAGGAAATCAGGGAATACCCCGTTAAAAATACTTTTATTGAAGATGTGTGCCAAAACATCCGTTACAAAACAAGCTACATTTTTCAAACAAATATTACAAAGACAATCGATACCAGAAGAGTTTGAATTTTTTAGGGTTCCAATTATTTGTAGAAGTTCAAAACCAGTAATAGGCTCAAATACAAAACTTTGCCTTTGAGAAGGTTCGCCTGAATTAAAAACAAGACTACAAGTTCTATTCATATGGTGACCGGAAAACACTTGTAAATTTTGTGAAATTGTCGAAAAATGGTCGATAAAGGCATTAGCAATCCCAATTTTATCAGAAACGACCCGATCGTTAACATAGACAGCGGACAGAAGTTTGCGATTTGTGTTCTTGTTCAAAATACTATTGACAATTTGCCATTCATCTCTAACGTTACCCTTAGCTTGATTGAATTTGTTTCTGTAGTAACTGTCACGACAAATAGGGATTTCTTTCTTTAATTCCGCACAAATTGTTTTATACTTATTTTTTAAATAATCGCTACTATTGTGTTTTTGTGCTTATTCTTATATTTGACTTTTTTAAGAAGAAGATACGTTATCCAGGGTTTTAAGCGTTTTTCACACTT
Source organism: Melangyna quadrimaculata (assembly GCA_949320155.1). Classification (NCBI taxonomy): domain Eukaryota; kingdom Metazoa; phylum Arthropoda; class Insecta; order Diptera; family Syrphidae; genus Melangyna; species Melangyna quadrimaculata. Next base: position 152,874,725 of record OX439485.1, on the reverse strand, counting down.
TTTCAGGGCAATTGAAGCTGAATATTCCGATATATATCTCAATAAAATATTGGAGAAAAGGTCGTACGATGTAGATGCATCACTTTCCGCATAAACTGCATCCCAAAACTCAAAAGACAAAGAAAAAAAAATTCAAAAATCGTTAGAGCGGTTTTTTTTTAAATTAATTTTTTATATATAAAAAATCTTGAACATTTTTTAAAATAAAGTTTGGTATGCCAACTTTTAGAATTCAATAAAATACAATTTTTCACAAAATTAAAAAAAAATCACTAGCCCGTTTTCAAGATATTGAATTTTCAAAAAAAAAAATTTCAATATTTTTTTAAAAATCCAAAAATTATTTTTTTCGAAAATTTTTATATGCAAAATTGTGAGCGGTCTTTTGTGTAAAAATGTTGGTTGAAATCGGTCAAGTAGTTAACGAGAAATTTGAAAACCAAAAAATCGGTTGTATGACAGGTACCGTTAATAACCATTATAAAAAAAAAAATTTTCGGCCAAAATATTTATTTCAATAATTTTAGTACCTCGTAATTTTTTTTGGAAAATCGTTAGAGCCGTTTTTGAAATAAATCAATTTTTGTATATTGGCTGTATGACAGATACCGTTAGTTTTTGAGCTAAACAAAAAAAATTCAATTTCCCCTCTAGGGAAGGTTCACATAAGAACCTTAAGTCCAAAGTTTGAAGAAAATCGCTTCAGCCGTTTAAGCTGCAGTTCGTGGTACATACAGACAGACAGACAGAATTGCGAGACCCACTTTTTTCGCGTTCTCTATAATCGTAATGTTTGGGAAAATTATTATCTCAAATTTTTTTTTTTGCACAAATCCTAAACTTGCCCTATACTACGTATATCGCAAGTAAAAATATAGCAGTAGATAGCTTTTTTATACATTCTTAATATTAACTCTCTCCAAATGCATCTTAAGGTTTTCTTCTGGATACAATATACCCTCAGCTGCAGCATTCACTATTCTTTCCAATTAAGTAATATCTTTAATTAAATGGTTATTTTTAAAATCTTTCCTGATGGAGTTTTTCGCAGTTCTGAGCTCAAATTTTGGTCTCCATTTACAGAAAAAAAGCAAAGTTTGCTTTCCACAGTTATCACTTTCACTATACTTTAGAGTTTTTTTTTGTTTCTCACTGAAATAAAAAGGTCAAGGCATCAGATCCTGATTAATTCTAAATGGGTTTCTAGGAAGGGTCGTTTTGTGTATACGCTTAAATCAACAGTAATAGACATATCGATGAATAATATTCATTTACTAGGAGTACTAGCACTTCCAAGAAAGATATCTACCTATATCTCCTCCATTTAATGATGAAGCAAGCTATTTCTCTGCCATCATTTCATAGAAGAATACACGATTCAGATATATGTATGTAGCTCTAATACTGCTTTTGATTCACTTTTTGATTATGTTTATTGAATATTAACTCGTATAGGCTACAGACTTCTAAAATCCTTCAAAGGACTCTAAACAAACACAGCAATTCCCTTTTGTTGCTTTGGTGCGTGCCATCAGTTCGTCACGTCAGCAAAAACAACATCTTTTGAATTTTCCCATGAATAGCAAGATTGGTTTCATTCCAAAAGGATTCGAAGTCCTTTTTTGATAAAATGATGCTGTCATATTTTTTCAAACCCATCATATCTATATTCCCCACCACCGCCACCAATCGTATCAAAGCTCTCTATACTCTATACACCCGTCAAGTCGACGATGACGGACGCCTACGACAACCCTATATTTTGTTAGGGGCTACGATTACGATGTGTGTGTGTTTGTTTGTTTGTTTGTTTGTTTAAAAGGCTTATGGTGTTATGCTGTTCAATCGAGAAAGAGTTCATGTTTGAATAGAATTTTCAAGGAAATAAGCATCTTTTTGCCAAAGCGAGGCACATCCTTGAGCTGTCATTTGGCTTTGGTCAGGCCATAGGGGAAAACCTTAGAATAAACATCCATTACCTCCTGCAAATATTTACACATCGACCTCAATTCCAAATCCTCTTCTTCACCGAATAGCATCATTCTGCACAGTTTGCTGCAGTGCCTTTATTTTACGTACCTATATAAGTATATCTTCTCTTATTCATCTTTTTGTGTAAACAGTTTCCATAAGTTTGTGCCTTTTTTTTCGTTTATATTATTTTGATGTTTTAAATATAAAAATAAAAAAAAAATAATAATGAGTCCTACCTACTGTGCCCGATGAGAAATAGGACGGATATTTGTGTGTGTTCGAATATACATAGTGGATAAAACGCATAAAGAATATGGTATAGTCCCTGGATTGCAAGTTAATTACTAGATCCTTTGAGCTTCAGCAAAAATATATGATGGGCATATACTGAGTGTAATTATAGGGGTTTTTGTGTTGGAAACAAAGATGTCATAATTCTTGTCCTCAAATGGAAATATTACATGTTGTGTGCTGAATTTTAATAGTTTGACCTGTTTTTTTTATTTATCAACAAAAAAAGTTAATTTTATTTAAGTTTCTAATTACAGCTTTGAATTATAATCTTCGGAAACTTATTATTAAGACATTCAGTATGGTGGTGTCAATATTAAAAAAATATTAGATCTGCGGTTAGCAATGTTTTTTTAGTACAGGAAAATTAGTAAAAAAAAAAATAGTTTTATGGGACGAAATATCGGACGGCTGATTGTTGTGTATACCTAAAAGAGGGATATTATAAAAGCTTAACTCTGTTTTTCGGGACGCCAAATCCCTGGTGAAATCCGCCATTTTGCAAAACGTGAATTGATCTATATCTCTGAAACTATCGATTTGAAGTGAAAAGTTGTCGGAATTAAATTTGTTTGAAATAAAATTATCCTTCATTTGTCTTCAAAACTTTTTTCTGCGTGGACAATATTTTTGAAGCTATGTCGTTGTATTTTGTATTTTTTTACCTTTTTACATTTTACTCATTTCGAAAGAAACTACGTAAATTGTTCTCAATTCTCATAAAACAAATTGAAGACCATCAAGTTTAACAAATTTTCATATATTTTTGTAGATGATTCGATATCCCAGTCCAAGGTTATAACTTTTGGAAAATTGGCTGCTAAATCAATTGAGCCGATAAAGTATAATATAGATAGACTTTTTCGTGGAATGAAATATTGGTAAGCTGATTTCTTTATAAATAAAAGAAAGCTATAAGAAACGCTTATGTCTGGGTATTCGAGACGCCATGACCCTGGTGAAATCCACCATTTTGGAAAATGCGAATAGACTTATATCTCAGAAACTTTTGATCTTAGAGGAAAAACTGTAAGGTCAAGGTTGTAGGCAATTAAACTGTCTTTCAAAATTTGTTTTTCGGTGCGGGCAATATTTTCAAGGTAATGTCGTTTTGTTTTAAATTTTTTTTTTTTTGCAATTACACATTTTTGACGTTGCCGAGAAAAATTACGTGAGTTACTTTCGAAATAAGAATTTTAGAACACTAAATTTTCAATATACTGATTCATTTTTAAAGATGACGCGATATTGCAGTCAAAAGTTACAGTCATTTTGGTGTTTGTATTTATTTTAATAACAATTTAGTATTTTATTTTTTCCGGAGCTTTCATTTAAGCGCAACCAAAATGGCTGTAACTTTTGACTTTTGAAAAAAAAAACAGAATTTGCCCCATATGACGTTCATTATCCTCAACAAGGTTGCCAGATTGGTTTATCTTTCGCAAAATATGGGATATAATTTTCCTAAATTTGCTACAACAATTTGATGAAAGCAGATCAATTTTCTATTACTTCGAATTGTAAATATCTACATAAATATTAAATAATTTTTCATTCCGAATTTAACCAATAATTTAATTTTGTATTAAATTCCATTTTTTTTATTTTTTGTTTTTCAATTTTAGAAAATAAAAAAGTGGTTGTTGTTCATTCAAAACCTTCAATGTAAATATGACGGAGCGAAAGCTATGCAGCCTAACTGCAAGTGTTATCACGAGAAAACACCTTTGAAAAACAAAATATTCAGATGTAACATTTCAAAAATGAGATTTTTAAATGAGGCTATTTAAGTGTTTCGAGAACTGGCAACCCTGATCTTCACTATTTAATTCTAAACTCTAATATAAAGTCACATGTGTGTAAAGTGAGCAGGGCATTTCCGGAAATTCATATGAAAATATACCTTAAAATAATTTGCTAATTGTTTACGCAAAAAAAAAAATTTGCGTTGATGGAATTCGAGAAACAGGGTTACTTACAGTAGCGGATCTAGGATTTGGCTTTGGGGGGGGGGGGGGGGCTTGGAGTTTGGAAATCCAGTTTGTAAATTTGAAGTTATATAACAGAAAACGAATTTTGACATCACTTTTCCTTTAATAATAGCCGTGTTTTTTGTGTCTTTATATCCGCTCCTATCGCGCTTTATAAGTTTTTCAAAACGAAGCACCATAAGAAAAATTTGGGGTTGATGTGTTAAGCATGGGAATTTTTTTTAAAGCCAATATTAAGGCTCAGCAAAACATGGTAGTATAACTTATTTTATAACTTTAAGTTCTAGCCACGTCACCACACGAACAAATTCGTTTACTTATAGGTATATTTCTTAATAATTGATTAGGTATCAAGTGCCCACCTTTGTACATTATGTAAGTGGTTGTTTAAATTAGCTGAAGGTATGCTTTGAACTTCACCTTTTAAACAAAATTTAAAAACTGTTTGTTCAGAAAAATGATATTAAAGTGGTCTTTCTGGCAAAAGCTCATATGTGCTTTGACAGTATCAGTCCTCTGAGATCTCATTTTCTTTAATTAGCCAAAGCAACGAACCTACCTGTTTTCTTCAAATTGTCACTGGAAAGCACGAAAATAAGATTTTGTGGATCAAAAAATAAAATATCAAAATTTCAAGACTTTCAGTCGGGCATAAGAAACAGCTGCTCTAAGAAATAAGCTGCACGGCTCAATTCTGCAAGTGTCAATGAATTTTCGTTTACACTGCACCTACATACACTTTCTATTCCTGCTCAAAAAAATGTGTCGATGAATTTTTAAGCCACTCAGGAGTCTATAGAGGTTGTAAATATTCAGTTCACAGAGTTTCTCACGCTTTTGAAATTTGGCTCCTCGACTAGAGAATTTGTATTGAATTGCTTAGTCCAAAAATGTTTTGTATGTATTGCATTGGACCTTTGAAATTTTAAAAACTAAGCCCCAAAATGATCTAAGCCCAGCCAAGGCCGTAAGAAAGAATTCCTGTTGTATTAAACATTTACACTAAACTTTACACCCCGGTATTCTGAATTAGCCTCAATTGCGTTTCTTTCGTTAAATTAGCTAAGTTTTTAGTGTAGGTAAACAGTTGTTGCTTTTGACATGTAAATGTTAAGCCCCGACCAGGTTTTTTTTTAAATTATATCTTCAAGCTTTAGTTCCAACTTCGGACTTTGAAAATCCTTAGACCTATGCCCCAAAAGCTCTCTGGAATAAGGTTAGTTTTTAGGGAGTTAGTTGTTTAACCCTAACTACGTTTTTGTCCAATATTCTCAGATCTTATAAGTCCCAAGTTGTTTTTTTTTTTTTTTTTTTTTCAATTTTCTGGGTTTTGTTTTAAGGGGAAATTGTCATTGCATGAAACATGTCCATTTTTCATAGCCCCCAATTGTTTTTTTTTCCAAATCACTTCATAGGCTTTAGCCCCAACCTTAGGGCTTAGAAAAGAAGTTGCAGAACATGTTAGTTGTTCAGCCCCAACCACGTTATTTTGTCCATCAAAATTCTCATCTTAACAATATTTTAGACGAATATAAAACTTAACACGTTTGTAATGTATGGCTTTCTATATTTCAAATTATTTTAGCAATCGGCTGTGGGGGGAGGCTTAATCTCCTATAGCCACCCCCCTGGATCCGCCACTGGTTACCTTCCTGCTAGCTTGACGTCAACTTAGCAGGTCAACTTTCTCAAAAATTTAGATAAATGACCCAAACAACATTATTTAAAATCAATGGTTACACTTACAATGCCATGTTATACCTTAATGCGAAGCCAGAAACACCTTTATGCGAAGCCAGATATACCTTCTTTTACTGCATTTTTAAATAGAGTTATCTACGGAACAGTTTCTGAAAAAATAATTTTCAAGCTAAAAATTTTGAAAACAAAAAATTAAAAAAAAAATTTTCAAACTAATTTTTTTGCAAAGTTTTAAGTTTCAAATTACTATTTTTGTTATCAAAATTCAATGCTCTTATCAATTTTTAGTCAAACTTTGAATTTCATTTCAAAATGCACTCTCAAAATGCATTTTTGCGGTGCTAGAGGTCCGCGGATTCGGTGCTAGACCGATGGTTACTAGTCAGTATAGGTATAAGGCTTTAATGATGTAAAGTTGCAGTGTTATAAAGCTGTTATTGAGGGATTATTACTGTGTTTGCATTTTGAAAGTGCATCTTAGTAGTGTTGGGGCCGCAATATCGCTGCCAGACTGATGGCATGTATAGTTTGCACTGATACAAATGCCATGGCCACAAAATCTGGAGCGGTATAAAACACTTTGAGTAAATGTTCACTAGCTCTTGGACTATAAAGAAAGGCAAACAGAAATTAAGAAATTACCAGAAATTCACCTGGAATCAAATCTCCAGAACTTCTACGGAATTTAACGTGCAAATTGAAACAAACTATACATTTTCGTAAAATGCTTAAAACTTTACTTAAAATTTAATTTCCGAATTATTTAGAAGGAGTCAATTTAATTTAACAACAAATCAAATGCAAATACAATTTACGAAAATATTGCTTTTGGCGTTTCGTAGTAACTAGCCAACCCAGGCTCGCGTTTCTTCGCAAACTTTGAAAAATCATATTTTGAATTTTTTTTTAACTTTAAAGCAATCTCAGCTTCAGGTTGTGGAGCTGTATAGATAGATAGATAGATAGATAGATAAGTTCTTTATTTCATCATCAAGTTTTACAATATTGTTATCTTAAGAATAAGGACATGGCAATCCTGCCATCTGCCTGAAATGACATTTCATATGAAATAAAATAAAATAAAGTGTAAAGTATATATTTACAAGAAATGATTTAAGCAAAAACAAATATAACAATACCAATTTTAATTGAATTGAAACAAACCAAATTTAGGTGATTTGAAACACAAAATAAAATTTGTAAGCCTTTCATACAAGATTGCGGAGAATATCTTTCTAACTGTATTTAATATCGAAATACCTCTGTAGTTTTCTGCGTTATTCGGATCTCCTTTCTTAAAAATTGCAAAAATGATAGCTTTGTTAAGGCTGCTTGGAACACAGGCATCGTTATACATTTTATTTAAGAAACACAAAAGATAATGTTTGAGTTCCGCCGTACTATTTTTTGTAGAATTCTACTGGAATGCCGTCTATGCCTGGAGCTTTATTGTTTTTCATTTTGTGAAGCGTTATTTCAAGTTCCATTAAAGAAATAGAGCTATCCAGCTCACTTACCACAGTGTTAGGCAATGCGTAATCAAAAGTATGAAGATTCTCGTCAGCCGACAGAAGAGTTTTAAAATGAGCTGCCAATGTCTCAGCTTCAAGAGAGTTCTTCATACATTGATTCCGACCACCTAGCTCGCGAACATTATTCCAAAATGATTTGGAGTCCCTACAGTTTTCCAAATTCTTAGCAAGATTTTTAAGGTAATCAGTTTTTTTAGTTAAACACAAATTTTTGTACTCTTTATTTACGTGAAGGTAAATATGTTTAAAAAATAAAGCATTTGTTGATCGAAAGAGCTTAAAGTAGACGAATGATAGTTTGCGAAGATTTCTGCAATCTTTATCAAACCAATTGTTTACAGGGTGAAAGGAATTGGTGGTATTGAGTGCAAATGGTGCTGAAGATTTGATAACTCTAACTAAACTATCGCAAATCTCCTCAACGGTGTTTGTAGACGTCTGAAGTAGTGAGTTGGTATGACGGCTCATAAGCCTTTTTTAGAGTGGAGCGTTACTCTCCGACCATTTAAGTCTGTGTAAATTTGTCAAATTCGTTTGCGGAGTTTCTGTAGTAAATTGAGTTTTCACAACTATTGGCATATGGGTCGAAAAATTTGCTAAAGCAACCTCAAAGTCCTTAAACGAACTCAACCAATGTTCCGACAGCGCAGCAAAATCAATGACAGATTGTCCCTGACCACTCACAAATGAAAACTCTCCATCAATATCACCTTAAGATGACCCATTAAGCACACAAAGCCCAAATAATTCAAAAAATTCAGTTAAAATTCTGCCATTCCGGTTGAAAATAGCATCTTTTGAGTTTCTACTACTCTCTAACATAGATCGCGATTGAAAATAATGTACAGAAGGATTTTGATATAAACCAATCCTAGCATTTAGGTCTCCAATAATCATAACGTTTTCCAATGTTGAATTGTTCATAAAATCTACTAGTTCGTTAAATTCGTTATGCCAGTTATTGCAGTTTAAGTACACAGGAATGATAAAATAATTTAGGTTATTGCTTAAAATTTGAAAAATGATTCTGTTATCAATAGTTTTAAATTTAACAAAATGCCCCCATACGCTTTTTTTAATCCCGCATAAGATACCCCCACTGGCTCCCCCATACAAACTAGTTCTACTTGCTGGTGTAAACATGATTTTAAAGTCTTTAAAATATTTATAGTATTCATTTTCGTGCTTGTTTTCTAAAAAAGTTTCTAAGAGGATTATAATATCAAACTGTTCAATATATTTAAAAAAATCAGGCATTAAAAGCTTACTTTTGAGGCCAGTAATATTATAAGAACAAATACTTAAATTATGAAAATTATTTAAATATTGGCAGACGACAGATTAACCCTATTGATTTGCAGCTCTAACGTGCCAGTTTTGGCTTCCAGGTGGCGCTCCATTCGATTGAGAGCCCGATGATGTTGGATAATTCGCAACCGGGGCTAACTTCATTCCCTCGCTGCAGTCAAATAGATCGTATGCGCTGTTGCCAAACAATTGCACTACAAATGACAATTCGGCTGCTGTTTTGACAACTAAGCCTCGTGAGATTTTGTAAACAAAATGTTGGTTGTTGATTTGCAGTTTGTCTCTTTTAACTAGAATTTTCACGTTTTGATTAATTTCCAGTAATTTGTTTTTGATGGCAAGTAGAGATTGTCTTTTTTTCCGAGACGAAAGTGATTGTTCGCGAAATATGCTTATTCCGGTGTCTTTAAGCTTATGCGCAGCGGCCATAATTTTATCGGGGACCTCCGCGGAGTTAAGCTCCATGATGACAGTACCTCTTTGGACATTGTTGTTGCGTATTTGTCGGGAAATTTTAACTTGCACTTCTTCACCTTCGTTTAACATCAGAAGCCCCTCGCAAGTCTGTTTTGCAAATTGGATTGCATCGGTTTCTATGTCTAAAGGAAGGTGTACCACAATAGACTTTTCATTGGCCTTACGTGATAAAAGTTCCAGTTGAGTTTCGAGAAGCTCACACCTTTCCGTCATCATTGTTAGCTTGTTGTTAAGTTGAGTGTTGATTGATTTTAGTGAATTTATTTCATTTGAAAGTGACAATAAATCTTTTTTGGTGGCCAGATCCTTAAGCTTTTCAGCCAAGGTATCATTTAAAATTGATTTCAAATCAGTGACCGAGAGTTTTCCAACTTCCATTGTGGGCGCTTTGCTTACGGAGTTCTTTTTGTTGCAATTGTTATGCTCGGGTGAAAGCTGTATACTATTTCCATACCTTTCTAAGACTACACCATTGTGTTCAGCCAGTAGGCATGAGTTCAGTTTGCGGAAAAAATGGAACAAAACAAAAACAAAAAAAAAAAAAAAGCATCTACCCCTTGATTGCTCTTGAATAGAATTTCTGGATATAGATAATTAAGAAAAGTTGATTGCTATCAACTGTTTATATATTTATTCCTTAGCTTGTATGTATATGTATGTACATATAATTAAAAACAAATTATTTGGCTTAACATTTTCCCAAGAGTGTTGACTTTTTTCTAAAAATTCTTATTTGGTTTTAAATATCAAACCGGTTTGAGGATATAAGTCAATATTTAGGTCGAACTCAAAAAAAAAGGTTAAATTGAATAAAAAAATAATATTCTGAAAAATTAAACGAATTAAAAAATTAAAAATTGCTTAAGACAGTCTCACGGACATAAAGAATATTATAAAATTTGTTTTACGTATACGGTCAAATGCTTTATGAGTTATCCGCGAACATACAAAATAATTATTTAGACCTTGCATAATAGTTATGAGTTAAGTGACTTTAAAAATCTGCATTAACCAAAGCATTTAGGCAAGTAAAATAAAATAAATTTTGTTACCGCAACAGTTCGTGCAGAACCAGCATCTAGTGGTTCAGTTCATCCTGTCTAAAAAAAAAACAAAAATTAAACAAAAAATTAATTTAATAATTTCTTTAGCCAAAACATTTAAACTGTTACAACCGGTTTTCATTAGATTTAACATAATAATTGATTGTAACAGAGTCACAAATTAAGGTCAGGGTACTCACGCAATCATGCTTCATAAGCCTATACAACAATTGTCGATGTTCAAATATAGGCATCAACCTATATAAGCCCTACTTTCTCTCTCAGAATCAGCCATTGAATTGACTCAAAAGTAAATTAATACTTAACCAAACTGTTGGAAGTGGTCATTCGGGTCCAAACGCAGGATTTAAACCACAATTTGGGATCAAAATTAGTATCATACGTTAAGCTGCTGCTCTGGTCCCCGCACGCGAAGAGCGCGCGTATAACATAAAAAAAAGCATAACAACGCTTTGGAAATGCATTTGGACTAAATGTAGGTATAAGCACCGCATCAACTCATAATGCGGGTTTATCGCGAAATTCAGGTCTAGAATTTCATTCGCTTAATTCCACCAAAAGTGTACGTGGCCACGTAATTAGGCAACGTTTTATAGATTGTGTATGACTGTTGTTTGGGTAATGACTCTGTGTCAATGAATGCAAAACAAAAAAATAATAACAGTTTCTCCCTCACAGCCAGGACATTCACTATGTCCTGTTGTACACAATCATATATAGCAACTATACTATAGCCAACAAAATTGGTGATTTTGCTTGCGGTAAATGCGAGTATATGGTATATCCTATATGTAGGAATACCGTTCGTTTGCCAGCATTTATAGTTGCTATAGCTATATCCGGTTTCAGAATCAAGAGATCAGCATCGAATGGCAATTCGAATACCAATTAATTTAATGCAATTTTAATATTAATTTATGACAGAATAAATATTTAACAGCTCATAGAGTTTATTGTGTGAGAATGAGGGGCAGAAACGGTAATCAAATAAAATGTTAAAAGCGCACTTCATATTATGCGAAGCGAAATGAGAGGTAAATTATTGGGGTTATTGTTCTTTTGTTGTTGTTTTTTTTTTTGCCAGAATTGTGTTGTAGTTTTTAATTAATTAATATAATGTATACGTTCGAGTCCGGAACGGAAATGTTAATGCACTTGTTTGCCCAATTTTCGCTTGAGGTGCTTAAACAATTTTGGTATACGGAATTAAGATCAGGATTATCTACAAAAGAAAAATATTGTTAAAGGCAATTTTTTTCTGGAATCAATATATAAAGGGCTGTAACAAGGCAATTAAGGTTTTGATAAAGTTATGAATGCAATCTTCTTATTCCTCTTTCTTGGAATAATGGATGCAATAGACATGTGTTAATGTCCTTTCTCTCTTTGTTTGAAGCCATCTCTAATTAGAATTAAGTTCTTTGGGTCCTAAAAACACTTCCCGATTTGTTTCAGAATCTTCAGAACGAAGTTTGATGTTTATTTTTTGAGTTACATTTGAAAAAAAAAATAAGTACAAATATCGATTTTCAATAATGTTTTTGGTGTCAAAATTAAGGGGTTTAAATTGAAATACGTGAAACGTTTGACAAAATGACCCCCAAAACAGACGCTCATTTATTATTATTATGAGTTGAAAATGATTTTTTGCTTATTCCCCATTTAGTACCGCATTTTTCCAAAATAAGTACAAAAAATAATTATTAAAAAAAAAAATTAATAATTTGTTTGTTTTTTTTTTTTTATGATACCTAAATGATTTTAAACTTGATTTCAAGTACCTTCGTGGTTTTTTAATGAAATATTTTAGTTTTTTTTTTTGTTTGCTTAAGTCACAAAATCTTATAGTGTTTTAAGAGTTCATTTTAAATTAACAGGCATTTTTTCACATCTTTTAACGTTCGAAGGTTCTAAATTCATAAGGAGGTTCTAAAAGAAAATGTGAAAGTTATTAATTTTTTTCGAATTAAAGCGAATTTTCTTTCCTATCCTTTTTTGCCACCCCGTCCTTTTTTGTCACCCCGTCCTTTTCTTTTGCAACCCCCGATCTTTTGTTTGTTGCCACCCTGTCGTTTTTTTTTCCACCTGTCATTTTTTGCCAACCGTCCTTCTTTTGCCACCCTGTTCTTTTCTGGCCACCTTGTCCTTTTTTTGTCACCTTGTCCTTTTTTACGTCTGTTACCAACGCAGTAACTTGCATTTTTGTTCGCATTTCTATTCCCAATTTTGCAGTTCACTAAATAGTGGGTGTAATCGACTGCTTACTTCACAGTGAAGTCGCATAGTGTATCCCAAGAACCAAGCGTGCTAGGAATTCGCACTAAGGCTCCAAATTTTGTGAAATCAAAGCTAAATTTATCTGACGAACACATTTGATTTACTCAAAAGTTTTTGTTTTTGAAGAGAATACAGCTCTTAATATTTTTTTTTTTAGTTTTTGAGCTTGTGTTTTTTTGTGGATTCGCCGCAACGATATCTTGAGAAAATTAATTTCAAAAATAAATTGAAAACAAAAATATAAATCTCAAGCATGCTTTTTTGCATTCTTCGTTCCAATATTTATTCAAATTTCATGAGATTTAAAAAAAATTGTTATGGATGTTATGGTTATAGTCCCGCACCTGCCTTTCCACTCTAAAAAACACTGCTGGTGGTTTTCAATTTTTCAATCTTTACATTTTTAGTATTTTTATTAAAAATAACATCAAAATCTTCGATAATTGTTTTCAAATAATCAGCATTTAAAATTCCCAAAAAAAATTTTTTGATGAGTAAGAATAATTCTAAAGATTGCTTTATTTTTATAATTGTATTATCTACAGTTGTAATCTTTTAAAATTTGAATATAAAAAAAAATAGCTATAGAGGAAAAATGAAAAAAAATCGATTATTGTTTTTTTTCTTCAAAATTAAAAAAAAAAAAAATATTTCTACGGGTGGTCAGAAAAAGTTAAAGGGTCAATAATGCTCAAAAACAAACCAATTGAAAGCGTTTTTTTCAAATTTAAAAAATCGATTTTCTGGGGGCAGCATTCTTTTGGCCCCCCATTTTTCAAAATCGATTTATTCGTAAATTGGGATCAAAAAAAGTTGATAGGTGGTCAAAAGTGGTCATTTAATTGGTCATCTATTACAAAAAAAAAAATTAAAAATCGGACAATTTTTGGGGCCGCAAATTAACACAGCTTAAATAAAAAATTGTTTTTATTTACCACTATAACTGCACATACGTAAATGTTCCTTTCATTTCGAATAACAGTGGCAATGTCCAAAGGGTAATATGGCACCGCAAAACAGCAATCTCTGGATAAAATGGACAATAACTTTTCTTAGGACTATTGTATCGCCTTAATTTTGATGTCATTCGATTCAAAATTGAAAAATACCCTAAAGTCATGTATTATATGTACAAATTGTATCAACATAATTTTTCTATTTTCATAAGTTCATACCTATCCCTTTTCCCTCTCCAAAAATACCCGTGGGACGTTGATATTTTTATGGACTCTTTTGATTCTTTATTCTTAACGTTCCCACCAAGTTTCAAAAATGTAAGAATTTTTTTCCGCTTGTCTATCCTATTTTACCTGTGCTATCAACTGTTTGCTGAAGTGATAATTTAGCCGGATTTGTCTTTGTTTTATGAAAAAGCTGGTTCATTAACTTCTTAATATCAATAAAAAGTAAAAGTCCTAGAACCATCCGGTTTTCAGGGTTTGACTAGAATTTGATAAGGGCATTGTATTTTGGAAACAAAAATAGTACTTAATTACGTGAAATTTTGCAAAAAAAAAATATTTTTAAACTTTTTTTTTTTATTTTTGTTTTCAAAATTTTGAGTTCAAACATTAATATTTCAAAAAATACTCATTTAAAGGACGTTATTTCATAGAAAGTTATGTTATGTGTACTCATACTACGTTCAAATCGGGCTATAATAAGATAGTTTACAAATGAAATCCGAAAAAGTGGTGGAAACGTGGAAAGAGGTCATTTTCCCATTTCCAGCATTTTTCAAAATGAGATATTTTAAACCCAAATTGCACGAAATTAGGTTGGACATCATTAGGTGAAGGCATTCAATAGGAATTTTATAAGAGTTGATAAACTTTGTAACAAATTGCACAAAAAATAAATCTAAAAAGAGGAAACAGTAAAGTCAATGGTCCTGAGAATTAAACGTTTTTAGCCTTAGGCCGAGTCTTAGCCATAGGAAAATTCGAAGTTACCATAAACGGGACTTAGGTTAGGTTAAAAGGGGTGATGAAGCGGCAAGCCGAATCATCTAACTCGGATCTCAGTGGATCCTTTGTGCTCCCCGGGAGTTGACTTGGGTATGAGAAGGGATGGGTGAGGAGAGGACATGGTGGGTATCAGGAAGGTCTTATTATGTAAGGAGCCTCCCTGAACCATCCTGAAATCTGAATAAATTTTATGATGTTTGCAGGTGGCAAAATAGAGACGCTATCTAAATCGTCGAAGAAGTATTCTCCGAGAGTTACTCTCCTATTTCTAGCTAGGCTGGGGCATTCGCAAAGGAAGTGGTATGAGCCCTCCACCGCCTTCTCGTCTTAACACCTTCTACATAGGTCAGATGAGCATTCTGCTCAAGTGGGTTCCCATGGAGTTGTGATCCGTGAGTATACCAATAGTTTGTCTTGTTCTTAGAGAGTAACGGCCACAAAGTCCTTGAAACTCAACAGGACTCCAGTGTTGACCACCGGTCGTTAGTAGCTTTTTAGAAACTATGGTGAATTCTACATTTTTCTTGTTCAAGAGGCATAAGTACCCAGGGTATGACTTGGCTCGGTTCAAGTGTTGCCCCGTTTTTGGCCAGTTCGTCTGCCCATTCATCACCAAAAATGTCACGATGTCCGAAGGGTAACTTAAAAATGAGGTAATTAATAAATTTATTAATCAGGGCTAATTGTTTGCAACTGCCAAAACAAATTTAAAATGAATTGTTACTGCTTTCAAATGAAACTAGCAAATTTAAGTTTAAAACCCACTTTTTTTTGGTAATGAAATTTGCAAATGACTTAACATCGGGTATAATGAAAATGTATAGTAGGTATCAAAATACCAAAAATATGTTTCTATCTATCTTAATACATATTCTATCTTTCTATAAAGGACCTCCATTTCTAGATCATAATGTAAACAATTTAATTTAAGTTCAAAAAACCTTTTTTTATTTTTTTTTATTTTTATTTCCATTTTCTTAGCTCAATTCTTGTTATTTTATTCTCCCCAGTCCTCAATCTTTTATAATTTTATCTTGACAAAAGAAACTTCATATGTCACATCTCACATCTTATACATGTGATGAACCATTATTCATATCCGAATTCTTCACATAAAATGGAGGTTACCCGCTGAATTTGTTCCAAATCATTCAACTCGACATGGAATTTGCTTTCAAACACTTATCTTGAATAATATTTACTTGTAAACTTACCTATGTATATGTGTCTTAAGGTGTAGGTAGGGTGTACTATATAGAAGAGGTATTTTTACATCTGTCAGTTGATTTTGCTCAGATTAAAGTTTGGCATTCTGCCAAAATATACATACGGAAGAAGTGAAGGTAGAAATACCTTTTATCCCTTAGGGATGGTTAAAATGTTTCCCCAAAATTTATTTAATGGATTCCTTTTCCTATTGTTGTTTCACAATAATTCACGGTTGCAACAAAGTTGAAAGGTTTCTTTTGATTTTTATTTAACAAAATTTATTTTAGCATGTCGCACATTTGAAAGCAATACAATGTCATTTTAAGTAAGGAATCACCAGGTGGTCGGTACTTCATTTGCGGAAATAAATCAAAAACATAATAATCTCATTATTCATGTGGGTTTTTAATGGATTTTTATTATTATTGCAAAATTCTATGTACGTGTGTATCTGTATTCATACTTTTGTTCTAAATACTTTTTTTGTAGGTACACCAAGACTGCTTAATTTCCTTCCAAAATGGAAAACTATATTCTAACATCAACTATTAAATATGAAATCCCTAGTTCTGTGTTGCTATGGGTTTTACTATAGATATAGAACGTTTTAAAGCACAACATTCTAGGTATGGAGTTTATCATTTTATCATACATCAGCATCACTGACCTAAATGATTTTCTCTTTTTCACTTAAACTCATCACTTTCGGCCAGACCACTTTCAATTCAATGACCACACCCAACACGGACGGACACACTATATACGGCTTTAAATTATTTGATTCACCCTTGCAATTCTAATCCTCTTCGCCTTTAACCCACTTTAAAAAGTTAGATTTTCATTTTCAGAATTGAAACGGAGAAATAAAATAAAAATAGATCTGTGGTGTGAGAAATGAGGTTTCGAGAAGTTATTTGAAGCATAAAATATATCTGTGGTGTGAGAAATGAGGTTTCGAGAAGTTATTTGAAGCATTTGGAAAATTCAAAGAAACAACCTACAAAAACATCCATCAAAGCATTTTTTAACTGTTGGATGACGTTATGGTTTTAATTTGGGGATATGGAGCCGCCAGCCGCCACCCACCTACAAAACCTTCATCGTGATGGCACAGTCAAAAGTAACAATCTATACATTATTTTCAATTTTTTCTTTTATTTTATCCTGCGATGGACTCATATAGTGCTAACGATAGCTGTGGTCAACCAAAATCTCTTAAAACACAAACAAGCAACTTGAGGAGGTGATTGAAAATGAAAGTTGATTTCACTCATTATTTCCGCAACTTCGAGGTATAGCTACTTCAAAGTAAAAATAAGCTCCACAAATGATACCTTAGGTAGGAGCAGATCCGGCCGAGAAAAGATAGGAAACCAATACTATATTGGCTTGGCATAATAAATGGAATAAAAACACCTTACGCGTAAGACAAAGCGAATGCTTATCACAACCCTACACCTTCCCTCACTCACCAGTCTTGATTTAAGATGCCAAGTTTTGAACAATATTATAGGTCTTCCACACTAGCCCACAGTGTATTAATACATGTCAAAAAAGTGGGAAACAAATCATGTAGAATAGTGTGGAAACAAAATATGAAAGCCCAGCCTACACAACCCGACATTCAATCCCACACGATTTGACATGTGTTAATACATAAATAATTTTAGGAATGGTTCTAATTCTATCCCACATTCTATCACACTTTTTTTTAGGTTATGGTAATGTAATGTATTAATACATGCAAGTATGGAAGCAAAATATGAAAAGTTAGTTATTTCCCAAAAACTTGGCAGTCGCGTGGAATTCTTTCCCACTTTCAATTTGGCATGTATTAATACACAGTGGGCTAGTGTGGAAGGGCTATTACCAGAAAGGGAGAGCTGATATTGTTTTATGTTAAATTCTCTATCCCCAGTTTCACAGTGGAAGTTTACACTCCAATTTTAATTTAAACTCCAGATCACAAGTAAAAATGAACTCAGTTCAAGGTTTAAACGAAGCTGGGCGTTAGACGGATATTATCACTTTGGTCCTGTTATGTGCGAGGATGGTTGATCGGAAATGGAGGAGAAGATACAAACGCACACTCAATCATTCCCACAAATATGAGAATATGTCCAAAAAGGCAAAATATTTCAACTACCTTGCCTTAGCCCCATCAAAATTGGCTGAATATGTACAAATACAAATTTAAAAATATAATTTAAGAAAGAAATTTAAAGCGTACAGTTCTAAACAAAAATCTGTGTAACCCTGAGGCCACACGAGCCACTACTGGCAAGCCAGTTCAAGTTCGTATACGTATTTATGCTGTGACGTAGGCGGCACGCAACTGGTAAGCAAACTGACTTGAATTCTGCATCAAGTATTGCGATGGTCTATGCATAATACTGCCAATGCGTTGACGGATGCATTGACAGACTCTTCTGTCGCGTCAAAGTAACATGGATTGATTTGTATCTATTTCAAAAATTTCGATTTTTTTAAAATATTAAAAAAAAAATTGATTTGTTTTATGTTTTTTTAATCCATCATCATCGTAGCCATCCTTAAATGGAATTTGACAGTTCATACGTTGACAGATAGGTAAGAAAATAAATTACGTCGTACGAGGAATATTTCGTTCCAAAATGTTACCCAAAGGCGGTGAAATTGCCTTTTCCCGCGCTAAAAATTTTATCTCAAAAAATTTAGATATCTTTAAGTTCTTCAACGTATCATCTCCGTAGCAATCTTTCAATTTAATTTGACAATCTATGGCTTGACAAATCGGTAACAAAATGTTCCAAATGTCACCCGAAATCCCCAAAACTCTCATTTTTCCCAAGCAAAAAGATACTCTCAAAAAATTAGGATTTTTAAGAGATTTTGTATAATTTTTCATGTCATAGCCATCATTCAATCATATTTGATAGTTGCCTATTTTGGAAATGTATTGTCCCTGCTCTCATTAAAAGTTGTGGCAGAAAGAATATTTAATTTTTCATTCATTTCAACGAAAAGCAGTCTATTACCCCGTTTACAAACAGAATCGAGAGCTCGAGTTGGATTAGGGTCGGATTTTCGACCCAGGTGTTTCGTCACGTGAGTTGAGAGCCCCATTTGAAGTTGAGTTGATATGGTGTTGAGAATAAATTTAATTGAATGGCAACAATATATTTATTTTACACAAAAACAGTTCAAATTTAATCAATTTTAGAACATACTTCACACAGCTATCAAAACAAATAAATAATTTTACTCGCACATGCGCAAAAACACTGTGGTGAACACATCCTCAAGACCGACTCTTCGACCCAGGTTTTTTATCAACAATTTCGACTCGACTCCGCTCCCGAATTGGAATCGAGTCGGTTAAAGCTCATTTCAAGTCAACGCAGGTATACAAAAGGGCCAAGCGAGCTTGAAGCTCGCTTGAATACCTCATGTAAACGGGGTATATATCGCTTTATATACAAGTCTGACGAGGACACTGTCTTCTCTACTGGCTTCGAAAATGGCAAGCCAGTTGACGAGCAAGTTGCTCAGGTTTGTATGTGTTAGTAAGAAAATTTAAATGTATTGTAACTTGTAAGCCAGTACTGGCTCGTGTGGCCTCAGTGTAAGATTTAGTCTCCCATTTGTTTTCAAAATTTTTTAGCTTAAAATTTTGTTTAAAAAAAATATTCATAGAAACGAATTTTTTTTTTAAATTAATAGGTATATCGAATGATAATCTTGAATGATCAAAATCTTGAATAGGTACCAAAATCTTGAATCGCAAAAATAAAAAATATTAGTCATCTATAGCTATTAATACAGTTCTTAAAAAATTTTTAAAATGTAATAGAATAAAAATCTCGATTACATCCGGGATTTGTTTCTATTCCAGATTTTGACATTCGGGATTATGGGGTTCTCGAGTTTCTCACTGTTTGCCATTCGGGATTCGGCATTATGTCCCAAACCCCTTAAATTAGGGCTGGCCACGAGACAAGAAAATTCTCGGTCTCGATCTCGGTTTCGCATGACGAGACCAAGATTAGACGAGACGAGACTGCCTTTTAAGCAATCGAGACGAGACCGAGACGAGACTGTATATTTGGACCGAAATTTTCAGAAATTCTTATAAATTAAAAAATACAATTTCAGTTAAATAATTATTTTATTATGCTACGTGCATAATCGATAATATTTAATTCCAATAATCAACAGGTTGTCCGGAAATCGTATTTGACGGAGACGCGACCGAGACGAGACTTAATTCTACGAGACAGACACGAGACCGAGACGAGACTAAAAATTTTCGATTTTAACGAGACCGAGACGAGACTTATAAAAGTCTCGCAGTCTCGTCTCGTCTCGTCTTGTTAAATAAAGTTATCAAGATCTTCTTTTTACGGTGGGAGAAAGCAGGTTCAGTGTTTTCCAAAATAAAGATAAATGGGTACATCTGCGCGAGAAGAAGCTTTGTGCTTATTGAATCAAATAAAACAATTTGTATGCTCTGTAATAATTTGCATCTAAACTTTGAATCGAATAAATCCTGTCAGTTAATTAATGCGAAGTAAAGAGTTTGACTTAGTTTATGTCATTAAATTGATAAAAACACAGAGGTTCCTAGAACCTTTTACAGAGATACCTGTGTATGTACAATGTACATATATACGTTTCTTCGTACGGTCGTACGTTTGGGAAACCTTTTTCGTTCACCATATCGTATATATTTTATTTTTACAGAGGTACAATCATAATACATAGCCGACACCAAATTTTGACATATTACAAGAGCCGACAGCAAATCTGAGTATGAAGGTTTATAGCTGCATATTTTTTATGATATTGAAATCAAAAGTCTTGCAGGTTTTTTTCTCAGCCTTTGAAAACAGAGATTTTCTAAATTTGTTAGCAAGGTTATTATCACTTCAATCAATTAAAAAAAAAGAAATTATGATGCTCTTTCATTTTACCTAAGCCCAAACACCTCTTAGTGATCAGACTCATAGAACTCAAGATGTATCGGCTTTTTTTTGAGATTTGTTTGCCATTTATAAATCTTTAAGAAAAAAAAAAAAAAACATAAAGTTCGCTTAAAAAGCTTACATCTTCCGTCCTTTGCGTCGGGTGACCAGGATTAAGCTGTCAGGATTTCGATATCACAAAATATGCACCTATTAATTCCCATGCCATCCACATCCACTCCAATGAAAGTAACCAGCGTGTGGGTCAGACCCAGCCTCGTTTTTATTTTTTGTATTAATTGCAAAGGGCGGCAAATTAAATGTTTGCCAGTGCAGTGGAAAAGCTCGATTGGGCCCTTCTCTTCACTTAGTTTGTATACAAATCTATGTAATGAGAAATTATATGTACATTGTACATACATGCGATTGTTCTATTTTTATATAAGAAGTGTTGTGGCAGATCTTTTCATTTTAGAAAACTATAGGAACCCGGCTGCAAAAATGCTTAGTTTTTGTCTTATATCACCAAGGCCCTAGTAAGTTTTCAGTAGGGAAAATCTAGACGAGGAAAACTTGTCAAATAGTTGGCAAGCCCTTGCTGGATTTCAGTAACCAACAATTTAGTCGAAGTAAAACTTTTCAAATCACTCGTGATGCTATCCTTAGTTAAAACTTGTTGAACATGTTTCGGTATCCCACTAGGAATGTTTCTTGTACACCAAAAAAGCAAAGATGCTATACGCATCAATTAAGCAATTGCTTTCTTTCCTTTTTCTTCTTTTTATTTATCACACTATTTTATTTGGGTGCAAGTCTGTTATATGTATTTGTTGTACAATATAATATAAAACATTAGAGTTTACTTTCAATATTGAATTTTTGAATAGCACGTTAGCCCGGTGGGTAGCGCTGATAAGCAGAAAATTGCTGGTCCAGTCCCACATAAGCCAACTTTTTTTGTTTTTGTTTTAAGTGACGAGTTCTAAGTGTTCATAATCGCCAAGGCCCTTGTTCAAGCCTTTGCTTACCCTTGCTAGTCCCTTGCCAGTATATATGTACAACTCTCTAGTGCCTTGTCGAAAACAAGATTGAATTTCTGCGCGGCAAACATAATAATAATACGGAAACTTAATTAATCAGATAAACTTTCCTTGTATTGATTTAACCACATTATTTAAAAGCTTAACTCCTGAAAATAGTGTGTTAGTTATTCAAAGTCGTGCACCTGTTATACGGAGTTTAAATCACCCAGCTTTCACTACTTCAAGTAATAATATTAAAATTTACTAAACACTGCACGTTAATTGCATCAAGTGCTAAATTTTGTTCGGAAAACCATAATCCTGAAAAGCAAGCTATAGACAACAACATAGACAACATAATGTAATCCACATGTATGTACCATCATCAGTATACCTACCGACCTACAAATTTACGAGTAGCTGGCTGATCTCACTACAAAACTTTATTTACAAAATTAAATAAAGTTGTTCTATTTTGTTTGCGCTCATATCATCGTGTTTCAAGTTTACCTACCCACCCACCATCACTTCCACACCCTATAGCAAGTATAACCTATATATACAAATATTAAAAAGTGAAAATAAACTATATTAATAAAAACAAAACAAATTATCTGCACGTTCCACACCATATTCTGCGATAAAATTCTGTTCATCGGTAGGTACTTGACCCTTTTGCTCGAATAAATCTATTTCAACGTCAAAATCATATTCGCATTTTCCGCCACGACCACCTAACAACGACTTTACCTCTCATCAAGGATCCTAATTATTTGCGTGCATATAGTTTTCCCACCGCTCCCTACTCCCTCTCTAGCTATATCCTAACGTTTCATTCAAAATGTCCTCCAGCTAGCACGAAATTCAACCAACCATATCTACAACTCTATGGAGGTGCAAGAGAGATATTTAAACATTTTTCGGTGTTATCAGGTGCAAAACTACTAACACACCACAAGCGCCTCTCTATAAAACAGCTGGCGGACAAAGTTCCATTTATTATAACTTTATGTGCCCCCAGAAGTCATATTGGGCTGCAGGTTGCAGTTCTGCATCTCTCTCGCTAGAAGCATAATGCCGGAGTAAAATATACAACAACCAACTACATTCGTTTTACCTGTACCTACTGGTGCCTCGCATTCAATTTGAATATTCTAAATGAAATAAGTGTTCGCGCGTTAAAGATGGTGTAAATGTTTTCTATAAAATATGACCACACCACACACTAATGGAAAGAAGAATTCAAATAAAACCACTTGACTCGTGTATTCGACGACAAACGGGTGAAAATACTTTATCACAACTAATGACTAACTGGCACTCATTTTTACTTGCGATATACACTGAATCAAAAAAGTCTCCTCACCGCTTCAACTTTTTATTGTTTGCAAAAATATTATTTAAAGTACTACTTAAATTTGGGAGAATAGGACTATAAATGAAAGAAATACTTTTAATTAAACAAAACAAAAAAAAACTACATTTTTGTTTCGAAAAAATAAAACCCAAATTTATTGAATCCAACACTTTAAAATTCATGAGCAAAGCAAGTCACCGTACATCAATAGAATTTAACAACAGGGTGATTCAGCTAAGGTGTAACATAAAGTTAGAGCGCTTAGTTTAGAGTCGAGACAACCAAAAACTCGCATAAGAAAGGGGGGAGTCTATTACCCCCCGTTGAAGCAGGAGGGCATAAAACAGAAAACAAATTATTTAAAAACAACGGTAACACGTACAATAACGTGTAATACTTTTTTGCAAATCCAGAAATCCCTTCTTTTATATTATTTTTAAAAAAAGTTGTTGTAGTGAACTGTTTTCGAAAAATTACTTTTCAAACTTAATATTTTGAAAAAAAAAAATGAACACAAAATTTCAACCTATTTTTTTTTCAAAAATTTTCTTTGTTAGGTACAATTTTTGTCTTCAAAATTCAAGGCAACCGCTGAAAACCTGATGGCTCTAGGACTTTTACTTTTCAAATAACTAATCAAATTATGAGCCAACCAAGAAGAATCCGACTAAATGATCGTTTCTGTTTCGTTTTTTTTTTGTTTTACTAAGAAGTTATAAAGTTTAAGTTGAAGTTTTTTTTTTTATATATATATTTAGCGCGTACAAAAGGGGTTGTGACTACACTTAAGATGATATACACAGCACGAGCGATAAGGTAGATTGGAGGGGATTTAAAAGGAGATACCGATGCAAATTGGTTTTGAACGTCTGTAGATCACAATGGGAGGGGAAAATTGAGCTGGGTAGAGCATTCCACATTCGAGTAGTGCGACTAAAGAAAGAATCTCTGTACTTAATAGTACGTCCGAAATGCTTGAATTGCTTGAATTAAATTACATGAGCGGGATAGAGGATACAAAAAAGGAGTTTAAATCCTATCCTAAAACAAATTTTAAAACTCTCATTTATCACTAGACCTCGGATTTTGCATATTTGCATATTTTTGAAGGATTAAGATAGCTAAATTCTGATGACACCAAGGTTCGTTTCGTTGAAAATAGAGTTGAAAACGATATGCATATTTTAAATGTTTTTGCATATTTGCATGAAATGCATATGCCAAAAGTATACAAAATATATGAAACATATGCAAAAAATATGCAAAATATGCAAAACATATGCAAAATATGCAAACATTTCATATGTAAAACAAATCAAAAAATAATATAAAAGCGATTCAGAGGGTGGTATACATATTGAAATTTTATTAATTATTGTCAGATATTAAAGAAGAGCAACTGATACTTACAATACAATATTATTACATACAATATTTTATAGGTTTAATATTGAAAATTATTAATTGAGAGGCTTTGACGTTTCTCCTCAAAAACCATTTTGTTAGCACAAAAGCTTCTTTCAACGTCACAAGAAGTATTTGGAGCAAAGGAGAATGGGCATTTTGGTCTACCTATTGCCCACGAATGAGATATATGTCGTTGGAATGCTTAGCCCTAGTACATCATTTTTTGGGATGGACACAAAGCTGTAAACCATGGCTTAGGCAGTATGCAACAAAGATTGCAATTAGAGCTTAAATTAATTGCAATAGTGTTCTATTGAAATGACAGTATTGGTCACTTTCAATGAACTGAATAGACCAGACCGCAAGCGCAACATAAAGGAACTTTTATACCAATGGCCAATAATAGCAAATAATATCATGGTTGGCGAATAATTCGCTTAACAGTATGAAAATTCTGCTTTTTTTATTTGATTGAGGGAATTAAATGAATGGGAACAATTGTGCGTTTAGTAACCACAATTGAGATATACAGCGTTGGAAAGCTCAATTCAAGAGCATAACTTTTGTATATGGACACAGAACTGTAAGCCATGGGGCTTAGGCAGTATACTACAAAATATAAAACAATTCTTCTATGTTTATTCGAAGTTGCAAAGTGTTTTTCTAAGTGTTTAGGTGCTCATTTTAGCCAACTCCCATTGTTTAGGACAAAAACAAAATACTCGTACATTGGTACACTCCATAGCACCTAATCATTTTGTTACGGTAAGATTTCCCGCAACAAAAACCATTCCTTATAAGTTCTTAAAACCTTGGTCTGACTATGTTGTTTGGTCATAGTCAAACTCTCGATATCTGTTTTCCCCTCCATCCCAACCCTTCCCATTTTTCGACCAATACTTTAAGTCCGTTGTCCTCATGGAGCTTTTGAGAGTTGCTCAGAGAGGATGACAATTTAGGTACCCGATTCTTTATTATGGATTATATCGTGTTGAGCCAGCAGATGGGCTGAGACCCACACGTCACCTACTATTTCGTGTTGAGCCAGCGAATGGGCTGGAGACTCACACGCCACCGATACATACGTAATAAGGGCCGATGGAAAATATACGCTGTCACTTAATTGGATTAACAACAACGCAACACAACAACCTAAATTTAACTTTCCCTTTTTAGGGCTACCAGCCCATCCTTATATTTAACTTAATTAACATTGACCGACATTCAAGAATGAAACGCTAAACGCTTATCCCCAATTCCCCAAATCTACACCAAGGTCCACCGAATAGTAGATTGCGCGTTAGGCAGTTTAATTTAAGTATTTGCCTTCCTGCTTCGTTTCCTCAAAAATATTTATAAAGTAGTTCAGAGATTGTATAGTTCTTTTTCGAAACATTTTCAAAAAGTTAGAATTAATAATGTAGAGTAGCTGAGAGAATGCTCAGAATTGTATTTTTAACTTTTTATAGTTTCTTTATTTTTCTCAAAGGTATTATTGTGAATATGTCTAGATACGGCCTTGGATTCGTCAAGTTTTGGGACAACGCCAACAACTTGGGGAATTCAGTGAATGTGTGGGTAAAAGAGAGTTTCGATGGAACTCAACTTTGGAGTGATACCGCAACCGAGTTCCACGATAGCTATTGCATGAGAGTGTGAATGTGTGAGTGAAAGAGGGCGGCCAATAGAGGACAAAAGCTAAGCAAGATCAACCACTTCTTGGTTGACTGTCATAGCCGTGAGGTTTAATTTTGATTTTGAGAAAAAGAAATAATAAAGAGTCGAAAATAATTTTAAGTTGAAAATAATTAGAATATAGATATCGATAGTGTCTTGGTTTTTTTGTAAAGTGTTTCAAAAAAAGAATTAAGTGGAAAAAGGAAAAGGAACTCGCTTTGATGAAAGGAGTTGGAAATCGTCAGAACGGGGCGAAGGATAGTTAAAGAGGAAAGAGCAGGAAGAGGAAAAGAAAGGAATTAAGATAAGTAGAGCGTTTATTTTATTCGTTTGATAAGTTGTTTGAATTTTAATTCGGTTGGCTTTTGTTTTAATCGTTGTCTTAAATCCCTTAATTGTGGGACTCGTGACCCATTTCTTAAGAGTAGCTTATTTCTTTGTTAATTTTCATATCGGGACCTAGTGATAGCGGTCCATTCTTGCGGTCTTCATTTTGTAATTTTCTTTGTTTTATTTTATATTACAATTTTCTTTGGATTTGTCCTCCGACAATTCATTAACATTTAATTTTGTACTCTCTTTTTATCGAAAAGATTCTGGGTTTTAATCCAGGCGAAAGCCAAGGTTTCCCAGACAATATTCAATAAAAAGATTTTTTAACTTCCCTCGGGAATAAACATTTGCGTTTCCTTCATTAATTGAAGACGATAGTTTCGGTATCCGATCAAGGCAAACGACCCTATATCCTAAGTCGCGGTTTTTAAGTATAAAAATTCGTCTTCCTAACCATCATAAATAACCTACCTAAATTCGGTCGGGAAAATTTGCAACAATTTTCAAAGGTCTCGTTTCTAGGCACTTTAGGTAGACCAGGTCCCATATTTTTTTTGCCAAATCTCCTTTATATTTAATAATATTTTCATTTGTGACAGCTTCAAAACCAGACAAATTTTCAGCATTGAGATTTAAAATATTATTTATTTTTGAAATAATATTAAAATCTGTAATAACAACAAAAGCTTTGCGATAAGAACAATACAATAATATATTGTAAAGCGTTTTGGACAAGGGAAAGTGGTATATTCTTCTCTTTGTTAATTGTTTTTAAACCAAGAAAAGATTCTTGGTTGCTCGCATTTTAATATTTAACGAGTGGAATTCAATTTTTCGATCAAATTCGTTTGCATATATTTTGAATATGTTGTATATATTTTGCATATTTTTATTGCATATTTTTCGCATATATTTTGCATATTTTCGATATCAATTACGATTTGTTATATTTGAACGATAAAACGTCTAAATACAAAGTTTGGTATCAATCTGATGAAAAATATACAAATATGCAAAATCCGAGGTCTATTTATCACCATGTAAATAAATATTGAAAGACGAAAGTTTCTCCATCGCGTTTGTGTGGGCTCTCTCAATTATCACCATGTATGTAAATAAATTTTGACTGGCGAATGTTTCTCCGCCGGTTTGAATGTTTCGCGTTTGTTTGCGAGATACTTATACATTTATTTGTCGGCCTTGGAAAATAAATAAATAAAATCAAATAAACTTCCATTTCATATAAATTCGTCTCTTTTTTTTCAAATACTGTCAAACATTATGTATGTGCATATATGTACGTACTCGTACATACAAATTATTTATTTTTTTAATTTCAAAGCTTAGTCTACTGTACTTCAATATTAATGTATTTCTTATGGAAGTTATTTTTGGTCAAAAATATATAAAAATTTAAATTTCTGTGCTTAACGGTAAAATATGAATTACAAATTTTCCAATAAAAATTCAAATCAATAAATGTCATCGTCTCTCAAAATTTCTGATTTCTAAACCCAACCATTAAAATGATAAAAATCGTTTATCTGGAAAAATTCAAGTGTCCATTAAATGCTTTAACAGCTACATACAGACATAGTTTTTGGTTTCTGCACATATGTGGGCAACACCTTACCAACGTTATATAATTTATGTAGTTCCGTAGAGTATTTACAGAGAAAAGTGTACCGTTAGGTTTTGCTAAGCGTATTAATATATAGATTTTTGAAAATAATAAAAAGTTGAAGCTGTACGGAGACTTTTTAGATTAAGCGTAGGTACCTACAAAAATTATTGTTAGTTATGGATTCGTAAAATAAATCCAACTCGAGATAATAATTTTCCATATTATTACGATGATAGAGAACGCGATAAAAGTGGTTTCCGAAATTCTATCTGTCTGTATGTCTGTCTGTCCTCGCCCGTAGGCTGGAGGAATTTTCTTCAAACTTGGTATATAGTGTTTTTTGACTTATTTTTCCTGCCGTACAAAATTTTTTCGCCAAAAAGGAAAATAAGATTTTTCTCAAAAACGGGTCCGAGGATTTTGTTAAAAAAATTCAAATAAATTAAGCAAGGAAATGCTACTTTTTAATATTTTTCCGAGGATTTTGTTAAAAAAATTTTAATTAATTAAGCAAGGAAAAGCTACTTTTCAATTTTTTTTTTTATTTTCATAAATTGAATATTTTGGGTACCTCAAGTACAATCATTTTTTTGGTTCTGGATTTTCTAGAAAACAATGAAGTTGAAAACATTTTTTTTTTTTATGGTAAATCTTCTAAAAAATATAAACATTACTGTGAACCAAAATTAAATTTTTTTGAAAATTTAATTTGAAAACTAAATATTTTGATTATGGCTTGCTTAATATTTTCAAAAATAGGTGTAAGATAGGTTTTTATTATTTTGTAGAATACTTGAGAAAATCATCTTTCTAAATTCAAAAATAACGGTACCTACCTTTCATACAAATGTTGAAAAAATAAAAAAAATATTTTTCTCGAAAACGGCTCCAAGAATTTTGATAAAGAGATGTGCATTTATTATTTAAGCCAATATTTTGATGAAAACTAATTTTACCAACAACGGTTAATAATGGTACCTGTCATAGAACCGATTTTTTTGTTTTCAAATTTCTCGTTGACAGCTGCTCCGATTTCAACCAAAATTTTTATACAATTTTTCACAATTCAAATAATTTTGGTTATACAAATTTAAAAAAAAAAATATTTTTGGATTGCAATTCTGTCTGTCCGAATTGCAATTCTGTCTGTCTGTTCGTCTGTCTGTCCATCTGTCCGTCTGTCTGTACCTCGACCTGAAGCGATTTTCTTCAAACTTTGGACTTAAGGCTCTTATCTGATTCCTTAGAAGGGAAATTGTAATTCTTTTTAGCTCAAAAAATAACGGTACCTGTCATACAACCAATATACAAAAATTGATTTATTTCAAAAATGGCTCTAACGATTTTCAAAAAAAATTACGATGTACTAAAATTACTTAAATAAATATATATATTGGTAGAAAAAAAAAAATGTATAACGGTTATTAACGGTACCTGTAATACAACCGATTTTTTGGTTTTCAAATTTCTCGTTAACTACTACACCGATTTCAACCAAAATTTGTATACAAAAGGTCGCCTACAATTTTAACAATTTTGCACATACAAATTTTGGAAAAAAATAATTTTTGGATTTTTAAAAAAAAATATTGTTTTTTTTTGAAAATTCAATATCTTGAAAACGGGCTAATGCATTTTTCTTTTATTTTGTGAAAAATTGTGCTTTATTAAATACTTAAAGTTGGCATACCAAATTTTATTTTAAAAAATGTTCAAGATTTTTTATATATAAAAAAATAATTTAAAAAAAAACCGCTCTAACGATTTTTGATTTCTTTTGTTGATAAATTCATGTTTATTAAGCAAATCAGGTGGCTTACTTTTTTTTAAACTTTATCTGTTTTAGCTATTAAAATAACTAATTTATAATAATTCATAGTAATCTTTTATATTTTAAATTGTTTTTAAAACTTTTTTTTAATGAATTTAACCAATAAATATGTGTTATGGAACCAATAAATATGTACATTGTCTATCTTAAGCTACGTTAAAGGGTGGCAATGGCGCAGTGGATTGGATATAGTGTTTGACTGCTAACCTGGACGTGTGAATTCGAGCCCCAGTCTAGGTAGCATTTTTTTCCATATTCCCCAGTTTCAACCTGATGCCACCCGTGAAAAAAAGAGACTATTAACATCTAATGCTCAATCCACTGTGCAAACAAAAATCTTTCCCTTCCTTCTATTCCTTCTAACTAGTGCCGTGCATTGCACTTAAAAGACCTGAGGTCTTACAGGCATAAAATTAAAATTATTCTTATTATTAAATAAAGTTGTTAGCTACGAGAGCAAGTTTGTGCGATCCACTCGTGCCCATTTTTTTTAGTGGTCTGACTTTTGAAATTTTGACAAAAATTGAAATATATGTACATAAATTATTAAAATTTTGCAGGTACGTTTAATTTTAAGTCGAACACAGAACACAATAAAGTATTCGAAATTATTTAGATATCACTTAGGAGGTATAGACGTATACGGTTGGTACACATTATGCGCACACTGCACAAGCTGTGTTCATTGCAGCACAACGTCAATAATATGCCCTGCCCGTGCATAAAAGCTGAATAATATAATAGAAACCTCCTTCCATTTTTAAAACGAAAGGATGCAGCACTAAACGATGTATTGGGGATATGATGTGTTTATAATGTGCACGAAACGATGACGGCCATGCTGAAACGATTTAGTAAAGGAGTCAACCAAGCAACATAATATTTTGCCCACAACATCGAAACTCTTCGAAACCCTAATGGAGCTGCTAGTCTATTATAATGGTAGTTTTATATTCTATTATAGTGTTTGGAAGAAAAAGTTAATGTATTGCAATGTGATAGAAGTTTATTTTTTTCTTTTCTTTTTGTGTTTCCCGTAATTCATAAATAATGAAGAAACAAAAGGAAGAAAATAAATTGTTATCTTAATTAGCTTGTTTAAATAATTATGTAAAGGAATATTAGTTAATACATTTACCTTCTATATTAGGATTTGCTGGAATCGAAATTAATTAAGTGAAACTCTCAATAAAACGGAAGATTCATAATTAAGTAAATAGTAATTTAAAAATAAATAGCTTCTGTAAGTCTTATACAACGTTTCCACCAGACAATAAACCGAGATGAAGATTTCACATTAAACTCATGCAAACTACTTGGAAACATTAGTTTGTCAAATAAAACAAACTTTTTTTTTGGAGAATAATTGTGGAACCGACTCATTTAAATGCCATTTCCGTTTATTGACAGGTAGAAGTGTAAACAAAAACTATCTATCTCACTTCCACTTCATATCAAAAAAATGAAACACCATTTGAATGTTTTGCCATAATCCTCTTTTTGATCTTTTTGTGCAGTGCAAACACCAAACAAATCTCATTACCTAAATCTCTGTTTAGTGGTTGGTGGATTCGTATTAGCAGAGAGGTATTGGTCATTTAATTTATTTTTTTTTTTTTGCTTTTAGAAATTTGAAAACTTTATGAAGAAAAAATTAGTCTGAATGACTGTGATTTTTTTCTCGCACTTGTATTTCTCATTTTTAACTTATAATTGTTCATATCTCGAGTTGCTGACAATGTTTGCTTATATCCACGACATTCTTGAATTTAAATAATTCTATCAATCAGAAGCAAAAATCAACCCTATATCAATTTTGTTTTAGAAACTTTTTGTTAAAATATAAAAATTCTGTTTAGGTGGACGAAAATCTGAACACGAAATTTTAACACAAAAAATATGAAAAAAACAGTGATTTTTAATCATCATGTCGTTTGAACTGCAAAAGCAAAAAAAATGTAATCTTATTTTATTTTTGTTTAGCTGGACAAAAATCTGAGCACGAAATTTTAACACAAAAAACATGAAAAAAACAGTGATTTTTAAAATCATGTCGTTTGAACTGCAAAATCTTATTTTATTTTTATTTTATTCATTTCATTTATTTTATTTATTTTTATTTTTTTTATTTATGATAGTGAAAAATAATAATTATTCTTTTATTTCTTCTTTAAATCACGAAAACAAAATAAAACTACTGCACACTACCTTATCATTCTAATAATACTGTATGTATCTGGCCATCTGCTGGCGACTAGAAACACTTTAACTACATTACCATCCCTTTAATATAGGTTATGGAAAACAATTTTCTCTTCTAAAAATACTGTCATACAATGTGCCATAATAACTGCTATAAAAGAGTGGTGAGATTATTTTTCTACTGTTGTTGTTTTTTTTTGTTATATTTGATTTGTTTTGCTACCTCCGACCCGTCCTAAGATTTTCGTTAATCTAAATCTAAATAAACAATTTGTTCACCATGCGGCTGAGATATGATAGTTTACTTCATATACATTATGTACATTATATATGGAGGAGGTCTACTTTATTTCGTTATTATGGTTCATCTACTGCTTAGGAACTTATTTCTACTTTATTTAATTGATGTTCCAAGTTGTATAAGGGTCATCTCATTATGGGGAAACATGAAAAATAAAAAAAAAAAAAAAAAAACGTATACGCCACAGGGTCCAAACAATAATTTCATGTCCAAATATAGAATGATTAGTCTAGTATTTGATCATTGTATACCTAAGAATTTTGTTTTATCATAAACCTAATAATTATGGTCTTCGATGGTGCAGCTATTTAACAATAAATATATGTACCAACAAAGGTAGGTAATTCAATAATAAATGAAATCAAAATAAATCTTTTTTTTATTTCATTATCTTCTACACTTCTTGCAAAGCTTTTTCGTTTTTTCCGAAGCAAATTCACTATTTCGGTTCAGCATTCATATGGCTGATTTATTTGCCATTTTTTAAAACACCAAAAAGAACGGTACTTATCAGGGAATTTTTGTTAGAATATGCACCTACGAATTACATTTACAAAAGGAAAATCTTATTTTAACAGAAAAAGGTTCTAATCAGATTTTTTAAAAGAAAATATGTAGTGGTAATTTATGTACTTTATAGATATAAGCTACACTTTATAATGGGTTTTCCAATAAGAGCTGTTATTTCGAATAGCCCACTATTTCGGTAGGGGTTACCTTTGAAACTGTAATTTGACAAGTAGAATCTACGCCATTAATACAAAAAATGAAATTATTAAAATTAACTATAAAAAATGCATGAAAATAATCCGGAATTTCATCGAAAGATCATCTTGACTGATGAGGCCCATTTCCACTTCGGTGGCTACGTCAACAAGCAAAATTGTCGCATCTGGGTCTCGGAAAACCCAAGATTTATTGTTGAAAAGCCTCTCCATCTTCAACGAGTAACTGTTTGGTTAGGTTTATGGTCTGGCGGGGTCATTGGACCTTACTTTTTCGAAAACGAGGCTGGAGCAAGAGCTCCAGAGCTACGGTGAATCGAGAGATGATTAAAATGTTTGTATGGCGGGAATTGGATGGTTTTGATCTGGACAACGTTTACTTTGAACAAGACGGCGCTACGTGCCACACAAGCAACGATACCATCGTTCTTTTACGGAAAAAGTTTCCGGACCGTGTGATCTCTCGAAGAGGTGATCACAATTGGCCACCGAGATCTTGTGATTTAAAACCTTGCGACTTCTTCCTTTGGGGCCACGTGAAAGATAAGGTCTACGTCAATAGCTCAGCGTCGTTTTAAGACCTCAAAGATGGAATTCGTTAAGCTGTTGAGGGCATACAGCAGCCACTTTGGGATTTGGTGATAGAAAATTTCATGAAAAGGATATTGTTGTGTAAGCGTAGCCGTGGTGGCCATTTGGCTTAATTGTTTTTATTAATGGCATACTTTCTTCATGACATTGACATAAACATCCGGTCATTTATCTCAAAAAATTCTATTTATTTGAATACCAAAACAACACCTCTTATTGGAAAACCCTGCAGAAATACAAATGGTTTAAGTAGGCTCCAGGTGAAAAACACGGAGCAATGGTTTGCGCCGTTTCAAACATGAATAGGAATACAGTTTTTATCCGGCAACTAATATTAAAAGTCCAGTGCTATGATTAAATTTTATATGGGAGACGCAGTAGATTGTACCACCTCGAATTAGAAAAACCGTTTTGCATAGGAAAAGCGAAAAATTAAAATTTAAATCTTAACAATGGTTTAAGCAAAGAGAAAATCTACATATATCGAATTTCGGAGCCCAAGAAACTTTTAGAAAGTTTTTCAAATTTTTGATTATAAATGGCCTAAATTTAGGAAAATATTTGTTTTTTGTTTTTGCCTGTAACTTTTTAAATATAAACAATAATAAAAAAATGACATAAAAATAGGAAATTTTATTCTACGCATTTTGTCTTAATTTTTTTTTGTAGTACTAATATGAACCGAGGCGGCAAAACGGTAAATGTTGCGAATTCGAAAACTGAGATTTATCATCTTCGAACAACTCTCTATCGAATAAAAAAAAAATTGGGGTTGGTACAAACTTCTGGGTCAGATTATAATTGCACTGGATTATAAGGAACTTATTGTCACAGCATTATAAACCCTTTTGGTTTTTTTTTTTTTTTTGTCAAATAAAAAACAAAAAGAAACATTTAAAATAGCTATGGAGCTCAAAATAATAAGAGTGCTAGCAACTCAGCAAAATGTTTACACGCAAAACAATAACAACACAAATTATTATAGAGAATTTTGTTTGTGTTTTCCGTGTAAAATGTTTACTGAGTTGCTAGTCGCTCTTTCAAAAAACACGGCTGATGAAGAATTCAAAAAGCGCTAGAGATTTTTTTTTTTGTTATGTTTTATTTTATATATGAAATGTGAAATATATGTTCAAAACAGAAAAAAAATATTTTAAATTTAAGTTTTTAATAAAATGCATTTTTTTACGGGTTATGGTCGAAATAATATATGGTCAAAATTCTGTTTTCAAAGTTCTGCATTTCAAAGTACCTACTGTTTTTCAAAATTCTGGTTACACAAAATTCTGTTTGAAGAAAATCCTGCGTGCGTGTTTTAAAATTCGGTATGATCAAAATTTTGTATCAGCAAAATTCGGTATTTCAAATTTCTTTTTTTTTTTAATTCTATATATTTGCAAAAAAAAAAAAATAGTTTTGATAACGTAAAAAAATGCGCACCAGAATTCTTCTTTAAAATACAGATTTTGGTCATAAAAATAATTTTGAAGAACAGAATTTTCCACATACAGCTATTTGGATGTACAGAAATTTTGTCATACTGTATTTTCAAAAAAAAAATCAAACAGAATTTTGCAATCCGGAATTTTGACCCACTCCCTTTTTTTACACAAAATTAAAAAAAAAAACTCATCAACTCGCTTTCAAGACAGCTATTGATCTTTTAAAATATATATTTTTTGTAATCCAAATATTTGTTTTCGAAAATATGTAACTTCCTCCATATAGCTATGCAATATTGTTGAAATTGTGAAAGTCTTCCTGCATTCAAAAATTGGTAAAATTCAGTGAAACGGTTAACATGAAATTTTATTTTATAAAAAAAAATCGGTTGTACAACAAATAAATAACCGTTATTGGTAAAGATTTTGTGACCACGCTCCATGTAATTTGAAACGTTCGGGGTGAGTATATAATCGCACTCTTAATTTTAAATGACGTGGCTAATCCGAAAATTAATTAATTATGACCCTAACACTCTGTCTGCATGTAGTAAATTAACTATTTTATAAGAAGTTAGGTACCTAAGTGGCTTGGTCGACGTTAGTGGATTTATTTCAAATTCGACACTTATCGCATTTTCTAGGTGACTGGTAAGTAAAAACATTACGAGGTGGCAAAAAAATTCCAGGTCCAATTTTGAAATCCTTTATTTGAAAAAAAAATTCATACTGCCCTGCCAACTTCACAGTGAAAGCGGCAAGTCACATGGTGTATCTCGAGAACCAAGCACTCTTAGGAATTTGCAGTAAGGCTCCAAATTTGCAGTTCCTTATGCATTTCAAGAAATGCTTATACCAAGTTCATCATACTGCCCTGCTACTGTGAAGTGAGAGTTCAAAATTTTGAATTAGAATTTTGTGGAAAAAAAAGATTTTTGTTACTAGCATTTCTTTATCGTACGTACCTCCCATCCAATAAATATATTTATTCCATTTGTACTTAACTAACAGATTTTTTTAACAAAATCTTACGAGCCGTTTTAGTGGACAAATAAAATTATACTTAGCGGCTAAACAAAAATTTTAACGATCGTAGGTCATACTACTTTAAAATAAGATAAGGCCAAAATAAATGAGCAATGAAATTTTGTTAAATTCCGAACAAAAAAAATTTATTTGTTTTAATTTAATTTGTGTTTAATAATTATTTCGATTCATATTTAATGTTTGTCTTTGTAGTGCCCTGCCCGTAACAAAGTATCACCCATACCCCTGCAGTGAGTATGATATTTCTGTCCACAATTTCACTGCCGTTTCTAAAACTAATTTCATACCTCCAAAATAGAGGACCTACCCGAACATATTTGCCTTATTTATGTATGTACGACCAAACGCAAAATAGTTGGCCAACTCATCAATTAACATATTAATCCTCTTTATATACCTTCATTTTCTGTCCCAAGCAGTTGTTGATTATTTTTTTTTTTGTAAACAGAACTTAATTTGAGAAAACACACATGGCTTCAGGTTGCATTCTCTAAAGCAAATATAAGAGCATAATAGTTGGACTACTCTCTATGGGATGCAAATAAGTTGGCCTATGACGATTTAAATAGATGTTCAGTTAACCGATATTAAAAAAATGACATGCACTTATTTTGTTGTTAATTGATCTCTTGTTTTAAGTAAGCCAGCAACAGTTTAGTGTCAATCATGGTGCGTGGTGTTGCATTATCACGAGACCTTAGGGAATCCATAGTTAAAGCCTTCGAAACGGGATTGTCGAGCTACAAAATACCAAACTAATTTAATTTACCTCGCTCATCAATTTGAAACATTATCACAAAGTTCAAAAATGGTGGAAATGTGGAGGTTGGTAAAAAAATCGGGACGCCCACCAATTGCGAAACCTCGAGATTGCCGAGTCTTAAAAAAAATAATAAAGGAAAATCGACGTCAAACTGCCGCTGCAACAACTGTTCAATGGAGAGAAAGAATCCAAAAAAGTGTTTCAGTCGACCCTTGTAAGCGGACAATGAAAAAAATTGGATATAAATTTTATAAGGTTTGTTTTAGATTTATTTAAATTAGAGCTATTTTAATTCGTTAAAACATAGGCCAAAGAAAAACCACTTTTAACACCTAAACAAAAGAAAAGGCGCCTAGAGTGGGCCAAGCAACGTAAGAACTGGACTTTAAGTCAATGGCGGTCCGTTATTTGGAGTGATGAGTCGAGGTTTGAAGTTTGGGTGGGCGACGAATGAAAACGTGTCATAAGAAACTCCAAAGAGGCCTTTCACAAAAATTCCAGCATCTCTAATGATATGGGGATGCATGTCTGGGCGAGGTTTGGGCAATTTACATTTTGTAAATGGAACTGTCAATGCTACCAAGCACCGGGATATTCTGGAAAATGAGCTACTCCCATCAATACCACGACTTCAGACTAGTGATGGAAATTTCATTTTCCAACAGGATGGTGCTTCCTGTCATACAGCAAGGTCTACAATGGCGTGGTTATCTGCTGAAGCAATTCCTTTACTGTAATGGCCTTCCAGCAGCCCTGACCTTTCGCCAATTGAAACTGTCTGACATAAAATGAAGCAAAACCTCCGAAAAGAACCTAAAATCATAAATATTTGGGAATCTTTTGGTACCGAAGAATGTCAAAAATTAGTTGACACAATGCCATGACGCATAGAAGCAGTTATAACGGCCAAAGGCGACGTAATACCATGGTAAAATAATAATTAAGACGCGTAGGCTAACTATTTAGTGTTTAAAAAAGTGTATCAATCGTTATTTTATTTTTAAAGACTGCTCTATATGGTTATTTAATTGAAGT
The DNA here is from genome assembly GCA_949320155.1 of Melangyna quadrimaculata. Classification (NCBI taxonomy): domain Eukaryota; kingdom Metazoa; phylum Arthropoda; class Insecta; order Diptera; family Syrphidae; genus Melangyna; species Melangyna quadrimaculata. The sequence continues at coordinate 152,836,634 of OX439485.1, read as the reverse complement.
CATTTTGTTTTTGTTAATTATTTCTATCTAAAATAAATATATCTAAAGAAAAATACCAAAATATTGAGTTTATTGCCGATGGAATTTAAGAACCAGCAGATTTTTGTTTTTTATCATAGGTAGTCCAACTATTTTGCGTTTGGGCTCGTATATGTAAATCAAATATGAATGTCAAATATCAAGCTAAGCCCTAATAACTGCTGACACAAACATCCACACCACTAGATGCTAAATAAACAACAAAGTCAATACCCATCGCGAAATCCCTTCACTCGAACATCAGTAAACAAAATCCGATAATACTTTCCAACTATAACACTATTTTGACAAGCTTTTTCAAAATCATTATACCAACAAAATATCAGGCTATTAAATTACTAGCCAGCTTTAAGGGATTACTTTTTGCGTTCGAGACTAAAGTAAAATCAATATACTATCTTCCATAATGTCGTCTCAAAAACAAGGACATTATCTTTTTAACTTCAGCTCCTTTGAAGGGAAACTGAACAAAAAAGAATATTGAACCAAAAATCCAGCTCATTGAAGGGCAAAAATATGACAAGATGCCTTTTTTATATAACGATATGGTGGAGTGGCTTCCTCACACATAAACCGGCTATTTTTGTTTTTGTTGGTTTGCTTTTGATTTGACCATCATTGAACTTATAAATTCATTGATTAAAATTGGTTTGTGTGGACGAAAAGAGAAAGAATTCAATTTCGCCTAAGTCAAAAATGAAAATCTTTATCGTATTGCTTATGGAATTCTCATCTCATTGGCATCATGGAACCGTGAAAAGCTAGGACTGAAAATTGAAAATATTGATATAGAAAAATATCATGATTATATAGTTTTTACTGCTTTCACATCTGGAGACAGAGCCTGTTATCACCATAGACCTGGTCTTTTGGTCTGGTATTAGATTGAGCGGGAGAGATGAGAACGGTAGGTATATGAAGTAGAAGAAACTCATTTTATACATATACTTTTATCCTCGAGATGAGGACTGCTGCAGAAAGTAAGCATAGAGGTGAGGAGATCTACCAATATAAGCAACTTTTTTCATCTTCTATTTAAACAAAAAAAAATATTTTCAGTTTACTTATATTCACTTTTTATATCCACTGCACTAATACTACTAGATTTTATGATTATTAAGTTTATTTTACGTTTCTTAGCTATGCTTTTTGCCTTTCAAAGAAAATCATTTCATAAATTCACTTCGTTTTTGTAAAATATTTGAAATATTTAAGCTGCAAACAGAAAGTAAACTACTGTAGAAGGAACACCATGAAGGTATGAGATTAAATGCATTTTTGTTTTAATTTGATTTAAAATTGAAAATCAGCTTGGAATTGATATGATATCGATGAAATGTCGTCCACCTAAGAACTTAATGTTTTTTTTTTCAGGGCTTCTGCCGCTTGCGAGGAATTGACAAATCCTCCAAGAGTATCACTTGTCACGAATAAGTGCTTCTCGTCTAGCCGTTCGGATTCGGCATAAAATTGTAGGTCCCTTCCATTCCAGGCGCATACAGGAATGGTTGCGAGTTGTTAGTCACTAGGCACTGGTTCTTCACGAGCCGTTGCTCCACCCAATTTTTTTTTTTTTTTGTATCGATGAAATGTCATACAGTGATGTTTGTGTTTTGTATGCATTCTAACAACAAAATTGAAAACAAATATGAACATATGGAGTTTGGTAAGAAGTTATAGTAGCAAGGCACCTTATTTAACTTTAATATGAATGACAATATTTTGTTTAGATACGTCAAGCCAGCACATCCAAAGCAAACCCTTCTACAAGTTCTAGTTTCTGAGATATTTGCATGCAAAGTTATTTTTTAGTTTTGAAACCTTGGTTATCTTTGATTGCCTACAGTTCCGCAAATAAGCCGCGGACGACATTGCGCTTTTTAAAACACTTAATTAGTTTTTTTGAGAGCTATCCATAGCTGAAAACCGGAACATTCTATGAGGTCTGGTTGCAAAGATATTTGAATTCAAAGTAATTCCATTATTTTCGACCCAAAACTTAAAGTCTTTATATGGCTTTAACTTTCCAAAAGATGCTCGTAAGAGGTTGCGGTTGATGCTGTTGAATAGAGAACGGACAGGCCTTTGCATTGTTGTTCAAAATTTTACTTATTGGAGGAATTTTTTTTTTATTGACTTTTTTAAAGCAAACAAAAATCTTAAAATTGTTTAAATAACAACTTTTGCGGAGGGATATCTTCTGGATTAACCCATATAATTTTGTCCCTATATAGGATCGCTCCATCACCCTATTCTACATGCTCTTCAGTCACCATATATACTATTTCAGTTCTTTTGTTGCAGGTTAAACGATGTTTTTATGTAACCAACAGGTAAGCAGGCACATTGCCGGTGCCGGTAGGTACCTATATAATCTCTTTTACACTGTGCTTTATGGCATTTTCATGTTACTCTAACCAAGCGGAAGCTATAGTTCTCATAATATCTCATGTGCGTGTCTCCCATCAAGGACATTTATTGCATGAAGTACCATATTATCCGAGTCATTTTTCTGCTCTGCTGCACATTCACATATATACGTCACTTCACTTTTAAATGAGGCGAATTTCGTTCGTTCATGTCCTGGAAAAGGTATGAATAGCAATGTTTTTTTTTGTGACTCGCTTTTAAGTTCCTATATGCAAGGGAAGAAAAAAGAGGAAACTTTTTGCTCTCAAAATGTCTGCTAGCCTTTATTGAAGATTAAAAAGTCCTCTATAGGTACCCAACCTACCTATATATGTATAAGGACAGTGAAACTGTGATGTGTTATGCAAGTGTATATGACCATAGGTCCTGGACATGAGGATTCTCTCCGTAGCCGTTGGTCCTGGTAATTTTGCACCAGGATCCGATCCTATAGGTGCAATTCATTTGGATTAGAATTCGGGGGAAGATGGTGTTGGCATCTGGGTCTGTCCGGCAAAAAAGGACCCTCTGTCTCTCGACCAAACGAAACGTTAGAGGATTATTTACGGCTGTCCCAATGGAGATATATCATATCTATATAAACAAAATATACCTACAGCAAGGGTTTTTTCGGTCATTCGACAATGTTGGTGTTGGGCATGCAATGATGTGAAGTATGGCGCTTTTTTGTTTGAGGTTTTGAAAGGATTTTTAAGGATTTCTCAGTTTTATAGACAAAAGGATGGTTTATAAGCAATAGTAAATTGTTTAAGTAGGTAATAGTTTAACACTTACAAGGATTTGTATATATTATATTTTGTGCAGTGTTGTACTTTGGGATTTGCGTTTGTTAATAGTATTAAGTTTGAAGTGCATGCTTATATGAATAGGATTAAAAAGGTTTTTTTTTTTTAAATTTAAATATTACTTAGATGCTAAATTGTACATTGCTTATAGGGACCGTTTATGTTGCATAATATCGTTATCTGCGCGGTCCTCGGTATCTCTGCCAGACCGATAGATTCTAGTTAGTTTAGGTACAAGGCTTTAGTGATTTAAATTTGGAGCCGTATAAAGCTCTTTTGAAGGGATTATTTCTGTTGTTGCATTTTGAAAGTGCATTTTGGTGGTGTTAGGGCAGCCATAACGCTGCCAGACCTTTAACATGTAGTTTGCACTGATACAAACCACATAATGGCCACTAAATATGGAGTTGTATAAAACACGAAACCCCATTCCAATTAAACTAATTCATCAAATGTCAAATCTTTCACACAAATCTCCCTCTTAGTTCAGGCAAAATGTACAAAAAAATTGCCAATTTTTTTTTTTTTTTACGACCCATCAATAGTTAACAAGATATCAGCATTTCAAAAACCGTAAAATGTCGAAATGATGGTTTTTCACGTAGGTATAACTCCTAAACGGTTCAAATTTTTGAAAACATCTGAACACAAGGTTTGTACACTAAGTGAATCCCTGCAACAAAAAAATTATTAATTTTTTCTTTAAAACAACCGTTTTAAAGATTTTTAAAAGTTTGACAAAAAGTTAAAATTTTTGGTTTTTTGCTTTCTACTCTTAAAAGCACAAGTTGTCGAAAAAAAATCTTACACTCAGTTTAAAAATCATAATATTCTCTTCAAAAAAATATGAAATTTTTTTCCATACGAGTAATAAGTCGCAAGATAATATTGTGACTTCAATAGTGTCAACTGTCAAAAAAACTGGTTTTTCGCATATATCTTTTAAACTATAAGCTTAATCGAAAAATTATATTAACAACATTTTTACATTATGTAATATTATATAAGCATGCATTAAGAGTTTTTTTCTATAAGCCATAATTTTTATGACATCACTATTTAAAATTTTTAAAATACCGGTTTTTTGCTCTTTACTCTTAAATGGAAAGTGTTTTATATATTTATTTAGCAGATTTTAATATTCCCTAGAGGAAACAATGTATTAAAATTTTGTATTAAAATGTATGTACAGTACAACTATATTTTCAAAGTTTGACCTCATGATTCTCATCTCCAAACTTATCTGCAGCGACCAAATGCCTTATCGGAGGGAAAGCTACCTTCTTCCAATCTACAAGGGAAAGGGTGATACACGAAATTGCGACAGCTACCGCTCGATCAAGCTGATGTCACACACCATGAAGATCGTTGAGCGGATATTTGATGGCCGCCTATGAAAAATAATACGGCTGTCTGACGATCAGTGCGGATTTGTCTCGGGTAAATAACCCACAGATGCTATTCAGGGTATAAGAATCAGAATGGAAAAATATCGGGATTCCTCGAGAGATCTGCATATTGTATTGGTTGATTTTCAAAAAGCATTCGACAGATAACCACAAGATCTGATATGGGTTTCACTTAGGCAACGAGGAGTTCCGGAAGTCTACGTGTGGATGATCATGGACATGTACGAGCAAGTTAAAACAAAGGTAAGATGCCCCGCAGGAATCACCGAAGAGTTCCCAATTAGAGTAGGTGTGCACCAGTAGGAGTGACAAAGCGTGATCAAATAAGAAGCAAGAGAATCCGAGGAAGCCCATACACGTCAAAAATACCATCTTGGACCAAATACTGTATGACCAACTTAGCTGGTACTGCACTCAAAAACTTTATTAGTAAATTGGCTACGAATGAAATTCGTAGGAAAAATATTCGTGCATTGTACAAATATTCGTGAAATGTACGAAGTATTCGTACCGTGATTTCCTTGCGAATACATTCGTGAAGTGTTACTAATACCTGTAGTAGTATGTACGAATTCATTCGTTGAATATACTTATAACATTCGTAAACTAAAATTATACAATTTTTATGAGTACATTGAACGAATTGTTGTGTACATATAGCTAATAATATTCGCAAATTTCTCCTACGACTACATTCGTAATTTCTACTATTGCGTTTGTTATATTTACAAATGGATTTGTACTATTTACGAAGTAAAACTAATATTAGTAGACGAAATTCATTCGTAGACTGACCGTACGCATTATTCGTAGAATGTACGAAGTATTAGTAAAAGTTTAAAAAGTTTTATCTGAAATATACGTTATTTCTTCTGGTAAACGTATTCCATTCGTCAAAGGTTCAAAGATGTTTTCGTTTAGTGCGTCGCCACGCATGCCGGCCCACAAAAACAAATTTGTCATTTGTGTTAAGTGACCGAGTTACATAAGTGAACAAATTCGTCTTTTGTGAAAATAAAAATAAGTACCTGAGTATCCCGGGGTTTAGACAAGCGAGTAGAACTAGTAGCATTTGTATCATTGTGTTAGTTTTATGGATGTATGTGTGACTAGTAGCTCTCTGCGCGTTTTGTCAACTAGTATGATTTTTTAAAAATATTTCATACAGAAAAATATACAAATTATGGAAACTATGGAAACAAAACAAATAAATGAAAAAAATACACTACACTAGTAGGATAACTGGCAGGCTACTCGCAGGCAAAAATATTATACTATTTGGGCTACTAGTTGGCTCTCTCGTGTTCTGATACACTAACACACATATACGCTACTAGTTCTACTCGCTTGTCTAAACCCCGGGTATATGAGTTAGAAATTATTATTTATTATTAACTGAGTCAAGTTATAGAAACAAAAAAATATTAACAGACGTTTTTTTATATCGAAAGTTGTTTTTCTGATTTCTTTAATATCACATAAGAATAACTTCATACTCCATTAGTGAAAGTTACTAACCATTAGTAAAACAAAAAAATATTCGGGATGACCGTACGCGTTTATTGAATACAAGCCGTATATACTCAAAACACATCTATCTGGCTAACTTACCTACGTTTACTGGGCACACTTGCTGTACACTCAGTACATTTCTGTCTGCAAAACTAAATAAAAAGAAATTGAACTGAACTTTTCAACTGATTAACATTTTGCCGGAGAATTTTATGTTGCAAATTAGCTCAGTGGATGCATGCTCGCTCTCTGCACGGAAGGATACCAGTTCAAATCTAGGTAAGTACAACTTGACATTTTTTTCAATTAAAATAAAATAATATAATTTCAGAATTAAGGGAAAACCAGCAGTCAAATTAGTACAATATACTAATAGGACTGTAGAATGTACGAATGAATAGCGACAGCATTGGTAAATATTACAATAATATTAGTATTAGTTGTTGTTGCTCGAATACGAATAAAATATTCGTTATATGTACTAATATATGTGCATTCTACGAATGCTATTCGTGGCTGAAAACCACGAATAAAATTCGTAGAATACACGCAGTTATTAGTAGTATTTACACATGAAAGTTTTTAAGTGTGTCATGTACAAAGAAGATGCCATGAGAACCCCGTTCAAAAGGCAATAGTACAAGACGTTCCAACACTATCGCAGAAGAAAGGCAGGCGCAAAAACTCCTGGATGAAACAAATGCAACGAAACCTGCATTAAGTTGGCCTAAGACATGGAACAATCCAAAACCGGGAGGCCTGTCGACGTTTTCTGAGGTCAACCCGGCGAACCCCACAAGTGAAACCTTAGGTGAAGCAGTTGAGTGGGAGAGTTGTGGTCCACTCGAGATCATGACAATCGCCGGTAAAAAAATCAAGAAGAAGTTTTCGTATAAAATAGTACTTACAGCTACTATCAAACAATTAACTATAATTACTTCATGCCCCCAAAAAGAACAACTTTAACTCTTAACCCCCATAGAAGATGCCTACAACCATAGTTAAACCTATTTTCTCATACTTTCTTTAACATGAAAAATAGAAATATTTTTTTAACTATTTTTTCTATAAATGCTTTTCTTTTATACCTTCCATATTCCAATATGGAGTCTACATAACGTAATCAACAGTAAACTAAGAGGACATTCCGTTACAGTTATACGTTACAGTTTATAGATATATGTTAGGTACACGAAAACCGACTTCCGGTTCATTTAAGAGCTTAATGAAAGAACTTGTCTTCTCTCCAACTCCAACACGATAGATACGGATGTGAAAAGAAGACCTTAATCCAAAAGAATCAGTTATCATTTCCTGTTTTTTTGCACAGATATCAAAAGAAACAAAACATTAAAGAGAAAATACCAAAAAAGGAAACGAACAAAACCACTACTAACACTGTATACTGGACCACCCGCTATATATGTAAGTACACAATGACAATTTGAGACAATAACGATAATTCACCTGCATATTCGATGGTTAAAGGTTTCGGAAGTTCTATGTCGGTGCGGTGCGGCTATGGTAGAAAACGAAAAGGAGAAGAATTAAGGACAAGAGTGGGCTTTCACTTCTATAAAATGGTCTCTCCTCGTACATTTCCGGACCGGTAAGATTACTAACGAGTTAAGAAGGCATTACTATAAGTAAGAGAAAGGAACCGGAAAAAGTAAAAAGTAAAAGTATATATTTCGAAGGATAAGATGTTGTTGAAAGTAACTTAATGAATGGTCGGTCAATGCCAACAAATGTTCGTGGTAAAATATATTTATATGTACCTACAAAGTTGGATGTTTTTAAAGAGACTTTCAAGGACTTAACTTTCTTAGAAAAAAAAATTAATAGGTAGGTACTTGTACTACATTTTTGGTTTGAACAAACAAAGATGCGCGAACAGGTCGAGGGGTTGGCTTATAAATGTTCGAGTTAAACAGCTTAATCTAACTTAGGCCCGTGCGCAGAAATTGTAGAGCAAGGGGCCCTTTTTTTTGTTGGTTATAAAATTAATTACAAACGACAAGAACCCGTGTACAAAAAAATATTTTTTTCTACAAGGCACTAGAGAGTTCTAAGCAGATTCTGGCAAGGATCTAGCAAGGACAAGCAAAGGCTAGAGCAAAGGCCTTGGCTATTAGGAACCCTCTTGACTCGTCAGGTACAAACACAAAATAAGAAATTGACTTATGTGGGACTTGATCCCGCGATCTTCTGCTTCTAAAAATTCTATGTCGAAAGTGAATAAGTTTCATACTCTAATTTTTCACACAATACCTATAGTATAGCAATTTTTAGGCACATAACAACTTAGAACTAGTTTTCTGTTCCAACTTTTCTCACAAATCTGTGTTGTTCTGATATGAAAAAAAGAGACAAAAGAAAGAAAGAAAAAAGTATCGAATGAAACTGAAATTGCATGATGTTTATTGAATGTTTGTTTTGGGTGTACAAGAGACATTCCTGATCGAGTATCGAAACATGTCCAACAAGTTTTCTCCATGGAGGGTCTTACCTCATCTAAATTTTTGTACTGAAATCCAGCACGGCTTGCCAAGTATTTTACAAGTTTTCTTCGTCTAGACTTTCCCTACTGAATACTTACTAGGGCCTTGCTCAAACTAGATAGAAACTTTGATTTTTTCCAGCTGGGTTATTATCCCAATTGGTGGAAGGGTTAGAGCCCTCCGAATCAAACACCCCCCTGCGTAGAGACTTGATTTAACAAACATATAATTCGTGTTTAATCTAGTAAGTTATACAAAATATGGAACTTTTTATTTTAATTATTTCGGAGATATTGATCTAGATGAGTTTTTCTTTCAAAATGGCGGATTTTTCTAGTGATGTGTTATCCCTAAAATATATGGTCTAAAGTTTTGTTTTTTTTTTTTTTTCTAAAATCACTCAACCTCCCCTATCTAATTCGATCCACGAAAGAAAAATCCACCTCTCTGTGGATTTATTTACAATTTTACGGGAATAGAAAATTTTGACTTGAAAAAAATCCCTGCTGTCGAAAGTGTCTCTGAATTAGTTATGGCCTTTTTCAAAATGAAACACAAAAAAAAAAAAAGTAATCAAATGAAAACAAATGATGTTAGATATTCTATAATTCATTAAATTAGTCACCAAATTGACAGAATAAATCCCACAATATACAGACAGAGTTTTCTTTTTCAAACTGCAATTCAAATAAAACGAAACAAAAAAAAAAAAAAAGAAAAAATAATAAAATCCTCTAGTAAAGGTGTCCGTTCTGTCACTGTCACACATTTCACACAGAAACTGGGGGCAATGCGAAAGCGAATACCATAGTTTCAATGAATATATTAAATTCTTATGAACCTGATCCTGTTGTCAGGCTGAAAAATCTAGTGGTCAGACAATTGTTTGGATTGTCGACGTTGTCCTCGTATCCTCATATACCTATAATACTCAGTCCTCCGAAACAGAGAGAGTTACAGTTTGCATCCATAAACTAATATATGTGCCGAGTTAATCCTATTCATGGAGTGGACATATTGGGGATTTGATTTTGTCCTTTTTACAAAAAAAAAAAAAAAAAATATGCCCAACCCAGATGTGTGGTGAATGTGAAGAAGGAATCTAACTTCCGGAATGATATGTATGTATGTAGATATAGCTCTAGAACTATACTGTTGTCAACGTTGTTTGTTGGTAAATTTGGACTTCTGCCAGAAGATTTAGAGTTAGTTTTTTGTGTTTTTTGAGAGTTCTTTTTATTATTTTTAGTTAACTTTTAACTTTTTTAAATTTTTTTTGTTTTATTTTTTGTTTGCAATTTTTTTTTTGGAGAATTGCAGAAGGCATTGTGTATAGTAAATTCATAGATACTTTGTATTTTGATGGAATCTAGGTACTATATCATTTTGGGTGCAGTTGATTTTGCCTGTCCCATATACAAAATAAATTGGATATATTGGTTAAGGCGATAGAAACAGAGGGATTTCTTATTTACGACTTATACGAGTAAGTTTTTTTTTTTTCTGATGGTTGAGGTTTTTGGAAATTGGATTTTGTATTTCAGTTTGAAAGTAGGACACGTCTTTCAAGTATTCGTATGAATCATATTATTCAAAGAAATACATAATTTTACTAAAAAACTACTTTTTATACAGAAAAAAACGTTAGAGAACTTAATTTTCATATTAACGTGTATAGGTTACATAAACATATACAGCCTTTACATTAGAATCCGCTTAACAGATGAATAGTTATGCACTGCATTAGGATTTATGTAGCCACTATTCAACTTTGCATAAATTGTTATGCATAAAACATTTTTCAACCCATTATAGTTATAATGAGCTTGTGTCAAAAATAGTACCAAAAAGGAAAAATCTTTTACGTTTTACTTTCAAAACTGACAAACGAGACTCAGCTGTGTGTGTGGTTGTGTGAAAAATCAATAAAATAATAATAATTCTTCTGTTGATTGGATTCCTTTAGTTTTTTTTTTATTAATTTCTTTTAATATTATAATAATTATGCAGTTGCTTTGTAGGTTTTTCAGTTCACAAATAAAATTAAAAAATTTTTGAAACAAAAAATACGTCGTTTTTTATTTATTCCATGAATTATTCCATTCACTCACTTGTTTTTGTTGAGGAGAAAAATAAAAGGGTGGTGCTTATTTGGGAATGCTTAAATTTCATTTGTATTTTCCTGTGAAAGTGATTCTTTGTATAAATTGATTGAAATAACGCATGCCGTCGATTATTTGCAAAAGTTGTAAAATTTGATGGAAATTTTTTTAATCTTGCACATTCTATAAAATAAAGTGTAGGAAAAAAATACTCTTAATATTATTTAAACAATATTGCATTAAAAATTTACAATTAATTAACAAAACCAACATTAGTTATTGTTGTATTTAATTTTATAAAATATTTTGAAAGTCAGATTTCAACACCCCAAAGATTGCAAAAAAAACGCGCCCCCTAATATCTATCTACACTATTGTTGTATGTGAGTCAAAGTGACATTCCGATACTAAACAACTTTTATGTATAGGCCCTATTCAACCTCCAAACGCGTTTAGCTTATGTTGCCTCTATTCAACTTTGCATAAGTTTATGAATAAGGTTTTGCGTTCAGATGCATTATTAAGAATGCAAAGCGCTATGCACTCGCTATAATTCGTTTATGCATAAGGCTGATAGTATTTAGAAAAAAACAAATGTTTAAAATATTTCGTTTTTATAAAAGAAGTTTTATTATTGTATGAACAATGTTTTTATCTAAGAAGAAAGTTTAAGTTATGTATCTAAGCAAGACAAAGATTATTTTAAGAACTGACATAGATTTAATTTATGTATAAAAAAATTGGAAACAAAAAAAAAAAATTGCGGGAGTGGATCAGAATTCTGAGTTTCCAAATTTAGTTTGATCAAAATAGTCTTTCATTTTTTTTTTAGAAATATTGTATGGTAAAAATTCTGCATTTCAGAATTCTGTACACCAAAATATAGAAGGGTGCCCGGTATTTCTCAAACTTATTTTTTTTGGATAGCACACCCCGTCATTCGAAAGTTTATGCCGAAAGAAAAAATTAGCGACAAACAAATTTTTTTACGAGGTCATTAACCCGTTCCTCTAAGGTCATACTTTTCACATACTTTGTATGGGAATTTTACACCCTTCCCAGTTTATTTTTTTTTCTCTGGAACTATTTTTTTATTGGTCCTTTAAAAAATTGCATTTAAAAATGTATTTAAAAATTTAATTCAATTTTTTAACTTAATAAATACTTTATTATTATATATTTGTCTCTTATTTTTTCTCTCGCGATTTTAAGCAATTTTTATTAGTTTTTCTTATTGATTATCATTAAGAAGTAAGTATTTTTTTTTAGCTGCATTAAAATAAATAATGAAAACAAATTAGAAATAATTTATTTCGATTTTTCAAAATATTAAATATTTTTATATTTTTAGGTATTTAATTTTTTTTGTTCTTATCAAATAAAGTTTTTTTTTTAAGTATTTGTTTTGACCAATATCTTGTTTAAAACGACATCCAAAAATTAATAAAAAAAAAACTATTGATAAGAAAACAAATAAAAACCTTAAAAAAATACAAATATTTAATATTTTGAAGGCACGGGTTTTTGGTCAATAATTTTTTTCTTCGGCATAAACTTTCGATTGACGGGGTGTGCTATTCCAAAAAAATGTGTTTGTGAAATAACGGACACACAAATGTATAGTGTTTGGTATAAATGTGATAACTCCATAAACGCATTTTTAAGATAAATGCATTTAAATTTGTATTCAAATGTTGGAATATGTCTTTCAAAAAATTTGAAAGTTTAGGCTAAAGGAAATTTTTGTATGAAGTTATCATGATGTTTATACCAAACACTACAGATTATAAAAGGATGTAAGTGTAGAAATCTCTGGCCCAAAATGATCCAAAGCAAACCTCTCTACACAAGGCCGTAGACAGACAAATATTTGGGGGGAGAGTGGGTGTATGATTTCCAAAAAAAAAAAAATTGTATTTTGATTTTCCATCATGATTCTTGAATTTAAATAGCTATCAGCAAGTTAGGCAACTTTAAAAACACTAGCGCAAAATTTTAGTCGATTTAGTATCTACGATGTTAAATCATTTTTAGCATGACACTAGGTTAATAATTGTATTTTGCTAATTTTAAACGAGCTTAGCATCGTACCATCTCTTAACATTTTACTAAAGTTAAAATCATCAAATGGTTATTTTATCTTTTAAGTATCGTACTAAATGCATATGACATTTTGACGTTTATAAATTTCAAAATCAGGGATGTTTGTGATTTTTTTCCACTTGCTGTCACTTATTTGGATGTATTCAGCTGAATTTTATGAAAGAAATTAGTTTCGAATGATACCTACTAGAAAAAAAAAGTTTAAGGTTTTGCGCCATTTTTTTTAAGCAATATTAGCACATGCTTACAAAATCAAATTTTTTTACTTGTGTTGTTTATTTTTCCGAAAGCTTTTGATGCACTGATTTCAGATATTCCAGTCTACATAAACATTAAAATAACGGTATTTTATTATATTTAAGGTTGACCAAAAACTCGTAATAGCATGAGAAATTCTTCGTGTGACGCTACTAAATTCTCCAATGATTCAAACACAGGTCTTTGGAGATCCAAATTTGAAACAAAAATGACAATGATATCTAAAACATCTAAGAGTTTAAACTGCTGCCAAAAGCTATTTGGATAGATTTTTGTTATTGTGACCCTTTGTGACCCGTTGTGACCCTTTGCTGCTAAGATCTAATGCAACCATAGATTAACATATTTCGAATTTGCGATCCTCTTTCGACAAAAGTCGTTCATCCATAAGAAACGACACTCACAATAAGGGCCAATATATTCCTATTCAAAAAAATGTCGATTAATTTGCACGTCAAGAAGGATTACAAATTTTCGTTTGCTTCTGCATGATTTTCTGAGTGCACAGAGAATATTCACGCGTGTAGAATTTGGCTCCTTTACTAGAGATTAGAGATATTGTATATAATTGCTTAATCCAAAAATGTTTTGGGTGTATATTTGACGTCGACCTTGAAAATTATAAGCCCCAAGATTCTCTAAGCCCTGGCTAGCCGTAAGAAACAATTTATGTTGTATTAACCAGTAACACTAAAATTAACACCTCGTTTTTCTTAAATTAAAAAAAAATGTAATCGGATTTTTAGTCCCAATCGCTACATTTTTAGGTTAAATTGTTGTTGTATTTGACATGTTAATTGGTCAGCCCGACCCCATTTTTTCGATTATCTTTTCAAACTTTAACCCCAACTTCGGATTTTGGCAGTCTCTAGAGTTAAGCCCCAAAAACTCTCTGGAAAATATGTTTAGTTTTTAGGGAATTGGTTGTTTAACCCTGACCACGTTTTTTGTCAAATTCTTGTCAGGCCTTATTCCCGAGCTGTTTTTTTTTCGACCCAATTTTCTGAGCTTTGTTTTTAGGGAATATAATTATTGTCATTGCATTTAACATTTCCATTATTCGTAGCCCCAATCTATCTTTATCTCCAATTCCCTTAAGGCTCTAGCCCCAACCAAATTCTCTTGGGGCTTAGAAAAAATTACTTAACATGTAGGTACCTATATAAATTGCTCAGCCCCATTTTGTCTAATGCCCATCAAATTTAACAGCTTACAAATATATGAGACGCATATAAAACTCTACACGTTGTAATGTAGTGCTTTGTGGGGGGGGGGCTTCAGCCCCTATAGCCACCCCTGTATCCGCCACTGCATTTAAGTTTGCCAAAGTTTTACGTTATCTACAAATATTAAAAAATATTGAATTTACAAGTTTCCATATTATAACGGTTGACTCTATCCCCCACAAGTCTTTCAAGGTGTTGTCTTACCTTACTTAAACATCTCAATTCCCTTTGTCAAATTATTTGCAACTATATTAATCAATTAGTTCGAATATGTATATCCAAAGAACCGAAATACTCCAACGATGTGGCAAGAAAAAAGTTGTTTGTCCCGAGTGTCCCAATCACCATCCAATAAGAAAAAAATTGATTTCATATTACCAAACTATTTTTACACTTGTAATGATTATGTCTTCACCTTAACTACATACATATATCTCCCCACAGTGTCTGTCATTCTGATTGATTACCTCAATTCCATTGATTACAAATCCTTTAACTCGTCCTTCCACCCCATCGCATCCGTTTTCGTTTATTTGATGATTTATTTTACGATCTCCTTGCCTTTATATCTTTTTGCACAAAACTTCAGTGTTCAGTCTTCCAGCCTTAAATGTGAGGCAAGAGGGCAGCAAGACTTACTGATAAATTGCTTTCTATAACCCCAAAGTTCTCAAAAACCCAAAACATATATTCGTCTTATTGAATCTGTCCACCCTATGGTCTCCTTTCTCTATGGCTAAACTTAAAGCACAGGTGACAGACAGATAAACAGGATATACCAATACCAACTGGTTGCTTTTCACCCAGAGCATTAGATCAGCAGCACTATACCACAATTTAAGTTGAGGTACTAATCCTCAGGTCGACGACGACGGCAGAGAAAATCTTTCTATAAATAAAATGGTCTTGTTGTTGTTGTTTTTTGAGATTTTCAAGCCATAGACGATTTAAATGGATTATTTGGTGCATAAACTTCTTCCCCCTTTTGAATTTCAAACACAGATCCTTTTCATAAGGGGAAAGTAGAATAAGGATAGCCATATAGCCATACCCAGGTAAGGTACATACCTCGCCTACTCTATGAGAGAAAACTTTTTCTTATTTTTTCGTTTAAGTTTAGTTGCAGATCAAGAGTGACAAAAACTTTTTTGATAATATTTTCATGAAAATCCCATTTTGATTTTTAATAAACCATGAGGATAGTTTTCGGGATACACATAGTTACAGTTGTCGTTGGCTCTGCTGAATAAGAGATGTAAATGAAATATTTGGTATCTTTATTTTCCCTTTTTTGAAATCACAATGGAGAAAAGATTTTCAAAATTAAGTGCCGGGTGTTTTTGAGGACTTTCGAAGTGTTATTGAAGAAAAACAAAAGACATCATTTAATGTTTGGGGCTTATTTAGGTCACAAAATGTTTTTTCTTTGTTTTTGTTTTTCTTTATGTTTATATTCATAAAGTTTCAATAGAATTCCATTTAAGTTAAATACAGCAGATTTATTTTATTGTTTCTTTTGGTTTTTGTCGGTTTCTATACAAATTTGAATGATCCCTATATATATACAGTAAAACCCGCTTAAGATAAACCCGCTTAAGAGAAAAACCCATTTATCTGAAACACTTTTTTCATCCCCGAGTATTTGTCGACCAATTATCTTTAAAACACTCCGGATACATGAAACATATTTTCAGTTAAATTTTATATTTTTCATCGGAAAAAACTCTCTTAAGTGAAAAAATATTGATAATGAACTAGAGCTAATATAATCGTTGTTGGTTATTGAAACTATTTCATTTAAATTTTCGCCAGACAACTGCAAAAGATAAATACAATTTTTTTCTAGCTGAAAATCTCTGCTTTGTGGTATTTTTAAATCCGCTTAAGTGAAATTTTTTTCACTTATCCGGACTCCGCTTAAGTGATTTTTTTTCACTTAAGCGGGGTTCGTTTAAGTGAAAAACCCGCTTAAGTGAAAGAAAGACTGTGACATTTTGCCGTTTCTCTTAAGCGGGTTTTACTGTATAAAGAAGCTATCTTCATTTTGTGGAAAGAAAATAGGAATTCAACATATTTAATTCAGATCCTTTATTTTATCACAATAGAAAAATAGATATTCTACAAAACATGGATTTGTCGCTGGAATTTTTAAATTCTAATTAAGTTTGCCAATAATTAGCTCTTCTGAAGGAAAGAGACAAAATTGGTTTAAACTCACGCCATTAATAATAATAAAGTAAATCCTAATAATTTTTGTTGTTATTGTCTAAACTTACCTGCGATATAGTTGCAGTGGATAAAGTCTTGCATTTGAAAACTCATATTTGATGGTAGGATTTTTCTCTTTATAAGAAAAAGAAAAACGTTTGTAAATTTTTATAGATTTTTGAGCAAATCTGGTTTAGGTTCCAAGAACCAGGTCGATGTACCAGGTCGCTGCTCATTATTACGAAAATGGATTTTTTAGACTCCTCAATCATAATCATAATTTTAAGCCCCCCATTTTTTAACACAAAAACCTAACTTTTTTTTTCATACTGATGATCTTAGTTTTATTTATAGCTACACATTTTTGAATTTCGTTATAAGTTAACTTACAATATTTTATCACCATAGCTAGCTTTGAAGTTTGTAGAATTGGGATTCGAATTGCGCATCAGTGAACTTAAAAAGTTTACTTGAAATACATATAGGTACCATGAGAATTTTTAAGAAATTGATCAATGGTATAGGTATATTATTTTTATTTTATTTTAAAAAATGTATCTACATATGTACATATCAACAAAGAAACAATTATTATAAGAGTATCCATCTGAAGATAAAGATAAAGATTTTTGAAAGCATTAGCGTTACGTATGGTTTGTGGTCCTTTCATTAAAAGACCATGTCCAAGAGTGAGCTTCCGGTTTATTTTGAAATTTAATAAATTGGACAGGTATTTCAGTACTGGATTTTGGCCCGCTTTGAAACTGATATTTCCCGTTAAATTGAAAAACAAATGCATTTTTTATAATAAGTAGGTAACTTTTGTTATGAAAGCCAAGAACTACGGCTAGGAGCAACATAAAATGTTAACATTCCTCAAAACCTAATTGTCAATACATTTTAGACAAGATTTGGCCTATGAACTTTTTCAATTAGAAAGAAGAAGTGGTTACCACTATAATTTCATCTACTCCACAACATTAAGCCAAACAACAAAGACATACTTTAAAGGTGATTTATGAGTTCAAAAGGCTTCCAAGTCTACATTATCTTAAATTTTATACTATGAAGTAGGAACACCTTAAACTTTATATTCAGATAAATATTGTAGAAAAGATCATGCACTCCCAAAAGCTACCAAATTAACATAGATGTCGCTAGTGTCATTCCAGATAAAAACAGTGCTGTGAAATGTTTTATAATACCCTTTGTATTGGGAAGGAGCTTTGCATAGATTTTTTTATTCATGCAAATATTGAGTAAGATCAATGATGCAAATTAATAGGGTATACATGTAGCCATTGTACTATAAGAAAGTACAGGTCCATAACACCGAACCTAAATTTTGTGCACAATTTTTTTCGATGAGTAGGTACACTGCCGGTCATAAGGTTAGAAGCAGTAATTTTTGGGAATTGAATTTTATTTGTCACGTGTTATACGCCAAAGAGATCGAAATTTTGTGTGAGACAAGAGAGACTGTTTAACGTGCCATAGCATAAACCTATGCTTGCACTTCAAGAACAAAAATTAACGGCATCCAAGAGAATAAATGTTAGCTGAGTCACTTTTTTAAGTATTTTTATCGCGTCATAAGGTTGGAAGCACATAAAAAACTGAAGAAAAACGATGGTTTAAATTTTTTTTTAATTTTTTTTTTGACAAAGAAGAATGGGCATTTTTGGGTGCGAGCGGCCACGAATGAAATTAGTGTCAAATGAAAGGTCTGCTACAAGGGAGTAACTTTCAATATGGGCATTTCGTTGCAGTGCATTAAGGAAAAGAGATATGAAGACATTTGAAAATGCATTTTTCAAATGCATATTTTGGGGAGATGGCATTTTCAAAAACTATCTAATGCGTTATCCTTATTTCAAAATGTCGAGTGACACAATACGAACCAGGTCAAGATACTTATTACTTATTTAATCGCAGGTTTTTAAAAAGAGGAAACCAAACGATACTTTTAGTCAAATCGTTAAGGAAACCGGTGGCGGAAGTAGGACAAGCTTATTTAGGCTGTTTCGGTGAGAAAATGCACTTTTCCTATTGCATTTTGGTCTAAATATACCTAGTTTACTAGGGATTTCTAAGAATGGAGTATCAAATGACATATCTAAGATTGCCCTCTTTACACGAATGTAAGGCTGAAACATGCTTTTTTGGTTGATGACGCAGGTCAGAACGGTCCTCAATGGCTTCGGAACCTAAGAAAGTTCTGCAAGACTATTTGAATAGAGCTTTAAGTCACATGTTAGAACAACGAGTAAGAGGTCTTACGCAGTATATCCAAGAGCAAGACATTTGGTTGCTGCGCA
Organism: Melangyna quadrimaculata; assembly: GCA_949320155.1. Taxonomy (NCBI): domain Eukaryota; kingdom Metazoa; phylum Arthropoda; class Insecta; order Diptera; family Syrphidae; genus Melangyna; species Melangyna quadrimaculata. The sequence continues at coordinate 152,817,743 of OX439485.1, read as the reverse complement.
TCCGAATGCAGCCTAGACATGTTAAGCTCTATTTTCTAGGAATTATTATTCATCATTTGGATTGGCCGACAAAAGGAATATGAGAGCAGCTATTGCACACTATTACTGTTACTGTCTGAGTGGAAGGCGCAAATTCGGATGATGCGCGCATATTATGTGCGTGGTTTGGTATTTAGGCTGCTCAAGAAACCAAACCGATGATATTTGATTACCAGCAGCGGAATTAAGTCCGATTATAGAGTATGAGTAGGCACTATACTTAAAAAACACATGTTTTTAATATACCTAGATTATTAGGTATACTTTGTCTAATACATATCTCCTAAACTCATGTCTTTAGCTGTTATTTCACTTTCATTTTCTATTTTTCCTTTCACATTAGCCACAATACTAGCAAAAACTCTATTAAAGTATTAAACACAAAAATGCATTTTATAGCAGTTTGAAGTTTACCACAACGAAAAAACTTCTACACCGTACTTGTAGGACCAAACCACATCCGAAAATAATAAAACCATTCTTGGCCGCTCGCACCCAATTTGCTTCGATTTTTCGTATACTTTTCATGTGAGCCAACCCAATAAATTTTCTTTTATTTTGAAGTCTGGTGAATAGGAAACCAAGGCAGCAATGGAACATTTTTCCTTAAAACAATGATTTAAACACACGAGCTACATGAAAAGGAGCATTATTTCGTTAAAAACCAATGCCGTTTGTCCGAAAAAATCATTGGTTCGCGGAAACAATGCTTCTGGCAATGTTTTGTAGTATGTACCAAGATGACTGGAAATCAGGCATCTTAGTACTTTCAACTGCCGAGTTAGTTGTTCCCTAATGGGAAATTGTGGCCCAGATCATAACGCTTCTTTCCCTGTTGTGATAATGTTCATAAATAACTAATTTTTCCTCAGCAAGATGGCTATAGTAATTTTTCCATGATATGAGGAAAGAGGAACGATTTCTGAACCATCATCACAACAGGGAAGGATGCGTAATGATCTAGTCCGCATATCCTATTAGGGAACAATTAACTTGGCAGTTGAAAGTACTAAGATGCCTGATTTCCAATCATCTTGGTACTACAAAACATTTCCAGAAGCATTGTTTCCGCGAATCAATGATTTTTTGGACGAACCGCATATTTTTTACCAAAATAATGCTCCTTTTCATGCAGCTCGAGTGTTTAAATCATTATTTTTAGGAAAAATGTTCCATGGCTGCCTTGGTTTCCCATTCACCGGACTTCAAAATAAAAGAAAATTTATTGGGATGGCTCACATGAAAAGTATACGAAAAATCGAAGCAATGCGATGACTGATTCACACCGTTAATTTGGTCGTGATTAAAATTCAAGCTGGCGGCAGCACACACTGTTAAGTAAACAAATTTGTCGACAAAAATAATTAAAAAAAAATTTAAACCATCGCTTTTCTTCAATTGTGTATGTGCTTCTTACCTTATGACGCGATAAAAAATACTTAAAAAAGTGACTCAGCTAACATTTATTCTCTTGGATGCCGTTAATTTTTGTTCTTGAAGTGCAAGTGTGCAAGCATAGGTTTTGCTATGGCACATTAAATAGTCTCTCCTGTGTCATACAAAATTTTGATCTCTTTGGTGTATAACACGAGACAAATCAAATTCAATTCTCAAAAATGACTGCTTCTAACCTTATGACGCGCAGTGTATGTCTTAAATTTTAGATTAATAAACGGAAAATACTTTGAAAACTAAAATTTTACATTTTTAACACCCTTGGCTCTTAATGGGTTAATCCATTAACGAAATATGTGAAAAAAAACTTAATAAATGTATCCGAAGATTTTTTTTAAATAACCCATTCGCTGTCCAACGATATTATTACAGTTATCAACAAAAATTTTCAATAATTTTTGATACATACATTTAGGTGTTACATAATGAATAAATAGCCCCTTTGTAACCGCTACAATAAATGACATAAAGACATTAGGCGTGTTTTTTTGTGCCCTCTATGTTAGCTTAAGAAATAATGGAACAAAAAACGATCATCGTTGTTTCATAAAAGAATTTGGCAGCACTGATATAACAATATGACATTGGCCGAGATCAAAAACCTATGCAGAGCTATCCGGATAGATTCGTGTGGTTGGAATCCCGTGTGATAGCTTTCCATGCTATCCTAAAATGTCAAAACCGTTGACTTCAAAATGAAAAATTGAGATTTGTTTGCCGTAGTCGAGTTGTATTTTTGATTTTTTTCAGAAAAATAATTAAAATAATATAATAATAAAATATGGATACGAAACTATCTTATCGCATCGATAATTGCTCTTGTTTGTCAACAAAAAAATTTTAAACAAAATATCGTTACAATTTTGAAAAACTAAAGGAAACGTCTCATTGCTGGAACAGGTCTTTCTTTTATTTATTGGAATGGAAAGTAACATTTATTTCAAATTAATAAATTATATTTTAACAAATAAAAAAATGTTTGACTTTTTTTCTGTCATCATTTTTACAATCTTTTTTACTTCCAGATCCATCTGCCAAATTAATAAATTTTTGGATGAATTTTTGACGTTTGATGAGAATTCAGCGGATAAATGTAGAAAATAGTGTATGGAAGCACTGTTTTCATTTTAGCTTAATTCTAAAGCAGAGATGTTTATCGCCGCGAACTAAGCATATTTGTTGTTGTATTTTACATGAAATTTTTTTTGAAGCTAACATAGAGGGCACTAAAAAACACGCCTATTGTTACCGGATTTAAACATCAATGCTGTAGTTACACGATGAGGCTTTTCCCCCAGACTTCAGTTTCCAAAAAGGAAATTCAAGAAAATTTGTATATTAAAATAAAAACATATAAAAACGTTTCTAACGGTTTTACTAATTTGTTTTTTAACAGTTGGTTCTTTCTAATAGCCTTTTTACACCAAACCAAAAAAGCGTTCACACCGAAAACTTACAAGTTTTCATTTGACATTTCATTTTTTTTTTGCTTGAACACAATGGTCTCGAAGAAGGGCCGCGCCGCTTTGAAAATTTGCTGTGCCACAGTTTATCAAGCTGAACATTTTTTTTTATCGAATCTCAAATGACACATGTTTTTAGGAATGACTACTTTTCTTTTAGTACAAGAAGTAAAAAATTACCCAAATCTATTCTAAAATAATGGGATATTAATGAAATTTGGTATAAATGTTTCATTTGGCATGTTAACCCAGAATCAAAAGAGTCCCCAAAAATATCTGTGGTGAAAGGGTGTTTTTATTGACGGAGAGATGCAAATGAGTGAGTATTATTACCATAACATCAATGAAAAAATTCTGACACTTATGAAATTTGCTAAAAATATTGGGGCATATTCATAGTCGCAGATAGACCCAAGTTTAACTAAACTATAGTTTAAGCCAATTTTGGCTCAATGTATACCGACTGATTTTAATTACAAATTGTTGGTTCTATATTTTTATAAGATAATTAACTTGGTATACTTCACAAATAGCTTCAAATATTTTGAAATGATAAACTCAAAAAAATAGAATCAACGTCCGAAAATTCAACTAAACCTATGTTTAACTTAGCCCTAGGTCTTAAATGACTATGAATACGCCCCATTATATTTATATTGGCACCCAAGGATCAAAAGGGTCCATAAAAATATCTAAGGTCCAAGTGTGTTTTTTGGGGGTGTAGATAATATTTGACCTGTTTAACGGACAAAACTGTAATTTCTTCTTCGATATAAATCTAACTTTTTTTATGGTGCTTGTATCATATTGGTTTTTCTTTTATTAGATTTTGGCTTTAAAAAATACCTTTAAATCGTATATCATATGTCATATTATGTACTATCTCGATTACACGAAAATAGAATTTTTCCTTAGACCTAACATTTTGCTCCGTATATTGCAGGTCAAAGATAAACTCTCTAAAAAGCTCTTTGGATCAAGTTATTTTAATGGACTCTTTTGATACTTGGAAACCATGACATATTTAATAAGTTTAGTAAATTTGATCAGTGTCAAAACTTATTCACAGATTTTATGGTAATAATGACGCACTACCATCCCGCCCTCAAAAACACACCTTTTCACCACAGATATTTTTGGGGACTCTTTTGATTCTTGGTAAACATGACAAATGGAACATTTATTCCAAATTTCATCAATATCCCATTATCTTTAAATGGTTTTGGGTAATATTTTACTTGTTGTACTTAAAAAAAAGTAATCATTTCATAAGAAGGACCTTAACTTTCTACAGGATACATGTATCTTTTCAATTTTGGTCTCTCTGGAATCAGCGTTTTAAAGCACCCTAAAAACATGTGTCATATGATTAGATTGTACTATAACAAAATTTTCAGCTTGATAAAACCCCACCTCGCATCCCTCTCCAACTCTTTAAATGCGTTTATACAAAAAGCCAATGCGGGTGTTTTGGGCGTTAGGCAATAACGCCCAATGCAAAAGCGCCCAAAACGATTTGGAATTATCACCCAAAAAATATTTTATCGCCCAATAATAAATTAAAAAATGGAAATATTGCCCAAATAAAAAATTTTGACCCCAATCATTAAATTGAAATATCACCCGAAAATTTAACATGTAAATTGTTTTTGTAAGGTTTGGGGGTTCCTTCCTCAATTTTAGGAGCATTTTCCAAACAAAATTTCAATGGATTTTATTGTCAATAGTTTTATTTAACAAGAGTATCTTAGATGGCCCGCTTCGCGGGTTCAGGGATTTTAACTCCCTTTTCGGATCCTCTATCCAGCACACGCGACTTCGTCGCTCCGCTCTGGGTATGCTCAGTCGGCAGGCAGGCGCCTATGTTGTCAGTTGGTGTGATTTCAGTTTATTTGTAATAAACAGTACCTTGGGCGGCCCGCTTCGCGGGTTCAAGGATTTTAACTCTATTTTCGGGTCGTCTGTCCCGCTCACGCGACTCCGTCGCTCCGCTTAGGGTATGCTCAGTCGCCAGGCAGGCGCCTAAGTTGTCAGTTAATGTGTGAAGAAAACAAAGATCTTGTTGGGCCACACTTGTTTCTATTTAAGACAAAAATAATGATGGAGTCTGTAACAGTCATTATTTTGTCTTCGTGTAAATGCGTGTCATTAATGAATTGCTTTTGTCATTATTTTGTCATTTTAATGACAGATTTTATGACATTTTTGTCATTCGTGTAAATCCGGCTTAAAACGATGAGGCTTATCCCCCAGACTTTAGTTGCAAACAAGAAAAAAAAAAGTTTGACAGCTCTAAATCAACGGAAAACAAACAATTTCGTATACATGTACAGAGAATGCATTTTTATTTGTGTATTTTGATTTGTTTATATTGCATTGATTTTCCGCGATTAAGGTTTTTAATGCATTTTTTTTTTGTTGACATAATGGGGCGTATTCATAGCCATTTTAGACCTGGGGTTAAGTTAAACATAGGTTTAGTTGAATTTTCGGATGTTGATTCTATATTTTTAAGTTTATCATTTCAAAATATTTAAAGCTATTTGTGTAGTATACCAAGTTTATCATCTTATAAAAAATATAAAATCAACAATTTGTAATTAAATCCGGTCTGTATTGATTGAGCCAAAATTGTCTTAAACTGTAGTTTAATTAAACCTGGGTCTATGTGCGACTATGAATATGCCCCAATATGTATAACCATAATTTCGCAAAAAACCCAATTGGCAAACGAATAAGCATAATCGTTATTTTACCCAGTTTAATGACAAAATACAGCCAATTTTCCAATCATATAAATGGGTAAAAGTATCAGTTTTCCTATTTTATTATGAAAACACAATTTTGTTTTCTTGAAAATATAATATTGAAAATTGTTAAAATAAAAATTGGGCTTTCATAATAAAATAGTAAAAATGATAACTTAAACGTGTTTTTGTGATAAGAAAGATACAACAGTTAAAAAATAATCTTACTATGCCAACAAAATCGGTTCGCTAATAAATTACGAGAAAACCGGTATCCCCATATTTGGTTAATTTGTAGTCATTAAACATATTTGCTTATGCGACGTATATGTATGTAGGTATCAGTGGCATATGCAGGGGGGGGGGATAAGGGGGCTTGAGCCCCCCCCCCCAAGCAATATGGTATACTGTGCTAAGATTTCAGATATCATCGAAGTAAGGTTTTTATTATTTTTAGTTCAAATTATATTTTTGTTAATTTTAAACTTTAGCAGTATTTTCAATTTTAATTTAAAAAAAAAAGCTATAGACATGAGTGTCGTATTGAAATCATTAGTTCATACCACACGTAATCTAGATTTTGTTTGACATTTCAAACGTATCTCAGTATTCATAGAAACCCAAAAAAAAATTCCCTTGCAAACAGTCAAAATTCGCAAAATGATTTCACTCATTTAATTTTGTCCTTCTTTTCCCATTAAAAAAAAGCCGAAATGAAATAACAAAAAATGTAGTGCACTTATTAAGATAATACATTCTCCTAGTATCTTCTCTTTTTGTATTGCTTTTTAGTGTGCTTTGGTTATGCTCAGTGCGCTCAGTGAACGTATCAAATATTCAAAAAATATTTTTTATTGTTATTTCAAATGCTACAACATAAGGAATTAAGAAAGCTGTAGAGTCAATTGATGACATTTCGAAAAACTGTATCAGAGGTAGACAATATTCTTAAATTCTTTTTTTTTTTAAGTTAATAGGCCCAGTAGCGGATCTAGGATTTGGCTGTGGGGGGGGGGGGGGGCTTGGAGTTTGGAGATTCAATTTGAGACCTTAAGTAATAAAACTTGCTTGTTCTAAGATCAATTTTATAATTTATAACAAATAATAGAGATCAGTTTAGGTTTAATGAAAGACCTTACTCAATTCAGACGAACTACACTTCACGACAACGCGGCAAAACATTATTTTTTATGAAATTTTAGGAGCTATATCGCACTAAGCGGCAACTGAACTTCATAAAAATTCATACGAAGTCGTGTAAGTGTAGTTCCGATGCAGTGCAGTTCCGGCGAGTGCAGCCTAACCTTTAAGGATCAAATATTTCAAGTCGCTATATAAAAGACATCGAATTTTGACATTCCCACTTTTCCTTTAATGATATCCGTTTTTTGTGTGCCTTTATATCCGCTCCTGTCACGCTTTAAAATGTTTTCAATATAAAGTACAATAACAATTATTCATAATTGCTGTAGCGGATACAGAAACAAATTCAAAGGCCACCAAAAGATGATAGTATCTGGAATAACTAGTTATTGTATTAATAAAATTAATAATGTTTAGCCATATATGCTTGAACCACGCCTACAAATTCGTTTATTTATTTTATTTAAAAATTGATTAGGTACCTACATAATAACTTCCCATTTTTGACAAGATTTGAAAACTGTTTATAATTGGCTAGTTCAGAAAAATTATATTTAAGTGTTCGTACTCGCAAAAGCTCATATACATATGTGCTTTGACACGGTATCAGTACTCTGAGATCTCATTTTTCCTGAATTAGCCAAATCAACGAAACTATTTTGTTCAAACTGCCACTTTAGGACATAAGACAAAGCTGCTCTAAGAAATAAGCCGCGGTCCAATTCTGCCAGCGTGAAAAATATGTCCACAAATTCGCACGTCACTCGAGAGCCTAGAGGGATTGCAAATATTCATTTGCTTTTGCATGATTTTCTGTGCGCGCACAGAGAAAACTCACGCTTTTGAAATTTGGCTCCTTGACTAGAGAATTTTTGTACAATTTCCTAGTACAAAAATGTTTTGTATGTACAATTGCCTTCGACCTTTCAAATTTTGAAAACGTAAACCGAAAAATCTCTTAGCGCAGCCAAGGCCGTAAGAAAGAATTTCTGTTGTATTAAACATTTACACTTAACTTGACATTCCGTTGTTCTCCAATGGTTTAAGCCTCAACAGCGTTTCTTTCGGTAAATTAGCTTTGTTTGTAGTAGCCCGTAGCGTAATGGTTAGTGCGTTCGACTGTCACTCTGGAGGTCTGGGATCACTTCCCAGCCTCGTCCACCTAAAAACTAAAAAAGTTTTTTTTTCAGGGCTACTGCCTCTTGCGAGGAATTGACAAATCCTCCAAGAGTATCACTTGTCACGAATAAGTGCTTCTCGTCTAGCCGTTCGGATTCGTCATAAAATTGTAGGTCCCTTCCATTCCTTTCGAAAGGCGCACAAAGGAATGGTTGCGAGTTGTTAGTCACTAGGCCCTGATTCTTCATGAGCCGTTGTCCCACCCGATTTATTTTTATTTAGTGTAAACAGTTGGGGCATTTGACACGTTAATGTTAAGCCCCGACCATTTTTTATCTCTTTTTACTTATATCTTCAAGCCTTAGCCCCAACTTCGGACTTTGACAGTCCCTAGACTTGAGCCCCCAAAACTCTCTGGAATTAGGTTAGTTTTTAGGGAGTAAGTTGCTTAACCGTGGCTAGTTTTTTTGTCCAAAATTCTCAGACCTTATTGTTCCAAAGCTGGTTTTTTCGTCCCAATTTTCTAGGTTGTATTTTTAGGGAAACATTGTCGTGGCATGAAACATGTCCATATTCATAGCCCCCATTTTGGTTTTTGTCCAATTCGCTTCAGGCTCTAGCCCCAATCTTTAGGCTTAGAAAAAAAAATTACACAACTTGACGTATGTAAATAGTTCAGCCCCAACCACGTTATTTTGTCCATCAAATTTCATATCTTAACTATATTTTAGACGGAATATAAAATTCTACACGTTGTAATGTATTGCTTTCTATATTTCAAATTATTTTATTATTCGGCTGGATCCGCTACTGAATGGGCCGTATTCATAGTCGTCTTAAACTATTATGATTAATTTAAACTTAAAATATAACATAAATATTTATTTTAGTTTTTTTCAGTGCACTATGTTTGACGTTCAATAATTTAATAAACTTCTATTTTGGTAAGTATAGACATCGAATTGGAATAAATTGTTATAATTGATCTTATTTAAGCTGTACTTAAGTAAAACATAAGTTTAGCGAAACCACTATGAAAACGCCCCAGTAATAATTTGTGTTATGAGAATTCCCTTGAAAAATGTTACCATTTCTTTCATTGTATAGCTACTGCTTCTGCTACTTTACTTACTTACTTACTTAGGTCCTCGGACCTATTACGTCCGTGATGTTTCCCTTATGGGACATAGGGCCTCCACTACACCTACGCGCCATCGTGTACGATTTCTTGAAATATATTTCAGCTCTCTCCAACTTTTCCCCAGTCGTGCCGATTCCTGTTCGACCGTTCTTCGCCATGTAGTGGGCCGGCCCACTTGTCTTCCCTCTTGTGTGAGCGGGTTCCACTACATTGCTTGAGATGCAATGCACCGATCGCCTTTTCGAAGCGTATGGCCAATCCACTGCCACTTTCTTCTTCGTATAATGGAGTCTATGGGCTCCTGACCCGTTCTCGCATGAAGTTCGGCATTGGAGATACGGTTGGGCCAGAAAATCCTCAAGATGTTTCGTAGACATCTATTAACGAAGGTTTGCAGCTTTCTAGTGACAATTTCAGTGACTTTCCAAGTGCTGCAGCCGTAAAGCAGAACGGATTCAACATTGGAGCGGAACAGTCGTAGTTTGGTCTTTAAGCTAAAAGAGTTGTTTCTCCATATGTTGGACAGCATTCCGAACGCAGCCTTTGCTTTTCTGATTCGTCTGTTTACGTCCAGTTCAGTTCCGCCACCCGTAGAGATAATACTCCCAAGATATTGGAAATCCTCTACCATCTCTACCGGTTGTCCAGAAATATTTACTTGGATTGATGAGGAAGTTCCAAGGCTGATCCTTTTAGTTTTTGGCTAGTTGATCTTAAGCCCTACGATTTCTGCTTCTCTCTCCACCCTTGTTGTCATTTGATGGAGATCCATGATCCTATGAGAGAGTAAGCATACGTCGTCCGCGTAGTCCAGATGTTTGAGGTGAGATTGCAGAGTCCACTGAATTCCTCCATTTCCATTTGACAAAGCTGCGTGCAGTACGTCACTTATCACCAACAGGAACAGTATTGGTGACAGTATACAGCCTTGCCTAACTCCACTTTGGATTTCAAACTCCTCTGACAGCCTACCTTTGTGCAAAACGTGACACCTGGATCCATCATATGTAGCCTTGATAATAGCAATCAATTTATCTGGGATGCCCCTCCTGTGCAAGGCAAGCCAAATAAATTCTCTATTGACACTGTCGAACGCCTTTTCAAAATCGATGAACAGCAGGTGAAGTGGTGATCGATATTCAACGCACTGTTCGATGATGATCCTCAAGGTGTTGATGTGATCCACACAGGAAGATCCAGTGCGGAAACCTGCTTGTTCGGCGTCGAGTGTGTCTTCGAGGTGGTCTTTCATTCGGTCCAATATTATCCTTGCTATTATCTTGGCTACTGCAGGCAGAACGCATATTCCTCTCCAGTTTTCGCACTGTGTGAGATCTCCTTTCTTTGGAAGCTTGACAATCATTCCTTTTTTCCACTCTTCAGGAAAGCTCTCTGTTTCCCAAGCTCTCTTAATAAGTGGGTGCAGTAGCTCGCTCGATGTCGTTGGGGCTGCTCCTAAGAGTTCTGCAGGAATACCGTCAAGGCCAACCGCTTTGTTGTTCTTCAGTGCTTTGATGGCGGTGATAATTTCTTCTTTACTGGGGGGTACGGTGCGTATTCGGGAAATTGTTACTTCGGGTAGCTCAGTGTGAATAGGGTTCACTTCACTTGCGAAAACGCGGTTTAAAACCGCAGAAAAGTGTTCCCTCCACCTTATGAGCTGGTCCTCATCCGAAATTAGCAGGGATCCGTTCGTGTCTTTAACCAGGTGTTGTTTAGAGCTCTGGACACCAGTGAGCTCTTTGGTAATTCTGTAGACGGTCCTACTGTCACACCTACTAGCGGCTTCTTCTGCTTCTGTAGCCAGTGCGTTGATGCAGTTACGCTTATCACGTCTCACACTACGGTGAACTTCCCTCATCTACATGCGGTCCGTAGACTCAAGCCCGTTTCTCCCTGCTGCTGGGGTAGCAGCGTTGCGAGCTTTAAGGTGTTTCCTTTCTTCGATCCTTGCCCAAGTTTCGACGGAAAGCCAAGCACTATTTCTTCCTTACACCCGGCCGGCTATACTTTTAGCACCGAATATGAACACATTTTTCACAGCACACCAATGATTTTCGATGGATGTGGATTCCGTGCTGCTGATTGCGTTCAATCCTTGTGAAAGGTGGTCCCCTAGTTGTTGGCGCACTGCGGGATCCTTTAGTCTCTCTGTATTAAACTTGGGCATTCGAGTGTTTCCTTGGGATCTCCGAACTGCAGCTGTACGCAATCTTACGTTAGCAACCATCAGATGGTGGTCCCGGGCCATTCCCATGTCAGCACCTCTTCTGTTACGGACGTCCTGGAGACTGCTTCTAAAACGCCGGCTGATCGCGAAGTGGTCAATTTGGTTGGAAGTTGCTTGTCTGTCAGTCGACACCCAACTGACTTTGTGGCACGTCTTATGCTCGAACATAGTCCCTCCAATAACAAGGCCGTTGGCGTTGCAGAAATCGACAAATCGTTCGCCATTGTCGTTTCGGTTACCAACACCATGTTTTCCCATGACATGCCTTAGCCCAGTGTTGTCATTGCCAACCTTGGCATTTAAGTCTCCCATCACCATAACTATATCACCTCGTGGAACGCTATCATAAGCAGCACTCAGCCGGTTATAAAAGGCCTCCTTCTCCTCGTCAGAAGAGAGCAAAGTTGGGGCGTAACACTGTATGATGGTGACGCGACGTACTCTAGTCCGGAACCTGGCTTTCAGGATCCTGTCACCTAAAGGCTCCCAGGAAATTAGGCTTTTGAGAGCTGTTTTGGAAAGCAGCAGTCCAACGCCAGATTTCCGAGCGCTTCCAGGTGTTTTTCCGGAATAGAATAGTACAGTGTTACGGGTTGGTGACTTGAACTTCCCCGAACCCAGCCATCTAACTTCACTTATCCCTAAGATGTCCATCCTATACCGCATGAATTCCTTCTCTAGTTGCAGGAATCTGGCATTCTGAGGACCTTCTTTTCCATTGTCAAGAAGCGTCTTCACATTCCAGAAACCAATCTTTGTACGGGTACAATAGCCAAAAGTCGTCAACGAGTTATCATTAATATTCCGAGGCGTAGTGTTGGTTTCGGTAGCGGGTTGATTTCAGTTACGGAGAATGCTAACCTCCGTAACCTATCCTAGAAAGCTAGGCCTTTTCGCACTTGTAATTTTGGCCTATTTATGTATATTGGGATACATAAATAGTTGCCCGGGGACCACCACGAGGAGGTAAAACAAGCACTTCATCGTGACTGATTGTTGCGCTACTGGCCCAGACCAAGTTCTGAGCAATCAATAGTTTCCCGATCAGACACGATGCAGGTCGCTACTTTAAACTATAATAATGTCTGTTCCTTTACCCTGCATTTCTGCGATGTTCTGTGCATTTCGTTCCCAAGTTCTATCAATTTAATTTCTTTTATATAAACTTGATAGAACTTTGGACTTAAAATCACAGAAACTCAAATTAAATGAACAGACCTTATAAATGTTATCAGCCGTGTTTTTTGAGAGAATGACTAGCAACTCAGTAAAAGTTTTACACGGAAAACACAAACAAAATTCTCAATAATAATTTGTTTTGTTATTGTTTTGCGTGTAGACATTTTGCTGAGTTGCTTTCACACTCTAAAAAAAACGACTATATAACATATTTATCAGCTTATTTAAAGAAAAAGCGGAAATTTTTGTTTATTAAAATGTGAATATATTTTGCACCTACCCCTATTACCATTGACGTTGTTTAAATCGCGTCTAGAAAGTGTATTTTTGTCAAATTTGGTTTTTACGGAAAATATTTTTATATTTTTTCAATTGAAATTAAATTTCTGGTAGTTGATAATACGAAGGGCTTTAATTCTGTTTGCTATTTTGTGATACTAAGAAGATGAAGAAATTTAAATATTAAAATATTGAAATTACTTCTGTTTTAAGTGGAGTGAATGAATAAAATTCAATTAAAAAGTACAAGTGACCTCAACTCCAGAAATAGTTGTGTTTCGCCCAAGGTATAACAGTGGGCTCTTCAGTCAGTCTGTTATACCCTACTAAGACACAAATTATGGTCGATGTTTACCGACTCTTATAAAAATCACAGCAAAAAGATACTGTGAATTTTATTATTCTAGGGGAATTTGTTTAAATTCGTGCACCCAGAAAATAAATACCCGTGGTCAGGTTTTTTATAATAAGAAGATGAAGAAATTTAAATATTAAAATATTGAAATTACTTCTGTTTTAAGTGGAGTGAATGAATAAAATTCAATTAAAAAGTACAAGTGACCTCAACTCCAGAAATAGTTGTGTTTCGCCCAAGGTATAACAGTGGGCTCTTCAGTCAGTCTGTTATACCCTACTAAGACACAAATTATGGTCGATGTTTACCGACTCTTATAAAAATCACAGCAAAAAGATACTGTGAATTTTATTATTCTAGGGGAATTTGTTTAAATTCGTGCACCCAGAAAATAAATACCCGTGGTCAGGTTTTTTATAATAAGAAGATGAAGAAATTTAAATATTAAAATATTGAAATTACTTCTGTTTTAAGTGGAGTGAATGAATAAAATTCAATTAAAAAGTACAAGTGACCTCAACTCCAGAAATAGTTGTGTTTCGCCCAAGGTATAACAGTGGGCTCTTTTGTGATACCTTAAGAAAATTACACCAAAAATTGAGACTGAGCTAACCCCCCCCCCCCCCCAAACAAAATCCTGCGTACGCTAATGGTAGGTATATAAGTACTAAAGGCAAATTATTCGTAAAAAAAATCGAACTCGATACATTAATTTTCCTTAACATAAGCAATTCTGTCTGTCCTGTCTGTCCTCGCCCCTACAGAAACGGCTGGAGAGGTTTTCGTCAAACATGGTACATTGTGTTTTTTGCCTAGTAATATGCCCACATGTTTTTTAATTTTTTTTTTTTACCAAAAAATCGTTGACTGCCATACAATCTTTTTTCGCCAAAAAGGAAAATAGTATTTTTCTCAAAAACGGCTCCGAGTGTTTTGGTAAGAAAATTCAAATGATTAACTTAATGAAATGCTACGTTTTCATAATTTTTTATTTTCAAAAACTAGTTATTTTTGGTACCTGTACACTGTAAAGTGTACAACCATTGTTTTTTGATTTTCTCGAAAACAGTTAAGTTGAGATTTTTTATTTTTTTTGTGGGAATTCTTCTAAAAGGTATAAACATTATTGTAAGACCAAAATTTAAAAAAAATTAAAAATAAAAAAAAAATTTTTTTTTAAAACTAAATATTTTGAAAACGACTTGGTCAATATTCTTAAAACTATGGAAAAATTAATTTTTTTATTATTTTATAGAATAATTGAGAAATCATGTTTCTAAATTCAAAAATAACTGTACCTTACCATCCATACAAATGTTGAAAACCCGTTAAGAAAAACCCATTTTTCCCGATGAGCCATTGGCTGAAATTCCAAATACACAAAATCACTAGAAAAAAGTTGTTAATTTAAAGTAAAATAACAAACTCGTTAGGTCTATAATAATAAAATATAGATATAGATTACGGTGTCCGTTATTTTGTGTTATGTCGAAAACAGTTGCTCCCAGATGCGTAAACAATGGTGAAAAATATACCTTCAACATTTCAGCCTTCTATCTCAATACTAACCCGTGACGAAACTAAATTGAAGTTTGAAATGCAAATCGTCGCCCTAATATTGGGTTACCGTACACGCCAAAATTCACAAAGATATACAAAATGGTTTTGACGTATATCCAACAAATTCATTAAGTTCACATATTTTTTTGACGTAAACGCCAAAATGTGGCATTTACGTTAAATTTTCCATAGAATTTAAGCAGATTTGTTTTTAAGAATTGTTTTGACGTACGTCTTATTATCCTACAACGTACGCCATCAAACTTATAATGCTTGTTCAGTATTGTTTTGACTTATGTGCCTACAATATGCAAGGTAACGCTATTTAATCGTATGCACGTACGTCATTAGAAAGAAAAATATTTTTTTCGGTTTTGCCGTACGTGCATACGATCTTACTGTGCCCGTAAAAAAGTATAAATAAAAAAAAAACAATATTTCAGTTGCTTCTATTGTCGTGAGACGACGCACGTGATTGTGATTCTCCAGTACCAATATATAAATCCCTTCTTTCGTAAGATAATAATACTACTACTACTACCATACATGTTACGTTTCATATTTTGGAGTCCATACCATTTAATAGTCATTATTTAGGGTCCACCTAAATATTTAAGTCATACAATTATTGTTGGTTTATTATTAAGAGCCCATGCACTTATGGTCCATTTTATTTCAATATTTAAGTCGTTACTAAATTTGATTATTGGTAGGGCCAATAGGTAGGGTTTTAATTAATTGGCGCATTTTAAATAACCTGAGCATTTTACTAGTTAGCAATTTCCTAAGTTTTTAGCAATTTACTAGCTATTACAAAATTATAAACTTTTTGCTGAGTAATTTGCTAATTAAGCAGATAGGAGAACATTTGTAGGGTTTAAATTTGATACACACAATTAATGTTAATTATTGATATACCATCAGATGCCATATGGACTTAGCGAATTGCTAAAAGTTAAACTAACTATTTTGTGATTTTAACTTAAGTAAATCATTTTAAGTTAGTAACTTACTAAAATGGCTTTAACAATTTACTAAATCGTTTAAAATTTTGCGCCATTGATTCTAAACTTTTAAGTTTATTGGACGAGCTAGTCCCAAATGAAGCAGAGTTCAGGGAAAATCAATTAGTGCTTCCTCAAGTTCATCGGAACAAGACTGTTAAAAAAAATTTATAAATAAATAAATATTATATAAAAAGTTTGTATCCTTTTATATCATGAGAGGATAAGAAATATTTTGAAGCTCTTTTCAATCAACTCAAATGTGAAATTTTTTTTTTTATTTATTTTACTACTTTCTTATTTTTGTCATAAACAAAAATGTATAAAAAGTTTGAAGTCATTGGCACTTAGTAATAATCGAATTTTGAGTCGAATTAATCCTAAAGTCGAGTTTATTCCATACAAAAAAAATCGAATCTAATCTAGATTCTACTCGAAATTCGTTTATTACTTAGGGCCATTAATTTTATTTTTTTTTTTTATTACTTACATATATTTTTTTTGTATTGTTTATTTTAATAACGCAAGACTATGAGCAAAATACTATGATTTTGTTGTATACAAAAAAAAAGGATTTTGTAAGAATTAGTTCTCTACTTTACGAAATGTGAAATAAATATATATTTTGTTCTCAAAACCTTGTCTTTTTTTTTGAAACATAAAAACGTGTTTATAACACGTGATTCTAAGTAAATACATTTTTTACTTATTTATTATTGGAATGCCGTATGTGCACAAATTTTGACCTATGTGTATGAGTAAAAGAAAATATTGATTTTAGTGGCGTGTAAGGCAAACTCATTTTGTAATAAATTTTAAATATTTTAAAAACTAATATTATTTGAGAATAATTTCTTACATTTTTTGATAGAGAATTTCCATGTGAATATCGTGACAAAAAATGAAAAAATCCCAGCGGTTGGTTTTCGAACAATATGTTGTCAAAACTTCAAATACGATTTCCCAAAAACATTAAAATGGCGCTTACGGTAACCCAATATTAGTGTGACGAAATTACATTGTAATTTAAGCTATAAGTTTTTTTCACATTCCAAAAAGAAATTGGAAAATCATTGTTAATTGCTTGTGGAATGAGTCAACTTTCTATGGGAATTTTATTCATACTGTTTAATTAATTTTGCGCATGCGCAAATGGAATTGAAAACAAATTGTTTTCATAGCATAGTACATTTGGCAATTAAAAAATTGTGTTTATCGATAATAACCTATTTAAAACTATATTCTATGCATGCGCATGATTTTCATATCCAATATGTATTTTTGGCATTGAAATTAAATATATTATTTTCAATAAAAAAAAATTCTTGATTGGCAAATGCACTGTATTATGAGAATAATTTGTTTTCCATTCAAAATTAAGGCACATGCGCAAAATCAATTAAGCAAAATGAATAAAATTCCTATAGAAACAATTTGCATTTAAAACTTCAATTTAGTTTCGGCACGGGTTAATATTGAGATAGAAGGCAGGAATTTTGAGGGTGTTTTCTTTTGTCACCTTGTAAAAGAGTTTACGCATCTGGGAGCGAATGTTTTCGACATGACCACAAAATAACGGACACCATTAACCTTATATAGATAAAAGAAAATTTAAAATTGATTTAAATGTCAGGAATGTAAACTGCGACTAAATTATGTGTACATATATTAAAAATGGAGTTTGCATATATCGCAACTCACAATCGCTTGACTTCAAAATTCGCTAGAAATGTCGCTATAAAAATATTACATTTTTTTTTGTCCCAGAAGGAGTTGTAGTAGCCCGTAGCGTAATGGTTAGTGCGTTCGACTGTCACGCTGGAGGTCTGGGATCGCTTCCCAGCCTCGTCCACCTAAAAAACTAAAAAGTTTTTTTTCAGGGCTACTGCCTCTTGCGAGGAATTGACAAGTCCTCCAAGAGTATCACTTGTCACGAATAAGTGCTTCTCGTCTAGCCGTTCGGATTCGGCATAAAATTGTAGGTCCCTTCCATTCCTGTCGAAAGGCACACACAGGAATGGTTGCGAGTTGTTAGTCACTAGGCCCTGGTTCTTCATGAGCCGTTGTGCCACCCGATTTATTTTTTTTTAGAAGGAGTTGAATCTTGGATAGATCTAGGGTCAACCCTGCTTTAGTAAGCGTTATCTTTAACACACTTTTTGTTCAATAAATCAATTGCGATAAAAATAATTAAGCGAGCCGATCAAAAAAGAAAAAGTGAGGAATTTTTCAGAATACTGAATTTGCTAAAATTTCTAAGATATCAAAAACATTAACTTTCATGTTGGACTTATGAGATATTTTATATTTTTCATTTTGGGATTTATAGATTGGTTTAATCTTTCAGTCCCAAAATGCTAAGTTAATGCTCCAACAGTTTTATGTTTTATTGAGTGTAATTATTATTTATTGGTAGTTCTGAATTTTTCTTAAAACTTCCCCTGGTCCGATGCTTAAAAGATAAAACAGCAATTTTTTGGTGATTTTAACTTTTTAGAAATTAACTCATTTAAAAATTTAGACTCTTTTTCTAACCTAGTTTCTTAATAAAAATGCTTTGACATGATACTACTTTTAAGTTCGAGTTTTTTTTTGAACCAATAAAGAATCTACGAAATGTAAACTAGAGTTATCAATACCCAGGAGCAAGTATGTGCAACCGATTTCATTTGTATTTATGTCGTGCTTAATTTATTATTGATAGATTAATCCAATAGATGTACAATCAAAAAGTAATTTATTTATACATGCACCGCATACTAAGCAGATGATTTTGATAAATTCTAACTTTTAACCATATTTAAATCGTGTCGTACCTGCAAACTAACCCATTACCATAAATATCCTATCTAGAGTGGGAGACTTCAACTATGGACAAATGAGTTACTCCGACAAGCCACTGAAGTGGAAGGTACAGTGCTCGCTCCAGTGTACAATGCACCATAAATAAATCCAAACAAAGTTCCTGGGCTTATCTAATTCCAGTTGGTCATCTTTGTTTTTCCTTTGATGGCACTGCAGATGGATGGATGATGCTTGTCGATGTTTTTGTTTTGTTGTTGTACTGCAACACGCCACAACACACAATCTATAGGTACCTGCTGATGGCTGGCAGGATTCAAGAACCTAAAGTCGTCCGTCCATAATCCATGGAATCATTGATTTCTCAGGTAGAAGGAGTGTATATTATAGGTACAGACGAACAATCTATCGAGGTAGAATTAGTGGTGGGGATGCTGGTGTTGTGTAGCTGTTGCGGATACAATAAAATAATGTCATTGAACTTTGAGTAGCACTCTCAGCTCACCCTAGATCTAAGCGATAGATGTGATTAGGTTTTAGATTGTAAGTAAGTATATACCCGAACCGAATCGAACCCAACCCAATGCTGATGCCGATGCCGTGCTGGGATTTTCCAATATATAGAATTTAATGCAGTTCTGGTCCATGAAGAGGATAATTCTTTTCCTTTTTTTTTATTACACTACTTTAGGGGTCATTGGCTGGTAAGAAAGTGTTGGCCATTGTTGTGGTTGATGGGATATAGTTCGTTCTGAAAGGGAAAACTTGTTTTTGTAAAAGAAAAAAAAAAATACTTATACTTTGCGTGTTGAATAATTCTTTATTTTTTGTGTTACTATCCCTTTTTTCTGACAGTTTATCGAAGGGACAGACGGACGGAAAAGTATAAAGAAAAAGAGGTGTTGGTGATGTTTTGAGGAAAACACTTTTAAGTGGATATCATTATGCGCTCATGGATTTGTAACTGATTCAAGTGGACAAATGTCAAGATGGTTTACGAGTAGTTAATAAAATACAAAAGAAATTTGAAAAGTAGAGAACTGGCCTTTGCTCTACCTACTTTACAATAAAAATCCATTTCGTGAGCCAGAGGTTAATTTAAATGTGTAACTCATTTTATTTGTCGGAAAATAGCTATTTTTTTGGAATTAGTGTTTTCGAGGCATACGGCAATTTGTATTAAAAGGCAATATTTGTACGTGAAATAAAAAATAGGTACCCTACTTCAACTCTACTATGTACGTCCAACTAAAAAAAGTGGTTGTCTAAGAGTTGTACAAATTGGACAAGGGAATCGTTTGGTTAATCTTGGATAGAGTCACATTTTATTGAAGAAAAAAGGGATTTTCTATACAATTTAGAACTATTAGAAGCAGAACCCTGTCTAACTGGAAAGCGTCTAGGAATTGTAATAAAGGGTTTTTCAACAGGGACGCTACAAAAGTAGAGCAACAGGGACAGCAAACGACGCCATATTTCTTGTTGTTCTTTTGACATTTCTCTTGATGATGGAAAGATATACGAGCCAACAACAAGTCGAAATTATTAAAGTTTACTACCGAAATTCGGAGTCAGTGGCCTCAACGTTAAGAGCGCTACGTCCAATTTATGGTCGTCATAATGGTCCTAGCAGATCAACAATTGAGCGTTTAGTGGACAAATTTGAATCCACAGGCACAGTACAAAATGTTCCCGTGCCAGTGAGACAAAGAAGTGCCCGTAGTGTCGAGAAGATTGCTGCCGCTGAGGCTTCAGTTGCAGAAAGCCCAAATGTGTCTCTCACACGTCGTTCTCAAGCGTTGGGCGTTACTGTGAATGGGGATCACTACCGTTCATTGATAACCGAATGTTTTTGACCCCAATTGGATGATATGGACTTGGAGGATATGTGGTTCCAACAGGACGGCGCCACAAGCCACACAGCGAATGTCACAATCAATTTATTGGAAACCAAGTTTGGAGAACTTGTTATCTCACGAAATGGTCCAGTCGCTTGGCCGCCTCGGTCGTGCGATTTGACGCCGTTAGACTATTTCCTGTGAGGCTAAGGCAAGTCTATGGTCTATGCCAACAAGCCAGCGATGATTGATGGACTTCGTACGAATATCGAACGTGAAATTGCAGCAGTATCGGTCGATTTATGCTTGAAAACCGTCGAAAATTGGGTTCAGCGTCTGGACTTCTGCAAGCGTACTCGTGGTGGCCATGCAAGAGAAATCGAGTTTTATACTTAATGGCATCAAACGTACTTTCCAAAACCGTTTTTGTTTTATTTAAAAAAAACACATTTGTGGCGCTCTTATTGAAAAACCCGATATAATAGAGAGGGTTCGTGTTTCTACTGCGAAATTCACCAGGCGTTAGGCAATAACGCCCAAGAAAAAGGCGCCCAAATCAAATTGGAACTATAACTCAAATATTTTTTATCGCCAAAAAAAACAAAGAAGACATTGGAAATATGACCCAAAATTACGTTTGCTCCAAATCATCAAATGGAAATGTCGCCCAAGTATTTTGAATGTAAATTGTTTTTGTAAAATTTGAGGCGATTTTGGGCGATTTTTCACCGCTTCGTGAAGGATTTTAACTCCTTTTTTGGGTCCTCTTTCCCGCTCAGGCGACTCCGTCGCTCCGCTTAGGATATGCTCATTCGCCAGGCAGGCGCCTTTGTTGTCAGTTGGTGTCAACTGACAGCCTGAAGCCCTGATCATCCCCTTAGCGGAGCGACGGAGTCGCGTGAGGGTGACAGAGGAACCAAAAATGGAGTTTAGATCCTTGAAACCGCGAAGCGGGCCACTTAAGGTACTCTTTATTACACATAAACTTAAAGTACTACGCCAACTGACAAGATAGATGCCTGCCTGGCGACTGACCATACCCTCAGAGGTGTTAAGAGGCTTTGTTGGCGATATTTCCTTGCATTTGGGCGTAACTTCGTTATTTTGTAATTGTTTTTGGCAATATTTCCATTTTTTGGGCCTTACTTCCATTTTGTCTATTTCGACTTAAAATTTTAGATGTTGTTTCATCTAGATAAAAAGCAAAAAACGGAAAAATCGCCCAAAACGGAAAACAAAAATACAACAACAATTTCTTCAGAATTCTTTTGGGCGAAAATTCCAAATCGATTTGGGCACTCACGAGGTTTTGGCTTTGGGCGATATTACTTTGCCTTATTTGCAGTTTTCTAATTGAATTTAAAATTTTGGGAATTGCTTCATCTTGATTAAGATTGCAAAAAATGGAAAGAACGCCCAAAACTGAAAACATGATTGTTTACAGCCATATTATTGAGTTTTTCAAAACTAGTTTAAAAGCAAAACTAGTTTTATGGAGATTTTAAATTGCAAGTTTTATACATATTGGTATTATTTATGAAAGTTTTGGTATCCCAGTTTCAATATTTTGAGTTTAAAATACCAAAACTTTAGTTAATAATACCGATTTGTCCAAATATTGGGACTTGAAACTTCTATTGAACTAGTTTTGCCGTAAAACTAGTTTTGAATCATGTCAATAATATGGCTGTTAGAGTTTTCCCTTGGTCGTTATTGCTTAACGGCGGATTTGAGGTGGTGCGAGGTTGAGTGTATGCAAAGTTTCTTTTGTATTTAAAGAATCTGGATTTAAAGAAACTTTGAATTTATCCTATAAAGACAAAACAAAAAAAAAATAAATATTATAAATAAGTAGTTTTTGTAACTTTCAATTTTCTCAAAAACTAGAAGACATAAAGCCACTAGGTTTTTGTATTTGATTCAGAATTAAAATAAGCATTGACCACAAAAAACCAATTGAGCACTGTATTTGAGAATTTTGAAAAAAGTCAGTCTAAACTTTTTGTTTTAATTTTTCTTATCAAAATTTTGAGGTTACATGCTAATTTTTCAAAAACTATTGACACAAATAACTTAGTTTAAATGTAAGATTAAAGAATAATTTTCTGGATTTCAAAACCGGTATAGTACTTTATTGTAAGTGTTGCCGTTGTTTTTTTTAAATTCTTTCCATTTTAGGTTCTTTTTTTAAATTGCCCCCCACCTTCCATAGTAAAAAAATGCTTGTTTTTAACCCCTGTACAAAAATTTACAAAAAATTAATATCAATTATGGCGCCAAAGCTATAGTACTCTCCTGTTTTTTTTTTTAAAGTTCAAAAATGCAGGAATTCAGTAAAACTGCAAAATTGACTTTCCATTGTCTTAGAAGAATTAGAATTAATGTTTCCTCTCAACAATGACGTCAAATTTTACTAAAAACTTGCATAAATGGTACCATTTTTTTTTTCAATTGTATTTTGCAGTCATGCAGCATTCCTGCATTTTTGAACTCACCCTTTGTAAAAGATTCACCATAAGCCACGAGACGAGATAAGTCTCGACGAGACTGCATTTTAAGCATCCGAGACGAGAGCGAGACGAGACTGTATATTTGGGCCCAAATTAACAGAGAGTCTAATAAATGAAAAAATCCAATTTCAGTTAAATATTTATTTTCTTCTGCACATTTTCAAACTATAATCGAAAATATTTCGTTTCAAGAGGTTGTCCGGAAATCGTATTTTTCGGAAATGAGACCGGGATGAGACTTAATTATAATTATACAAGACCGACACAAGACCGAAACGAGACTGAAAACTTTCGATTTTAACGAGACCGATACGAGGCTCGCCGAGTCTTGTCTCGTGGTCAGTCCTAGTAAACTGTTTTTAAAAAATGAATTTTTAAACTCAATTTAGAAAAACAAAATATTTAAAAAAATTTAATTTTGTTTTTCAAAACTGTTCATTAATGATCACTATTAATTTTTGTTTTCCAAATTGAACGTTCTTATTAATTCTTAGTCAAACACTGAAAACGGGTTGATTCTAAAACTTTACATTTCAAAATATTAAAGTTTTAAAATACACAGTTTTACGTGCATATAATAATAAGTTTTTATGTATTTAATTAAAGACAATCTAAAATTGTTTGTACACACTTGGTTCCACCTTCACTTGATTAATGCTGATGATATATGTATTTAATTCCTAACCATTGGCATGTTTAAGACTACTTCCAGCATTATACCTACTTATTTTTCTAGGTTAAAAACTTTAAATTATGTTGTATAAAAAAAGTTTTTGTGTGTGTTTTATTACTTTTTTGTTCAGCAATTTAAACCAAACAAAAAAAAAACTAATACAAATTGTATTATACTAAAACAACATAAACATACCTACAATCTGAAATCCGACTCCGACCTACCTACTTCAAAAAGTAGAAACCAGATAAAACATACTTTGCTAATTTCATAAACCCTTAATTTACTACATTAAAACAACAACTAGAAAAGTAAATAAAAAATATTTCAAGGCTCTTTCCCTCAAAATGGTTTCTCTCCTGTCGTCACTTAATGCCTAGCCTATCCTATTTCTACAGTCGTTCTTCCCTGAGTTTCCCTGTTATGAAAGAGTAGTTATAGGCAGTAAGGTAGTTAAGTAAAAACCTTCTGGGTCTACTTGCTCCTTCCATCAAACAAGCAAAGAAAAGAGTAAATAAATGAAACAATCCTCTATACTGACCACTACTACGTACCACCTTCTGGCAAATCCATTCCGCAGTTAACCACAATTACAAGCAACTTCACAGATATTTTTCGCTTAAACAATATCCTTTTTGTTAAATCAACTCACCATGAACATTCAACAGTCATCAACATAAAAGAAAAGGAATAATATATAAAATCTCACTGGAAAACCAACACCCTTAATAGTTAGGTAGGAACAACAAACCAACCAAACCTACACGATACAAAACCCAGTCCAGAAAAATTAAGGCTGTCCCAGGCAGGCATCACGAGAGGTATGTTGCTAATTAGGTTAGTATCCATTTTAGTTAATTTTTTCTCGTCCTTTTTTTCCCAGTTGGTAGCTTTAGAGTTTTGTTGTTCTTTTCCTGGACTTGCAATGCGATAAAATTAATTCCAACTCTTCAAAAAGCCTTTTTGGGAAGTCGTCGTCGTCGTCGTCGTGGTGCCTCCCTTTATACAACAATAATAACTGAAGGTGTGAGTCCTTTTGTCCATTAAGAATAAATATAGGTCATTCTTGGTGTGTTGTATGCCCTGGGACGGAGGACATGGACAATGGACATCCTGATGTGACGATGAAGGTTGAAATGGGAAAATTTCGTTATAGCCAACAATTTTGTGTGATAAATGTCTTTATACAAATGGGACATCCTTTTGGAAAAAAAAAAAACGAATCACCTGCCACTCCTTATATTGTGGCTTTTTTCATTTCAGGATAAACAAGTTACGTACGAATGTTTGCATAGTCTACCTTTGAGTATAAATGCTGAAGGGTGACCTAATTAATATAACATAACAAATGACGCGAAAAAAACGTATATCTAATGAAGTGACTTTTTTGTATACAGGTGAAGATTAATTTTCATATACGAGTATAGAAAATATAGAACAATATTTCCTTAGATCCTTGCCGTGTCAGTTCGATGATATGATATAAAATATGACTGTTAGTGTAATTGTTAGAAAAACTATCTACCTGTACCTCGAAAAGGATAGGGACTTTATTTCTCTTTTACCTAACCCTCGTTAGATCCTTACCCCAGATAGAAATGAAAAAAAAATTGTATCTTTTCTTTGACGGACGTAACGAAACATGACATTTATGTCCATTGTTATGCCTTAATGACTTTTCGAAAACGATAGTATATAATGCCTAATATCATAAATGCGACATCAAAATATGGGGAGATAAATTCCTATTGAGAAAGCATAACATATTAAAAATAAAAAACGATAAAATCTACAAAATTGCCGATGAATTTCAAGGGATCCGTATTAAGGGAGAGACATTTCCCTCGAGTGTTATCCCTGAGAGTAAATTTAAGGAATACAAAATCCGTAAAAGTGCTCTTTCAGTCAAATTAGGTTTTGAACCGGACAAAATTATTAACAGGTTGAAATTTAGTGGACATACTCAAATACGTTGTTTGAATACCTGTTTTTTGCCAGACCCCCTCCCCCCTTTCTAACGCTGTGCCTAGTCAAAACGATTTTGACCAACATTTTTTTGAAAGCGTCTTGGTCCTTTTTTTCAAAGCTTGTTTTAAAGAGTTTTTTTTATTAGTTTCTATAATATTAAAAATAAAAACATGTTTCTAAATTTAAAAATATCCATAAAAATGTTCAAAAACTGTTAAGAAAAATCTTATTTTTCTCGAAAACGTTTTGAAGAATTTTTATAAGAAGATGTGTGTGATATTAAATCACATTTGAGGTAAAAATTTGTTCCTGTGTTGGAATATTTATTTACTTTACTGTATTTCTTTATAATGAATAACACATCCTCTCTTTTGTTTCTACTTAACAGAACTTATGTAAAACTTAAATTATGCTTTCTTCTGTATGCCCAACTATAAAATCATAAACTTCTAAGACATTAAACTTAATCTTGAATAACCGGCTTGCGTTTTATTTCTGTAACACTGTTGCTATACTATTTATTCCTCTGATAGTTTAACTGATGATTGAAAAATCGGCACTTAAATTAAAAAAAAAAATTTGTTTGCCGTTTTAATAACAGAACTCCTCATAGAATCACTTTACATATTTTCGACTTTTTCATTATTGGACACACCGATTCAAATATTTTGTTAACACAGATGCTTCTAAGAAATATAAACAATATTGCATATTAAAATGTTCAAAAAAATGTTTTTCTGGTTAAAAAAGAAATTCCTTTTTGAAAAATCGATTTTTCGAAAACGGGTTATTGAAATCTTTTGAAATAAAATTCGTGTGTGTATATTAATAATTTATTTAAATTGACGCTCCAATTTTTTTTTTTCTTAAATTTTTTTTTTAAATTTTATATACAAAAAAAAATATTTTTTTTTTTTAATCGCTCCAACAATTTAAAATTTTTGTTTTCATAAATTCATATTAGTTCAAGAAATCAATTGGCATCTTTTTTGATTAGCTCAAAACTATATACCTAATTTCAAAAAAATTTAATTAATTATTTAATTTTAATATGTCCTTGCAGACTGCGGAAGTCTCTTAGATCTTAGATCGTTTACACCACGTAAATAGGTATACCTAGCATAAAAATCAGTTTTCGTCATTTTGAATCTGGTTTTCAGAGTTTAAATGAGAATCAATAGGAGCAGTCTCACAATTTTGAAAATCAGTTTTTTTATTTGAGTTTGAAATTAATTTTTGGAAAAATATTGATACAAATTTATTCATATAATTATACAGGGTGTCCCAACGTCAACGGCCCCGACGAAATCCATGGGTTCCTGAAGTGATTTTAGGTCGAAGAACTTTAGAGGTTATTTTCTCGTTTAGTTAGAGGAATATTGACTCTTTCCGCAAGTGAGTTATGAAGGGCTGAACCTTACCTGGCCAGCTCGTCAGCCCGTTCATTCCCCTCAATGCCACTGTGACCCGGAACCCAGATAAGAGTGATCCTGAGGTTAGTGTTCAGACTCAGAAGCTCATCCTGGCATTGTCGTACTAGTATTGAGGATGATGTAGCCGAATTAATGGCTTTGACAGCCGCTTGACTGTCTGAGAAAATAGCTGTATTTCGGTTTTGGTTTGGATTTTGTTTAAGTAGCTTGCATGCTTCCATGATTGCCAGTACCTCAGCCTGAAAAAAACTAGCAAAGTCAGGTAGCCGAAAAGACCTGGATATATTTAGGGACTCTGAAAAAAATACCCGCAACAACACCGCACTCCATCTGAGGAAGTTCTCAGGAATTTTGTTTTGATTGATACCGAATTTTATATTTTAATGTTATAATAAAGAAACTTTGTTCCTTCAAATTAATAATAAACGATTTGTATAAGCAAATACAAATTGTATAACCGTAGAGTAAAAAAAATCATTATTTAGAATATTCCACTTGTTTTTCTGCTTGGAAAGATTTTCGTCAATATTTTCCTTTCATATCTTTTAAGTAACTTCGATTGATTAACATCAAACAAATAACTTTTATCCCGAGCAACGTCCGCCCTCCCGTCTGACCAACCATTAATAAAGACTTAAGACATAAACTTCAATCACTAGCAATTTGCAACAAATTCATTTACGATATTATTAATTAATAAAGTGAAGCCCCTAATGGTTCATCAACTCGTCATTAATAAAAACAAGAGTAACATTAATGAAATAAAAACTTATACTCTCGCACAATGAAAATACTTTCTGAAATTAATTCGCTTCGCTTTGACGAAGCCGGTCCAAAACAATGAAAACCTTAGCTTCATCATCAGGCCCCATCACCACTGCCGCGCACCGCCACCGACACCACCTCATTAGGTGCGGTTACATACAAAACCCTTTTGTATATATCCTGCAAAATGAACAAACAAAAATTCCCTGGAAGCTAAACAAAACATCGCTAAGCAGCAGCAACGGCAATACCCACAGGGATTCGAATCGAAATGAAATCGATTATTTTGGAAGAGACGAAATAAAACTAGGATGAGAAAGGTACCCGGCGTGGACTGGACATGGATGACGACGACGAGGACGACGCCGACGACTCGATCCAACAATTAATGGCCATCAATGGCAGCAGTTAATAGATTTTCCTTAGCGTAATGTCCAACAGACGTACGTCATGGTTCAACGAATCCAACCATGAGGCAGGCCCAGGCACACAAAACACAATACGCCAGGACAACCACACAATAGAATTTATATTATTGTTATCGAGAACTAAGAACATTGTAGAAGGGGCTGAAGCTGAACTCTGATGGAGTCGAATGAAATCGAATAGAAATCGAAATAGAAACCCGTCAAATTGAAATTGAAAATCAATTTGGGAGAAAAGTGTCAAACATCTCGCCTCGGCGGCTACGGTACGGGTATCGTATCTCAGTGGGGAATCGGTCTGATGTGTATCTTGACCTTAAATTGTCCTTAAGATGGAGACAATATTGTAATAAATTTATTTTATATTTTTTTATTATTTTTTTCATAGCTGGGACTGGGACTGTCTCGTGTCTGTTGTCCTTTTTTGTGTACATGAAACAGAAAACAATCAATTGAAAATTTTCTTTGTGCCTTTGATGAAGCATTCATGAATATTCTAATTTGAAATGATATACTAAGACGCCATCAGGAGTTAAATTTTTACAAGGTAATTTCATAGTAGGTATTGTATTTTAAACCAATTTAACTGACTTGAATTTTGTTTAAACAAGTTTAAAAAACAGAATTCTATTAGCTACATATGTATACTACTCAATGTAGCTTCTAGAACAATTTATATTATACTGAGTCAATAACATGTAAGTATCTACAAAAAATATCGTTTTAAGTTTTCGTCAACACTATTCAGCACTGAGGATTATCAACTCAAAACTCGGTGGATTTTCTGCGAGAAGAGCGGTTAGTAGAGGTCAGGGACGAACGCAAGAACAAATTTCGGGGGGGTTTTAAACTGAAAACTCAAAAATTAAGAGTGAAATTGTATGGCGAGGAAGTTAAGTTCATACATTTCGGTGGGGTTTGAACCCGCAAACCCCCAAACCCCCCCCCCCCCCTGCGTTCGCGCCTGGTAGAGGTACCCCGCAAGGTGGTAACTTGTCCCCCTCCTTTGGAATTAAGTAGTCAACGAACTGCTAACTTCTCTGGAAGCGAAGAGTTATAGCGTGATTGCATATGCGGACGACATTGCTATTGCCGTATCAGGAAAGCATCATATTGTCTTGAAGGAACTCTTACAGAATGATTTGAACAAGCTTACTAACTGGGCAGAGCGGTGCGGATTGCGTGTTAACCCTCCCTAACAATTCCCAATATAGATCCTCCCATTATAAAAGGTATTGCATTAACATTCTCTGACGAAGCAAAATATCTGGGTCTTATTTTAGATAAAAAGTTAAGCTGGAAACCTAATATACAAGAAAGAGTCAAAAAGGCCACAGTGGCCCTTTTCTCCTGTAAAAACCCCATTGGGAATCTCCAACCACGCATTACTCACTGGCTATAAATATCGGTAATCACACCAATTTTCACATGCGTGGTGGCAGTATGGTGGACTGCTCTGGATAAAGCGATTAACCGCGATTAACTGAGTAAAGTCCAAAGATCAGCTTCTATGAGCATAAGTGGGGCACTTCGCTCCACTCCCTCCGCTGCACTGGACACTCTTCTTTATCTGACCATCGTAGCGTGTTCCAGGCGGAACCTTTGGCGACAAGGAAAACGTGATATCGACCTCGGATATCCGTATCTTCTCAGATAACCAAGCTGCTTTGAAATTTCTAGACTCTGTCTCTACAAACTCTAAAACTGGGGAATTGTAAAGCTGACGAACTCGCCAAAAGACGAACAACACTACTTATTCTACCAGACAAGGTAGATATCGGTATACCATCGCTACTTGCAAACTTAGGCTGAAGCAAAATGCTATAAGGAGAATAAACCTTAGGTGGAACAACATCACCACTCGCCTGGTGACTAAAAAGATCTGGCCAGTACTGGACCTGAAGCGCTCTAAGTACTTGTTATCTTTGAACAGATTCCATATCAGCTCCATAATTGGTGTTATTACCGGACACTGCCTTATAGGTAATCACGCTACGCGGCTTGGAGTTTTCGCTAATGATTTTTGCAGAAGCTGCTTGGATGAAGAGGAGGCAGAATCTATTCGTCATCTTCTCTGTACGTGTCCTGCCTTATTTCACAGACGTACACTCCATCTAGGAGATTTCTTCTTCAATGATCCTACTGATCTATCCAGCACGGCCATTAACAGTCTAGCGCTCTTTGTAAAAAGATCCAATTGGTTTAAACGAGTAGGGAGAAAACTTTAGATTAATGTGGTATCATAAATGGACCAACAGATGGTCTAAGTGTGTCATGTATGGGATATTCGCAAAAAAATATTCCATCTAAAAGGTCAATAAATGGTCAAAAAAAGGTCAACTAGTTTCATAAATTGGTCAGCTATAGGAAATTTGTAATTAATGGTTAAAGTTTTGCAAGGTCACCAACTATTTTTCGCACCGGGGGGGTATATATCCCCCCGTTTAAGCGGAAGGGGCAATTTTCTAAATAATTACTTAAAATATAAAAAAAAATTATTACAAATCAACGGCAACACTCAAAATATCATGTTATAGCTTTTTTGAAGGCCAAAAACCTATTCTTAAATAAACTTTTTAAATTAAGTTGTTTGAGCAAACAGTTTTTGAGAAAATAAGAAGATGTCAAAACTTTTTTCAGATTGCCCTTATTTGACTCCCCGTTGCCTGTACTAGTATACCATTCGAAAGGCCACCGACTTGTGATAAAAGGCTAGCTTATTTTAGTAGTTGGTCAGCCATAGTCTTTTTTTAATGAATTTTTAAAGTTTTATTTCTAGGTCGTACAGGTCCTGTAGCACCTCATTTATGGGATATTCGCAAAAAAGTGTTCTACTGGAAAGACCATATTAACACCCGCCGGAAAAAAGGAAATGACATTAGCTGCCTTTCTAGACAAAGAAGGAGCGTTCGATAACACCTCCCACGATTCTGTAAATACAGCCATTGTCAGAAAGTGTGTTCCCATCACCACAACCGGATGGATTAGGGAAATGGTAGATACCAGAACAGCAGAGGCACTAGCAGGAACGAACATACAGAGTGTTGTCCTCAGGGAGGGGTACTATCACCCCTGGCTATGAAGCAAGCGTCTTGACATCGTTATCACAGTTCACAGCCCTCGGGAAGTTCGAAGAAACTCTATGTGGTATAATCCAAAGAGGACTAACAATTACAAGGAAATGGTGTCTATCTGCAGGACTAAATATTAATCCCACAAAAACTACGATTGTACCATTTACCAAGAAAATACGTCTACCACGCATGAAACATATCCGGTTAGCTGGCGAAGTAATTAAAACGAAGATGGAGGTAAAATATCTGGGAATACCACTAGATAGTAAACTCCTCTGGAACAAGAATGTTAAAATAACCGTCGGACAAGCCACAACGACCCATATGATATGCAAGAGACTTGCGGGAAAATCTTGGGGTTGAAAGCCTAACACCCTCAGATGGATGTACACCATGATGGTAAGTACCCTAATTACCTGTGGTGTGGTTGCTCGGCACAAACTAAGGGAATTAGTAACAACTAGGAAAGCTCTAGAAAAATTACAAAGGTTCGCAACTTTATGTATAACTGGAGCAATGAGAACTTTCCCTGCAGCAGCTATGGAGTTTATCCTCCATCTATCAACGAGGTTATTATTAGTGCTGCAAAGGGAGCCGTTATGAGATTTGCCGGTGAGAAAACAGGAACTGGAGAATGCATCAGTCTGAGGGAAAGAGACTTTATTCCGAAGTCCTCAATAACAAAATTTATTGACATTCCAAGAGATATATAACTTCGTGAAAAACTTTCAATCAAAGCTAAGTTGCAAAAACGACTGGGTAGGCGAAACAGTGAACTACACTCTCAATGCAAATGCCATTAATTGGTACACTGATGGATCGAGAACGACAGAAGGGACTGGTGCGGGCCAAGAACCAAACTTTCAATACCGATGGGAAAGTCCTCTACCATTTTTCAACCTGAAGTACAAGCGATAGGAACATACGCAGGTCAAAATCTCGAAAGGAATTACAATAAACAAAACATTGCCATTATGTCAGATAGCCAAGATGCACTCAAAGCTCTGACCTCCTACTCCATCAGCTCTTGTCTGGTATGGGAATGTTTGGGAAGGCTAAATGAATGCGGCACTGTCACACTCCATTGGGTACCTGGCCACGTAGGTGTCCAGGTCAACGAAGTCGCAGACTCCAAGCAAAAATAGGTGCAACGACTCCCTTAACGGGACCTGAACCATATTGTGAAATAGGAGAAAACGTGATAAGAAACAAAATAAAAAAAGAAGAGGAGGCAATAAGATGGAAAGAACTCCCAAAGCTATAACAGGCTAAACTATACTTGGGAATTATAACGTTTTACGGACTGTATCAGCTTGTAGAAACAACCTAAGAATTATAACGGGTCTCCTCACTGGACAATGCAAACTAAAAAGACACCATAGTATACTTGGCCTAGTAAGTAGTGCCACAAGCAGGTTCTGTGACACAGATGAGGAAACGCCAGACCATATTCTAGGCAGATGTAGCACACTCATACATCAAAGAAAAAAGTACCTGAGACGCTACCAGGTAGAAGGGAGCGACTTATCATCTCTTAAAATTCTCCAAATTATCCAATTCTTGAGAGGAATACATCTGGAGGAAGAGCTGTAAGATGAGCAGGCCTCATCCAGCTCATATTTGGGGGCACAATATATCTCAAGGTCGCAGTGCAATATCCCTCAAACTTTCTATTCATTCATTGAACACCCGCGGGAGTAAGGAATGGTTAACAAATTTGTTTGGCCTTGAAATATTTCAAGTTTTATTCTTTGGTGATTCTAATTTAGTATGACATAGCCCCCAACATTTTTATTTGGGCCTTGGTTCTGACTTTGGTGGGACTTAAGCCCTCCATTCTATTTGGACCTTATATCCCACTCAAGTGGGGCCTAAGCCCCAAATATAGAAATTGGGTGTTATGTCCCTGCGCCATTGATTAGAGGTTTAAATACGTACAAAAATAAAACAAGATTGTTAAAATAAAAAAAAAAAATTTTCTTCACCAGTGGAATCAAATAATTTGGCATCTTAAATTGTAGCTTAATATGCTATTTATAGCGGAAACCATTTATTTATTTATTTTTTTGTTTTCGTCAAAAAAATGTTAGAGTTGCAAAAATCTAACCAGGATCTTCTCAGAAAACGAGTCTATTTTTGGACCCTCTGCGTTGAGGTAATACTGGTCGGCTGTTTGTTAAAGTTTGGTTGAATAGTACCGAACTCTCTTCTTTTACATAACAAATGCGCTTCTTTGCTGATGTTATTATCATCATTATAAGCTCTATGACAAAAAGCCAAAACTGATGTCATCTCGCCTTGATGAATCTACAGAATATGACTTAGCATGGCCAGACAAGCAGTAATCGCTAAGAGCAAGGGATACGAAAGCACAAAACGGAGAAGAATCGAATTTTCCGTCCATTTTACCAAAAACGAAACAAAAATTCACCTTCTATCGTCTGCTGTGTCCATCGTTAAGAAAGTTAGAAAGGATTGGGTTAAGCTGGCTACGATATGAGTATCACTGGGAATATAGGGATGCAACAAATGATTAAGTTGTTGGAGGTAGAGTTGGTTGTCCGGGTGGAGCAGACTGGATCTCCGATGAATAATGATGTCCTTTGCTAAATTGCTTCATCAACCGTTCCAGCTATACACCCACATACAACTCGTATGTATGTAATAATGCAATACACACATACATATGGACCTACCTTATTCCAATTCAAAAACACATGTGAATGGACATTGCAGTAAATTAGCACACGTGACAAAGGATTTTATATGTATATATGATGTTCGTTCGTTCGGATGGATTGGATCTGTAGGAGTATAGGTATAGCCTCCCTTAGCGCTCCAATGCAATATCGCTCTGCTCGATATTTTATTCAATGTGACACCTGATGGTGTGACGGGTAATCCTTTCGAATGGCGTTGACAATTTTGATATGAAGTAACACTCCAGCGAGCGGATGAACGGTCTTTCTCTCTGTCTTGTAGGTATATGAAGTTTTGGCGAATGACATGGATGACAGATGACGATGGGAATGAGAGATGGGTCGGGTCGGTGCTCGGTGGGTGAGTGAATGAGTTGCGAATGACTTTTAATGAGATTATTTTCCCCGAACAATGTCATCATCAACGCTCCATCAGGCATTTGTTGGCTCTGCATTAAAATGAACACCCAATATACCCATCCCGTGACGTCGCCGTCGTCGTCGCCGTCATCATCATCATCGTCAAGCAAGAGAAAGTCCTTGTTTTAGATTGATTCATTGGGGGTTGAAACTCTGCGGCAGGGTAATTTTCATTTCAAGCTTGTTGCTGTTGTTGTTGTTGTTAATATTTTGAAATTAAGTAGAAACCTATTTAGCGGATGAAAATGGAATGTGTTGTGTATGTTGCCGATTTTTGGCATCCTTGGCTACATATAGGTGTGCATTTTAGATGATATTCTTTTATCTATGTTTCTGTATGGATGATTCGACTTCAGTCAGATAATTAAGCTTATGTTGATGATGATGCAGAATAGTTTATTGACTTAGTTGATTAGACATTTGCAGCTTATTTATTGGACAATGATTTTAATGGAAAATCTGAAATAATCAAATATGGGCCGAGTTCCAAAATGTAAAAAAAAAAGTTTTGATGCGGCAGCAATACTCTATTTATGCCCATCAGCTACGCAAATCTGCTGCTTTGTAAACATTTTACTTTGTACAAGTTTGGCAATTCGGGACGCACATTATTCGAAGAGTAGACAATAAACAAATGTATGTGGGTCAAATATTCCGTTTTTGAAGCACAATTAAACGTATGTTCGCAACCGTTTTCCAAATTTATCGGAGAAAGACAAATTCTTAAAAGTTTAATGAGCAGACGTTCTGAATTATCCTTTTCGCTTTTCATTTTCCATCTATTTTTTACTAAAAAATACCACAATTTTAATAAAACTTAAGAATTCTTAGCAATACAACAAACTTTTGCTTCAAGCTATGTAAGTCAATTTTTTACTTGCAAGCAAATGTCAAATAAAATCATCCACAAAATTATTTATGCGCAGTTTGCTCAGTTAATATTGCGAATCGGATGCGCTTAGAAACTTGCTGCTTTGTAAAAATCTTCACGTTTGTTTTGAGGGAAATTATAACTTTGCATCAAATGCCCATCTGATATGCATTTCGGAACTCAGCCATGATTTTAAGAAAGTAAGGGACAGATATTGCGACAGCTACCGTTCGATCAAGCTGAAGTCACACACCATGAAGATCGTTAAGTGGATATTGGATCGCCGCCTATGTCTGACGACCAGTGCAGGTTTGTTTCGCGTAAATGAACCGTAGATGCTGTTCAGAGTATAAGAATCAGATTCAGAATGGAAACATATCGGGATTCCTCAAGAGATTTGCATATTGTATTGGTTGATTTTGAAAAAACATTCGACGGACAACCATGAGATCTGATATGGGTTGCACTTAGGCAACGATGAGTTCCGGAAGTCTACGTGCGGATGGTCAGGAACATGTACGAGCAAGTTAAAACAAAGTTAAGATGCCCCGCAGGAATCACCGAAGAGTTCCCAATTAGAGTAGGTGTGCACCAGGGAAGCGTTTTGAGTCCTTTGATCTTTATTACTGTCCTTGACTTTCTGTTTGAGGATAAGGTGACGGACCCCAAAGTGAATCAGTTAGTCTTTGCTGACTATGAAGCCATCATTAGTGAAGATCCTGTGTCCTTGCAACGAACACTTGATGTATGGGTGGATGTTCTGGCGGGAAAGGGATACCGCATTAGCGTGGAAAAGACCGAATACCCATGCTATCCATTTTCTGATCCACACAGGCCTATTCCAGACATCTATTTGAATGGAACAGAGTGCTTCCTAAGTGCGAAAAGTTTAAATATCTTGGATCTGTGATCAATAGCGAATCTTGTGATGACAACATCAAACATCGCGTAAGCGTAGCCTGGATAAAGTGGCAGGAAAACTCTAGGGCTGGCCACGAGACGAGACTCTGCGAGACTTTTGTAAGTCTCTACTCTCGGTCCTGTTAAAATCAAAAATTCTTAGTCTCGTCTCGGTCTCGAGTCGGTCTCGTATAATTAAGTCTCGTCTGTGTCTCATTTCCGAAAAATACGATTTCCGGCCAACTTGTTGATTATTGGAATGAAATATTTTCGATTATAGTTTGAATATGTGCAGAAGAAAATAAATATTTAACAGAAATTGGACTTTTTAACTTATTAGACTCTCTGTAAATTTCGGTCCAAATATACACTCTCGTCTTGGTCTCGTCTCGGTTGCTTAAAAGCCAGTCTCATCTTGGCCTCCTCATGCGAGACCAAGATCGAAACTTTTGTCGTCTCGTGGCCAGCCCTAGAAAATACTGTCATCTTCTGTGATAGAGAAATGCCCCTTACGCTGAAAGAAAAGCTCTACACGGCAGTTGTTCGTCCAGCGCTTACATACGGTTCATAGTGTTTGACAATGAACAAGATGTATGAGATTAAATTGACGGCAGCTGAAATGAAGATGCTTCGCATGACAGTAGGAGTGACAAAGCGTGATCGTATAAGAAGCAAGAGAATCTGAGGAAGCCTAAATACAATCTTCGACAAAATACACCATATGACCATCTTAGCTGGTACTGTCATATACAAAGAAGATGCCATGAGAATCCAGTTCAAAAGGCAATAGCAAGACGTTCCAACACTATCGCGGAAGAAAAGCAGCGCAAAAACTCCTGGGTGAAACAAATGCAACGACTCCTGCAATTAGCTGGCCTCAGACATGGAACAATCCAAAACCGGGAGGCCTGTCGACGTTTTCTAATGTCAACCCGGCGAACCCCACAAGTGGAACCTTAGGTGAAGCAGTTGAGTGGGAGAGTTGAGGTCCCCCTGGAGATCATGACGGTTGCCGGTGGAATGAAGAAGAAGAAGAAGACAAGTGGTGTTATTTGTTGAGTGATGGCACAAAATTATTATGGAAATGAAAAATTAGGACTTTTAGTTTGTAAGTAGGTAATAAACTAGTAAGAGGTCTAGTTATTTATGATGAAATTAAACTCGAGTTAACTCACCAAATTTGAAGGGTCAACTCAAGTTTAACTTCAAAACTAGAATGATCTCGACGTTAAAAACAGGCCCTGAATTGCTTTATAGATTTTTATCGTTATATTTTGGCAAAAGAATCTTTTGATAAATACAAACTTAAGTGTTAGATATTTTTTGACATTACATACGTATCTGCCTACCCTACTATAGCAAATTATGCTTTTCTGGAGGTTTTAAATGGCCTGAATTTGACTTAAGATTTGCTGAATGACATCAGACCTTACTTACTTATGTTGGCGCTACAGTCTGGTGTTGACCATCAGGGCCTCAACGAACGAGCCCTCTCCAGCCAGCTCTGTCCCAAGCTACCAGCTGCTTCCAGTTTTGCAAGTTGGTTGAGGTCCTATTCCACCTGCCTGCACCACCGGTTTTGCGGTCTTCCTTTATTGCGCCGCCACCACCACGCGCGCCGTCGTCCCTCGGGGATGGATTCAAAGACTTTTCGGGCCGTAGCATTGGTCCGCTCTTAATGACCCAGCCGCACCTCAGTCGTTGCCTTTTTACTTTTGCGACTAGGTCAATGTCACTGTACAGCCGGTACAGTTCGTTGGTGTAGCTTCTCCTCCATTCCCTGTCTGTGCAGTCTGGACCGAAGATCACCCAATGCTTGTAAAAGCTCCAGTGACATCACGCTTTGTTCTTCCAACTATTGCAATATCGTTGGCGTATACAAGTAATCGGATGGACTTTTAAAAGATTGTGACTCTGGTGTTGATGTGAGTTTTGCACTATTCCCTAAGTATGATGTCAAAGAAGTAGCATGACAACAAGAAGATGAAGAAATTTAAATATTAAAATATTGAAATTACTTCTGTTTTAAGTGGAGTGAATGAATAAAATTCAATTTAAAAAGTACAAGTGACCTCAACTCCAGAAATTATTGTGTTTCGCCCAAGGTATAACAGTGGGCTCTTCAGTCAGCCCGTTATACCCTACTAAGACACAAATTTTGGTCGATGTTTACCGACTCTTATAAAAATCACAGCAAAAAGATACTGTGAATTTTATTATTCTATGGAAAAAAAAACAAGTAAAGATGGCGTGACACTTGGCGGATTTAACTACATAAGACTTTGAAAATTGCATGCAAATCGTTGCAGCCAATATGCCCAGAAACAAATATAAATCAAATTGGGCGTGGCAGTGGGTGCAGTTTATAAAAACAATTATTGTTGTATTCTTCAAATTTCATTCAAATTGTTTCCAGGAAATAGAGCCATTTTCGTGAAACTAAGAAATAAGAAGTGTAATCCATTTTTTTCTTGTTGAAATAATGAAGAACGTAAAATTTCATCCAAAGCAAGTATTAGAGCAATTTCCGAAATACAAATTATCTTTTTTTCAAGAATTCCTCCTTGCTAGCTTGTCAAGGGTGGTTAAATTTTAAGGGCCGATGTTGAATGTGAGCCACACCTAAACGTCAAGTTTTTTTCTGCATTTTATTGGACATTTCTCAATTTCAAACTAACTCAATTTGAACCATGGAACAATACAATTGTCGTCAATGGTCAGAATGGTGGCAAGAAATGGCAACAGTGGATGATCAATTTTCGAAGAAAATCATCTTCAGTGATGAGGCACATTTTCACCTCAGTGGATTCGTCAATAAGCAGAATTGCCGCAATTGGGTGAATGATAATCCAAGAGTGATTGTCGAAAAACCAATGCACCCACACAGAGTGACTGTTTGGTGCGGTTTATGGGCTGGCGGCATCATCGGACCGTATTTAGTAAAATGAGGCCGTTTAGGCAGTTACTGTGAATGGTGTTTGCTATCGTGAGATGATAACGAAGTTTTTATGGCCCGAATTGGAAAATATTGATGTGGACGATATGTGGTTTTAAGAGGATGGTGCCGCTTGCCACACATCTAACGAAACAATGGCTCTTTTGTGCGACAAATTCAATGGCTGTGTTATCTCACGTGGTGGCGATGTCATTTGTCCGCCAAGATCATGGGATTTGACACCGATCGACTTCTTTCTTTGGGGTTATTTGAAAGAAAAGGTGTACGTCGATAAGCCAGCAACAATGCAAGAGCTAAAGGATAAGATAATTCGGCACATTACGGCATAGAACTTCAATTATGCCTCAGCGTCATCGAAAATTTGGACCATCGGGTGGAGGTGTGCCGCCGAGGTCGCAGCGGCCATTTGGCCGATATTTTGTTCCATACATAATTGAACCATACCAATACCCAACTAACATTTCAGCTTCGGTTCGGCTTAACAGAATAGGCTTTAGAAGTTCCATAAAACATTTGTAAAGTTTACTTAAGCATAAAAAGGAGAATGTTATACAAGCTAATATAGCTTGTATACGTGATTTCGAAAAATCTTATTACAAACTTATTCGCAGATCTTCTAGAAGTAGCAGATTGCATAAAAGCCTAAAGAAGCCGATACAAAGTTTTAACGAGCGATATTGGAAATTTGAATGACACTTCAACTTGACAGATAGCTTCGGACATAGTTGTATAAAAGTGAAATACAAGTCTTATAGAAGGTGAACAAAAATAAATAAAAAAAAAGAAAGATACATTTTTATTTTTATTTTTTAATGTGATTTTTACTGCATTTTATCTGAAATCAAGTATCAAATTTAATTTTTTATTAATTATAGTATTGGAAATAATTATAAAACATAAATTATATTTTTACCTCACTAGGGATCGAACTCGGGAACTCCTACGTGGCAGTCTATCGCTCTAACCACTCAACCATCTTAGATATAATTTGAAAGATGCAAAAACTTAATTAGCCTTTTCCTTTTTAAAACTTAAAATTTTCCTTAAAAAAATCCTAGCTTCTATGAAAAATTTCACACATGAACAAGATTTCTTTAACTTTCTTATACATTTCGCGTGAGGAAACAAATGTACCTAAACGAGTTGATTAGCAGTCCCCTTGCTCCATTTTCATTTCAATAGTCTTAAATCAATATCAATAGTCTTAAAATAAACTAAGTAATATTGCATATTTTTGATAATTTCAATCTGAAAAAACACGGCCACTTAAGCACGATTAACAGAAACAAGTTATGCTCAATAAGGGTGTGACGTTACAACCATCTGCTTATGTTCGGAGAAAAGAAAAATAATTAACTTTATTTGAGTGTTATTATAATTTTTTCTATATTTAAACTGCTTATTAAGAATTTAAAAACAATTTATTTAAATACTTAAATTAATTATGGTCTTCACTTTAAATAGAACAAAAACATAAACGCTGACCGTGACGTCATATAAATACCCAGATATACGAAGATGCCGAATGTTATGTTTATCTGATGAGCATAAACCTCGTTTCTGTTTATCATGCATTGAAGCTTATGTCTTAAACCAACGAAAAGTAGCTTTCCGAATGCAATGAAAAGACATATCAAGTTAAATGAATTATCTTTCTATCCACGTGTTCAATTTATTCAATATACATATATAATTATAAATGTGAATAAAGTTTTTTTAAAAAGCTTCTTTAAAATGACTAATGCAAATTAGAGCTTCTTTATTATAGATTTACATATTGGCCGCGTTCGGGTACGTCGCCAATGGTATCTAGATTTGTTCGTGTTGTTGTAATGCCTAAAGAAAAAACCAGCCGACGAACCAAACAGCTGATAACAAAAAGAAATCTAAGGCTATCCCAAAAGTGTTCGGATCTGTTTGGATTAAGGCTCTCCCAAACCAACGCCGAACATTCGCTATGCAGGGCGAATCATTCACAATCATAAAAAATAAATGACAAATAAAAAATGCTGAAGAAAAACAAATATTGCTGTCGGCGAATGTTCCGCACCGCTTTCGCGTTGGTTTGGGAGAGATACTTCATACTAACAGGTGTAATCTCACCTGTTTATTTTTTTGGTTTTCGTTTGATTTGGTTACATACACGGTTTTGAACGTTCGAAAACGTATCAGATGCTAAAGTAGATACCATATGTCTGCCTACCACCCGAACGTGGCCATTCTTTTATGATTATTTAATAAGACTTAACAAGCCGTAT
The DNA here is from genome assembly GCA_949320155.1 of Melangyna quadrimaculata. NCBI lineage: Eukaryota > Metazoa > Arthropoda > Insecta > Diptera > Syrphidae > Melangyna > Melangyna quadrimaculata. The sequence goes on along the minus strand of OX439485.1, from coordinate 152,776,437 downwards.
CGAAGTATACAATAAACCTTATTGAAAATGGTTACAGAAAGCTTTAAAAGGCAGCAACTTATATAAAAATTTTATGCAGCCTTTTTAAAGTGACATCTTCAATCATCTTCTGTAATACCTGGAGGCCAGAGAAAATCTTGGCGCAGAACAGTCGACAAGGAATCACAAAAGCTCGGCAAAAGTTGGGGAGAGCTAAAATACATTTCCAGAAACCGAACGAGATGGCGTGTAGCGGTAGTTGACGCCCTGTGCCCCTTAGAGGGGTCAAGGATCTAAGTAAGTAAAGTAAAATCTTCTGTAATATCAATTTTAGAAGCCTATTCGAGTGACAACTCGCAAACTCGGTAAGTCTTCTTTTTCTTATTTCTATTCGGCTTTAAAGAAGCAGTTATATAGCTCGTTACATGTATAAGTAATTTAATTCCGCCAAAGGCCGTACCGAAGCTTTATATAAAGTGAAACCTGCGGCGCATCAATATTTTTAAGCTAAAAGAAGCTGAATTGTTAGTTGGGTACTATCATAATAAAAAGAAATGACTAATATAAAATAATAATTTTGCTATGAATTCAAATATATCATTTTCATCCACACAGTGCTGCATCTTGACATTTTATTAAATTACTTTTGCATCTGTTTCTACCAAATGTTTGTATACTTCTTTTTTAAAGAATAACTCTACGCTAGAAATTAAAATGTCTAGTCGTTAAAGAAAAACTATAACAACGACAACGAAGCTAAGAATTATCTCAAACGCTTCTGATGGGATCAGCGATTTATCTGGAAGTTCAAATTTAACGTTGGAAGTATACTCGTATAGCAACACATCATAATATACCGTACCGACTTTAAAGCATCCTAATAACCTTTCATAATATATTCGGCACATGATCTTATGCTGTAAATAATACAATATCTCTTATGCAAATATACTTATATACATTTTCTTCTCATATTGCTCTAATTAACAACCAACAAGCAAATAGAAGAAAATATAATTTGTTTGTTTGCTTCCCGTCTTAAATGTACAATGGACATTATACTGCTACTGTATACTGCCCCAGCCATTATAATACTTTTAGTAAACATCTATCAGCTTTGGTGATGATGATGTATTTACAATGAAGATATGTATGCAAGTGTACATTTACTTGAGCCACAGCCCACATACACTTGTTATTCATAATCTTCAGTCGACAATTATTATTACCAACCTAAGTCATCAATTTGGCATTGAATTGCTTTTGAATTGAAACTTAGAAACGAAAATGAATCAGCTTCCTTCACAATATTCCATACCAACAACAACATCTACTGTACAGATCGAGAATATGTGCAGTGCATATCTATGCATGTATACAGTACATTGTGCTGACGACAGTTGGACTAGCTGGAAAAGCTTTGATTTTTCTGAGTAACTAATACAAAAACTTCTCATGGGATATAGTTTTACTCATTTGAAATCATTGGAATTTCATTCACGACACCTGCTGCTGCTGCTATGCTGCTGAGGACAGGCAATATTTTCTTAGAAATAGAAAATACTCACTATGGGGAGTTGAAATACTCGTACATTATTAACTTCTAGAAGTGGTTTAGTTATGCAATTTTTAAGCTTGAAATTTATTATACCTGTTAACTGCCTTGAGTTGTAAAAGAAAAACAAGTTGTAAAATATTTTTAGTAGACAAGGCATGAACTTAAAACGTGATGAGCAATTAGATGATATTTATACGGGTGTTGATTTGAGCAGCTAATTGATATATGTATAGGTGTGTGCCTACTAAAAATCAATGAAAAGTTCAAACCATAAAACTATTGCATCATGATTCGAAGGTGAATAACTCATAGCCCAACACAGAGAAAAAAACAACGTAAAATCAAAGTAAAATACTTTGATTCTAATATTTTTCGGAACGATTTGGCGCCAACGCCAAAAATTCTTAATTCAAAGTGGAGCGACTTTATTTCAAAGTGTTTCCATACTTAAAAACGAAGTAGATCTTACTACGTTTATATGTTGAATTAAAGTGGAATCATAGGTAAATTAAATTCATTCATCTTTTAAAACAACATTTATCTACTTCGAATCAACGTAGATTGAACTTCGCTTGGTTAGGTATTGATTCAAAATGGCTACCCAGCCCACGCTTCTTTGTTTAAATTTATGTAAGACAAAGACAAATGTATATTCACGCTCGACGCATTTCATTTTTGTGGTGAATCATTTATTTGTGACGACTTTTAATGCTATGAGTGTTTCATAGTAATAAATATAAGAAAAGTAATTAAATATTGTTCTTCGATTATATGAAAGTGAATTTTTAGTGCGCGTTTAATTTGTTCACAAATGTAAGGGAGCTACTTCGAAAAACAACAACGCGCTCTCGAAATTCTTTATATTAAGCTTACAAATACAAACAAATTGAGGTTTACTTGACTATGCAACACTTTGAAACTACGATGATGACACTTTAAATGCCATAAAAGTGGATCGCAATGTAAAATGTAGATTTCAATGTAAAAATGAATATGTTTCACTTTGAATCAAGGTTGAGCGCACTTTAAATGTGGATCTCAATATATAAAAACATAAAAATGATAATGTTTCACTTTAAAACATCGTTTAACGGAATGTAAATGTACAAAAGTTGACATCAATGTATAACTAAACACGTTTTACTTTGAAACTAGGTTGAATTTCTTAAAATTACGTCGCATATTCAAATTAACATTGTTTCAAACTTAATATGAAAATGCTCCACTTCATTTAAAATACTTTAGATCAAACACGGTCGTATTTAATTTTTGATCTCATTTTTTCCCTCAGTGAAACTAACAAACTCCCCAGAGCTAAACTCTTGAAATTTGATAAAAAAAATTCCCATAAGACTCTGTTTTATCCCATATCTATACTTAAGAATTAACATCTTGTTAGGAAATTAAATTGGTCTCATAACCTCTTTATTTAAAGAGTTGAACACTTTTGCAGCGGAGAAATAATAAATTCTTATAGCTTAACCAATTCTCCTTCTTGGAATAAGATTATATAAACTTGTAGTCTTATAAGAATCCTTTGGTGAAAATTTAACTCTAAACGTAGTTTTGTAGTCTTTCTTTTAAGAGTTTTTTACTCTTACGAGATCTAAGTTCAATACCTCCTATACCAAGAATTTTAAATAACAAACGTTTTGCAATAGGATGCTAATAAGATCCCTAATGTTTGAAATCATGTAAGAGGACTTGTTCTTTATTATGGTCCAAAATTACTTATTTCGTTGCAAAAATCATATTTTTTGAACGTGTTTACGTACTTTAAGAATAAGAAAAATAATGATGTGGAATAATTTAAGTAATTCGAAGAAACTCAAAAAACCTTTTGGTTTAAGAGGAATTTATTCAAAATGTGTCGTTCAAGTGGGCGGATCACAAAAATTGAATGTTCAATATAACAATCAATAGTTTGTTCACAATTTTTTATAATTAATTAATAATTTTTTTGTAAAAATTGGCATTCGTATAAAAAGTAGCGTGAAAGTCGGCGGATTTTTTTAAGAATCAAGATAATAACAGAACAATTTTTAATTGATATAAGAAGAAAATTTCACGCGTTCAACTATTGCAATTAATAAAATAATTAATATATTCCATAAGGAAATTAGCTTTTTACACCAAAATTTCAGCACTGGACACACGACTTTTTTTAAAACAAATTACAATCTCTCCGAATATTCAACCCAAAAAAAGCTGCTAAAACCAACTTTGAAAAGCTTTATAAGTCAGACTCGTTAGCGAAAAAATATTTTGTTTGCTGTTGTTGAGGCTGCGTTTATTCCTATTATAAATAAAAAATAAAACATCGAAATTAGAATTTTTGCCACGAAATTTGCATTTTGGACCACAGTGCACCGTATATGGTTTGCTTACAATTCTGTCAAATCTAAGTGTCCTAAAAACACATTTGAGATCTCATAAGAAGTTTCTTAGTTTCATAAATAAACTTTAATGCTTCGTTATTGTACTAATGTTGTTTAGCCTCCAAAACATTCCGATTAAAACTCATAAGTTTATTTTTGCTGAGATCTATATATTTCGGTACTAAGTGCCATCATCAGGATCTTACAATAAAAAGCAAGAAAAACATTACAGTAAAACCCGCTTAAGAGTAACCCGCTTAAGATAAAAACCCGCTAGGGGTGTCTAATAATTTTTTTTTGTCAGATATTCAAAATGGGTATCGTGGATCTTGTAGGGGACACCCACACAAGTATTTCTACGTCCCGGAATTTTTTTAAAATGGTACTTCAAGACCCCGCGGCCGGTTTTTTATGTAAAAAACACGTTTTTTTTTCAAAGTGAACAAATGGTCAAGAATTTCGCGTATCAACCGCGGTTTCAACGACTTTAAAAGATTTCTTTTGACTCTCTATGGATGCTAATAACAAAATAGCACAAGTAAGTGCCCCTTAAAATTTCAAGATATGCTTTTTTTACTCGATAAATAGCTGAAAACCCCCAAAAAATCGGTTGCTTTTTAAGCTTTTCTCGATTTTAAAGACCTACATGAGTTCAGGAACGAGCAAGTAAGACTCGTATCATAGGTAATTTCGTGTGCTCAACTCAAATCTATCATCCGTTTTTCGCCATCAGCTCTAGTTTTTGAGATATTACAGTCTGAAAATGGAATATAACCATTTTTTTACCTATTTTTTAGATTTTATAAAAATTCGAAATGCTTTTTTTCAAAACCAAGGCACCGATTCATCAAAGTACTGCACCTTGACTCATGTTCATGTATAAATCGGTGCATTTTTTTTGAAAAAAAGCATTTAGAATTTTTCCAGAATCTCAAAAATAGGTGAAAAAATGGTTATATTCCTTTTTCAGACTGTAATATCTCAAAAACTAGAGCTGAATTAGTTATCACAAATTTTAATAATTTTTGACATTGACTTTCGCATCTGTCAATGAATGCTTCAAAATATTAAAGACAATAAGACAAGGTAGAAGTCAGCACTGATTATGCTGTGCAGTGTTTACACGGTGTGTGTCTCGTTGCGATCTTTTTTTTGTGTTTACACGATGTTAGGCTCGTTGTGAATTTTTTCCATTACCATATGAGATGAGATTGACGTATGTGTTCGTGTAATCTTTTTTGTCCGTTTTAAAATTACATACATCTTCTTCAAATTTAACTATTTGGTTTACCTCGTGAACTTGTAACTAGAATTTATTGCGTTCAAATTTTAATATTTCAGTATTATCAAAATTGAAGGAGTTGGCCAGTATGGTGTTTATGGTTAGCCAGTGCTTCAATACTTTTCAAATTAGCGGTGCCCGAGTCAACCTTATCACACTCATTTGAGTGTTGTTCAAGTCTTTTGCACAATTTTTGAATAGTTTCACCGATGTATTTTTTGGGACAATCTTTACATGGGACGCTATAAACAACACCTGAACTCTGTGTCAGAGGCAGTTTATGTTTCATATAGGCAAAGAAATTCGAAACTTTTTTCCCTGGTTTCATGGTTTTTTTAATGTCCGGAATGAAGTATTCCCATAAACACCATACTGGCCACTCCTTCAATTTTGATAATACTGAAATATTAAAATTTGAACGAAATAAATTCAAGTTACAAGTTCACGAGGTAAACCAAATATGTAGTTAAATTTGAAGAAGATGTTAAACCTCCTTAAATGAGTCTATACAAAAAGTCAATGCGGGGATTTTGGGGAACTTTGGATATGTTGTTGAGAATAAAATTCTGCGTCGATAAAAGCAATACAATTTCATTTTCTATCTTTCCTAGACTACAGTGCTGATTTCAAAAAATAAAAATTAAAATCTTATAAAAATAGTTTTTTGCTCCAGTTTTTAAACAAAGTTTTTGCGGTATTCAAATAAGTGTTTAAAAATACCACCTCAAAAACGTCAAAACCTGAAAGGGGGCACCTAAAGATATTGTTCTCCAAAAAAAAAAAAACTACACACCGTAAACGCATTATAGAAGTTGTATTATACGATCAACAAGGTTAAGAAGTTATAATGAAGATTACTATGACATTTTAGCCTACAAAAATAAATAAAAGAACTTTTGGGTCACTATTGCATATGTGGAATGTGTCTGTTTTTATTATTATTATTTTTTTCTTCATATTATAAACATACCATATTATAAGCAAAAACTATATAGATTTTTTGGTTTGTGGTTTGTGCGTCTAAATATACACCTAAATATAGGGAGGAAACTTGTAAAGAATAAAAAGGGATTATGGAGATAATATTCAAATTTGACATTACGATTACGAACAAAAAAATTAGTCCCATAATTCAGCATGTCTAGTCTATGCGTTCAGCAATAGCCCAATCAGATAAGTTGATTATCTTTAACAATAAAGTTTTTTTTGTCATTTTTTGACAGGTTTTTTGTTTTTAATTTCTTAGAACGAGAAAATAATCTGCAACACACAAGCTTTTATCATTTAATGAAAAACTTATTTTTTTTAAACGATCCCATGAATATAAAAAAAAATATGTTTAACTTAAGACATAGAAGGCTACTTTTGATAATTTTTGTTGGTTCAAAAGGGATTTAAAGAAGTAAAATAGAATTATTTACTAAAATTTAAAATAAATAATTTTTTCGATTTAAAAAAAAAACATATATTATTTTTTTGGAGAGCTGAATACTTCGAAAAAGTTTTTGAAAGGCATCAAACTAGTTTTTTAATACTAGGAACCAAAACAAATACGTAGGTAGGTATATACTACTGTGTAAAACAAAGGATTTTTTTTAAAAACTGTCATTATGGTGAAGTTAAATACCTCTAAGTCCGATGGAACAGTTTTCTCTGGTTTTGCGGATTTTGTATTGACTAAACAGATCTTAATTATTTTTTTTATCTTTCTCTATGGGGCAAGTATTGGGTTCGCGTCAGAAACAAATTTCGAAGTTTATTTTTTAAGTTCTTAATATTTTCTTATTAAGGGGTGGGTTTCAAAGGGGTGGGTTTCAACACCTGAAATCTTATAAGATAGTCATATTAGGGCGATTCCATTATCGCGGGTGCAACATTTAGACAGATTTTAAGTATTTTTATAATAAAATAAAAGAATATTTTAATCAAATTATTACTTAAAGGGTTACATTTTCGACTATTCGCTTGGGATTCGTTTATAAAACTCAAATTAATTAAATAAATCGTCAGAAAAAAGGTTTCAAAGTGCGATCGCGGGTGCAACGAATTTGGCCCACCTATCTTGATCATAGTACGAAAAACACAAAAGTCTGTTAATTGTGAAACATTTATTATGTTTTTCTTTCATTTTATTGAACGACATTGATTCAATCAACTAAAGACATAAAAATTAAGATAAAAAACAAAAATCAACTACAATTTTTTCACTTTTAAAGCAATCGCGGGTGCAACATCAAATTATCACGGGTGCAACGCGTCTTACTTTAATGAATATTGACATCAGTAAAACCATATAAATGAACTGGATAAGAGATTTAATAACATATATTGCTGGTCAGTACCGTTCTCTATTAATTTTTAGTTTGTTTTTTTTTTTTCAAATACGTCCAATATTTTAGAAAAATAATGTGGTCCGATTCTCTTATCGCTGCTGCAATATTGAGACTCCTTTGATTATATTTATAATTAAATAAAAAAATATTTTAATGAAATTATTGGTTGTAGGGCTACATTTTAACCTATTCCCTACGTAGAAGTGCTCTGCATTAGGGGTAGGGCTTGCCACGAGATGAGACTCGGCGAGGCTTTCGGAAGTCTTGTCTCCGTCATGTTAAAATCAATAATTTTATTCTCGTCTCGGTCTCGTGTCGATCTCGTCTCGGTCTTGTCTCCGAAAAATACAATATCTGGACAACCTGTTGATTATTGGAACGTCAAACTATAATTTGTCCCCCATATAGTTTGAATATGAGCAGAAGAAAATAAGTATTTATCTGAAATTGGATTTTTCAATTTACTAGACTAGCTGTACATTTTGGTCCAAATCCTCAATCCCGTCTCGGTCTCGTTTTGGATGCTTAAAATGCAGTCTCGTCTAGTTTTGAGACGCATTCAAGACCGAGACCGTGACTTATCGTCTCGTGGCCAGCCCTACTCTGCATAAAGTTCAGCATTTTTTTAAGCTTGCGCCTATATTTTTGTGAAGCAGTCTCTTTCCTTACTTCCCTGCATTTTATATTAAATTGTTAAAAAAAAAAAAAAAACAATCTTGAACAACAAAACTTATTATTCAAGGCATATTATTAATAAAATATGATACATAACTCAATAATGTTAGTTGTTGATAAGTTGCACCCGCGATCCTAATTAAGCGATCGCAGGTGGAAATCAAAGTTTTTTTTTAATTCAACTTACAATTTACTACTAAAAACGTCTGGGTAAATTTTGTTTTTCATTTTTTCTTACTTTTACAAAGTTTCACTAAAGTTAACACTTTATTTCTATGAGAAAAACAAACTTTTATATATTTTATATCGCGGGTGCAACAAACTTAAAATGGCTATTTGCAATCAATAATAGTTTAAGAAATAATAACAAAAACGTTTAAGTTTTTATGTAAGCGATTAAATAACATTTGTGACAACATGTCTACCAAGTAAATCATAACCCCAAACTATCGTTATGTCTTTTTAGGGCTTTTGTTAGCAGCTATGATAGTTTGATAGTTGCAGTTCGTACTGACTCTTTGTATGACAATGTTGCAAGGCGCAAAAAAAAGTGTTTTCTTTAAATTAGGTATATTTTTTTTTTTAATAAATTTGGTAAAAATTGAAAATTTATAATTTACCGTTAGGCAGAGAAAATAAAAATTTACCATAATGGTAAATTATCTTATCTATACCTTAAATGCGTTAATGTTAATTTTGGTGGTCGAATTTCAGCCAATTAGTGATAAAAGTACCTACAATAAAAATTTCTTTAAAAAATTGCAGCTGAATATGTCTATAATTGTGAATTGTGCAAAAATTTAACCAACTGACCCATTTTATTGAAATGTTCCGGCATATTTTAATTCACTATATATTTAGTTATATTAGTGTTAGTAGAAATATGTTCAAAAAGGAATAATTAAAATTTATTTTACTAGGGTAAATTTAAATAAATAAAATTTATTTTACTAAGGTATAACAGTGGGCTCTTCAGTCAGTCTGTTTTACCCCACTAAGACACCAATTTTGATCGATGTTTACCGACTCTTATAAAAACCACAGGAAAAAGATACTGTGAATTTTATTATTCTAGGGGAATTTGTTTAAATCCGTGCACCTAGAAAATAAATACCAGTGGTCAGGTTTTTTTATAATAAGAAGATGAAGAAATTTAAATATTAAAATATTGAAATTACTTTTGTTTTAAGTGGAGTGAATGAATAAAATTCAATTAAAAAGTACAAGTGACCTCAACTCCAGAAATTATTGTGTTTCGCCCAAGGTATAACAGTGGGCTCTTCAGTCAGTCTGTTTTACCCTACTATTTTCTATTTTTTTCTATTTTTTTTCTAGTTGCACGAATTTAAACAAATTCCCCTAGAATAATAAAATTCACAGTATCTTTTTGCTGTGGTTTTTATAAGAGTCGGTAAACATCGACCAAAATTTGTGTCTTAATAGGGTAAAACAGACTGACTGAAGAGCCTACTGTTATACCTTGGGCGAACAATAATTTCTTGAGTTGAGGTCACTTGTACTTTTTAATTGAATTTGTATAGTTATTAAATTATTGTCTAAGAGCTGTTGATTAAAAAATCGCAGATTGAATTAAATAAATAAATTTATTTATATCTAAGTTTACCAACCTTTATAAGATTAAGATTTGTACTTACTTAATATGCAAATTTTCTAACATCACATAATGGCTTACTGCAAAAAAGTGATTTTCCACAAGATATCCTTTGAACATTTAGATATCCTTTGAATATTTTTTCTCGTTTTATTAATAACATTCCAGATTTTTTTCCAAGAAAATGCGAAGAACGGAAATAAAGTTTTTAGGTTTATCAAGCAAATCGCATTTTCTTTTGCATTTTCCCGAATATATTATCAATGGCATTGTTAGTTTTGTCATAATTTTGTTTTCCGGTACTTTTAAATTAGTCAAATAATATGCCATGTAAAATTTGTATTAATATTTCTTATTACGAACCAATAAAATCAAAAAAAAAATGATATGTTTTTACTTTTGTCTACATCAGATCAAAAAAATACTAAGTGCCAGTTTCACAGTGAACACTTACCGGAAAAAGTTTCACTTAATTTTAGCATATTGGTACTTTTTAGTAATTTTGGCAAACTTGGTTAGTGACACTTAAGTGCCCAAAACGGGAGACTTAAGTGCAACTTATTCAGGTAAGTTTACACTGCGAAAATTGAAATTTTGTACCCAAGATTTCGCACTTAAGTGCCATACTATGACTGTGAAACTGGCCCTAAGCAAATAAAAAATTTTAAAAACTCTAATTTTAGTTTGATTTTAATATTTCCTCTTGAACGCACACCGTCAATATCTAGCTATACATTCCAGTTTTTGATTCAAAATAGCTGTTAACGGCATTAAGTCCTTAAAAATTGGCGTTTCGTCCCGGCGTTCTCACTTGGACTTTTCAGTTGACAGTCACAATTGGTTTTCGATGTAAAATTGATGTAAGCTGGACTGAACTTAATAAAAATTACGTCTTGACAAGGCCCTTACTGTCAACTGAAGAGCCTAACTGAGAAAGCCGGGATGAAACGTTTTTTTCAGTTTTTTTTTCAAGAGGAAGTTCAGAAGCATTGTTTTGATTTTCTCCAAAAGAGTTGGTTTTTTTAAATTTTTAATAGAAATGATCTTAGTTAATTTAAATTGTATAATAAGGTACATAGTACATACCAAATTTTATTTTTTGAAGACTCAATATTTCAACATCGACTCAATAATTTTTTTTAAACTTGTTATTATACCTAAGTGATTTGTTTTTAAACAATTTCTACAAAACTTGAAAAAATCAATTTGAAAAATTGTTATGAAAAACCATATTTTTCTCGAAAACGACTACAATAGTTTTAATACGAACATTTGAGTTTTCTTTTATTAGTTTTATTCAATAATTTGAAATAAAAAAAAAACTATTGTTTGGCGATCTTATTAACAGTAGGTACACCCCATAGAAACACTTTTTATATTTTCGACTTTCTCTTTATTGGATGAAAAAATCTTTTTTTCGCATAGAATTTTATCAGCTAGATCTGTCCAAAATTAAGGTAACTCATATGAAATGCTTAAGACATCAAAATGAAGCGATGTACCAAAATTAAGCTTTGTCGCAGTTATTTTTGAAATGAAGTATCATTTTATGGAAATCTATATATATATAAAACAAAGTCGTGTTAGTTCCAACACTTATAACTCGAGAACTGCTGGCCAGATTTTAATGATTTCTTTTTTGTTCGATTCACCTTGGCCCCGAATAACAGAATAACTAGAAATAGTGGTAAAATAGCATGATGAATTTTTATATTTATATAGAAAATACTTTAATCAAAATTAAAAAAAGAATTATATGTACATACATACAACAAATAAAAAAAAAATTCAAATCGATTTTATTTAAAGTTCGTTTTGAAAAAAAGTGAATTCCTACCAAAAGGTTAACGGTCGATTTGTATATTTACTGTGAGTGCGATATAATACTAGCTGTCCCGGCAGACGTTGTTCTGCCCTTTTCCAGTAAGTAGTGCAAATATGGATAGAAACATTTCAACATTTAAAAACACAATATTAGACGTGTGGATTCTGGGATTTATGTACCTGCTCTTACAAATAAATGTTGAGGCATTGTCGTTTGTCGTGCCTTTCTTCGCTTTGTTCCCAAACTGTGGACCAAAACAATGAAACGAATAATAAAATAAAAAAATAAAAAAAAAAAAAATATTTATTGATGTTCAACGGAATTTTTTTCTTTTTTTCAAAGATGTTTTGTAAAAAGCAGTATGTTCGATTGATTTCCGCGTTTGCCCGCATATCTGTTGGAACCCTCTAAACTTCTACCAACTTTTTGTTAAACTTATGTTAGTCATTTTTAAATAAAACTTAAATTATCATCCACTTTTCTTGAATCGAATGATTTTTCCCGGGCCATAAGGAATAATGGTACAAATGCTTCTATTTGCGGTTGTTGCTGGTAAATGTTCGTGTCCCAACATCATTCATCACTAAGAACTGTTAATGGTATAGTGTGCCCAACATTTCGTTCTGCATGCCAAGAGCTAAATTTGCTTGAAAACGATACCCATTGGGACATGACAAAAGCTGAAGCAACTATTTCTGCATCTGCAAGTCAGATACAGACATTATTTGCTATCATGATTTCGACTTGCTTTCCATCGAATCCAAGAGATTTGTGGAACAAATAAATATAAGGATAATATGTCAGAGACCATTTTACATCGAATTCATTTCAGTTCAAGAAATCCATAGCTTGAGACGAATGAGGAAATGCATAACCAGGCATTGCTCTTGATCGATGACATGTGCGGCAGTTTGTTAGTCAGGTTAGGAAAGCCAGCGCCAGTTCGTGGAATGATTGACGCATTTAATCGAGAATTAGAACGCGAACGTGAATATGATCGACATGAATTACACCAATCAGTACAAACGAATGTACCGCTTTGGAATGCCCAACAGAAAGAAGTGTATATTACATTAATGAAGGCAATATTGATGATGAAAAGGGTGGGTTATTTTTCCTTGATGCCCCCGATGGAACTGGAAAGACTTTTCTCGTGTCTTTGATTTTGGCCACTGTTCGTGCGAGATCCGACATTGCGGTGGCAGTTGCTTCTCCTGGAATAGCGGCCACATTGCTAGAAGGTTGCCGAACGGCTCATTCAGCGTTAAACTTGCCGTTAAACCTTCAAACTCTTGAACAACCGACATGTAACATTGCAAAGAACTCCGCAATAGCCAAAGTTTTAGTAGCATCTTAAATCATCATCTGGGACGAATGCACAATGGCACTTAAACGCGCTTATGAAGCACTTGACCGAACTTTAAAAGATCTGCCCAATGACTCGAGATGTTTTGGAGGTGCAATGATTTTGCTGTCTGGCGATTTCCGCCAAACACTACCAGTCAACTGCTGCCAATGAAATAATCGCTTACCTCAAATCATCAAATCTGTGGCGCTATGTGAAAAAACTTCATTTGGCAACAAACATGAGAGTTGCATTGATGAACGATCCATCTGCTGAAAAATTCTCCAAGTAATTGCTGACTATCGGTAATGGCCGTGTTCCTGTCGACGAATCGAGCCCATTCAATTCATTCCCTCACAATTTTTGAAATTTCGTCTCATCGAAAGACAATCTCATTAATAAAGTTTTCCCAAACATCATTGTTAACCACAAAATTAACATATGGTTGAGTGAGCGTGTAATTTTGGCGGCTAAAAACATAGACGTGGATGACTTGAATTTCATAATTCAGGATCGAATCGTCGGTACTCTGCAATCATATATTTCTATCTAACAAACGAAGACGAAGCCACAAACTATCCATCTGAATTTTTGAACTCATTGGATGTGCCTGGCTTACCACCGCATAATTTGCAATTGAAGGTTGGCTCGGTAGTCATCATGCTACGAAATCTGAACCAACCAAAATTGTGCAATGGAACGCGTTTGGTAATTAGGAAACTGATGATAAATGAAATTCACGTGCCGATACTAAATGGAAAATTTAAAGGTGACGAAGTTCTCATTCCGATGATCCCAACCAATATGCCCTTTGAGTTTAACCCTTTCGGTACGGATGTGGTACAATCCATATAAATGTTCTTTGTCTTGTACCACATCAATACCGAAAGGGTTAAGAGAATTCAATTTCCTCTTTGTCTTGCATTCGCCCTGACAATTAGCAAGTCACAAGGTGAGTCCTTGAGTGTTTGTGGTCTAAATCTGGAAAATGCATGTTTTTTTCATGGTCAACCAAAGTCCAAACGTCTTGCTGACACGTCAATAAAATAATTAATTATTTTACTTTAACTAAATTTTTATTTTTTGCTGAAAACTATTTAACTTAATAAATTGTCTGAATTTATTTTATTACGTTAATAAAATCATAAATAAATTGATAACTAAAAATTAATACAACAATTATTGACTGTAAGGCGGTACGAAGTTCGCCGGGTCAGCTAGTTTATAATAATAAAGTAATATGATTATTGATTACATTTATTTATGAATACAAATTTGTACATTCAAGGACATTTTTAACCTATTAAGCTTTAATCTTACCTTCTTCGAAGTTTCCAGTCTTACAGTTTTCATATTGACAATGAGTATTAAACGAGCATAGAGTCGAATTGACCCTAAAATTCGTTATTAACCAGCACTATTAATTTAATGAATAAGAAGAAATTTTCAAAATAATTTCCCATAAGCTTCCTTTTGGAATTTAATAAAAAAATCTTTGTCAATTTGTATGAATAGGTATATTAATACGTGACCACAAAAACTGCATATTAGACACATATCTTTTTTCATTTCCAAATCCTACATTTCCAAATTCAACAATAAAAGTCCGAAGTTATTGTTTTTTTCCCCTATGTATTTTATATTCAGGTACTTCCATGCAATTGAATATTGCCAAGGATATTTTCACTTTGTCAAAAATAGATTACCCTTTCTCACGCACATCACAGTATAAGACTTAAAATTCAAATTGAATTTATTCAAATACATACTGAAAAATGTGGTGATGGGTTGAAAATATGTTTTCATCTAAAAATATACAGCCAATGCCCTCGATATAAACAACAACAAAAAATACTAGATGAGTCTTCTAAAAAGCCACCTGTGGCTCAATAAAACCTTGCGTACATATACCAAATTGCATTTCTACCATTATATGGATTTTCGTCATTGTTGTGTCGCACATCATTTCCTCACATTTACCACATAGTAACAAGCGAGAATCACCCCCAACGGAGACATAAAATTTGTACATGAAAAAATTGAATTTTGTTTTTTTGGTTAATATAACGCCTGGTGTGTTTTTAAAGGTTCCCAAAAAATACAACCACAAGCTTAGGGCAACGAAATTTCGCACCATTTCCAAAAATTAACCAATTTTACTTTGTTTTACATCCATCAGAGTCAGAGAGTGTGGTGATAGCTGGTACGAGTATATCTGAATTTGAAAGGACTCGCCGCATACATGATTTTTCGTAAGGTTTAATAGCAAACATCTACACCGGTCACAAAAACAATACACTGTTTCGAACTTATATTTCGATACAACACCACATCTCTTATAAAAGAGGGTGTTTTTTTGTTTGTGTTGTTGTTGTTTTAGTTGCTTTCCTTAATTAGAATCAATGCGAGTTAAGTGCTGAAAACTTTTGCATTTCCCACCCGAACATTATTCTCTCCATATCGCGTTATATAGGTATGCGTCCGCTTCCCTCATTCTAGACAAAGTATAATAAATTAATTAAAAAGTTAAACAAAAACACCAACCCATCCGTCCTTCCTGATCCTGGCCCCACAAATTTAGCACATCATGATATTGTTTGTCTGATGGGAGGGTATTTGGAGTCTGTGTATGAACGCTGCAGTTCAGTATGTGTGTAATATACATTGTTGAGAAATATATAATTCTATGGAATCATTTTATTACACTTCCGTGTCCATCCATCCCTGATGGAAATTTTTACAACCCATAGTAGATGCTGCAGGGTAAACCCAACAAACCCAACCCAAAAGAAGCCGCATTTACGTTGCTTCTGGTGTACTATAATAATAGGTCCAGCAGGAGATAATAGGTCCTATTCCAAGCCCACTCAAACTCAAACAGGAAAGGAATATCCCTATATGAGTTACTGTAAATTTAAAAGCTTTATTTGGCTGAGTCATACATTCTTGCGCTTCCTTTAACACGGGTGCATGATTTTCATTTTTTGGATATGCATTTCGAGTACCAAGCGGGTAAGTTTTTGAAATGAAAGCTTCAAAAAATCCATTATTTCTCCGCTTACAATGATAGTGCTGGCGGATATGTACATACGTCAAAGTAATAAATTGGACATAGAAGTTCGTCTAGGTATAACACCATTTATTTTCAGTCTATGAGCTGAGCGGTGAGCATTTCATTCAAGAGTCAAGGCGCCTAGTTACACCCAAACCAGATGAGTTCACAGGCAATGGGCCCCACTATCGAGGTCAGTGATTTTCCACACACGGCATGTCCTTAGACTAAAAGTATCTTTACATATTGTAATGTCTTTCCTTTGGAAGTTTATGGATTTACTTTCATAGGAATAGGCTCGCAGATATACCAGCTAGATAAGGTATGAAACTGATGAGACAAAAACTCGCCTCAAAGAATGACGACGATGATGACATAATAGAAATTGTTTTTTTTTTCTATAAACATTAAGGCGAGGCTCCGTAAAGGAGCGAAGCTTTGCTCACAGGAAATAAAAACACAAAAGGACATAGGACACCAAAGTTGTGGCTGTAAAAGTCAGAAAACTGAAAAGGCTATACCTACCTCCTACATATATAAACGTTTCTTTTTCTTAATTGGTTGGTTGGGTTTGGTATTCGCTTCTGCTCAGGACAGCACAGCACAACATATCTACCTTATACCTAACTTAAGTTATGGATGAAGGTAAATGTTGTACAATATTGAGGTAAGGAACACTTTGTTTGAAGTAGAAGTTGTGTACTTCACGTTTGCCTTAATAATGACATCCGGTAGACGAGACAGGACAAACAAAAAAATTTAAAAAAACTTGTGTACCACCACACCTATAAAGAGCGAAGTATACAATGCTTGGTGTTTCAACTTTGAACTTTTTGTTCGTCATGTTGATGCTGTGTTTACCTTACCTTGTCATAGTCACACTGACTTTTCACACTTATTTTGTTTGCAAAATAAGAGGAAAAGGAAGTAAAAAATCAGAAAGATGCGTCGTGTTTGAAAAATTTGGAAAAGTGAAGCGAAATCTAGTCAACGTTTCTATAAAACTGGTATCTACCTACAAAGGTTACTTACGTGGAGGTGTTACCAAACTTATCTAGTAAAATTTTGAATATTGTTGTTAAGGGAATTAACTCGAAAGGACATAATTCCATTATTCCTTAATTTTTAATGGAAGAAAACTACACCATTGAATATGATATTCTATCGTGAGGTAAGTATTATTCCTGAATTATTTTTTTAAAGATAGAAAATTTGTTTACTGAAAAAAAACAGAATGTTAACTTAGCACTTTGCGTGTATTTTCTTGCAGAAATTTGAATACCCCGGCATTTTTAAAAACTGACATTCCAAAAACAGCTCCTGTTAAAACAATTCTTTGAACAGCAATTACATTTTTTTTAAATTGAGTTTTTAAAAATTCTACACAGAGCGAAAAAAGACTTTATAAAATCAATAAGATAACCTTATTGTGCTACTTTGCTTCGAAATCTTATTAAAAGTAATGAATAATAGGATATTTCTATAGAGAAAACTAATTGATTTTATGAAGAAAATTCTTTTGATATTCAGTATAGTTTTTAGTACTCTTTTTATTTGGAAATTCTTATTTAATAATAAAAGTATATGAAAACCTTATTACTTATCAGTAGACCTCGGATTTTGCATATTTGCATATTTTTGAAGGATTAAGATAGCTAAATTCTGATGACACCAAGGTTCGTTTCGTTGAAAATAGAGTTGAAAACGATATGCATATTTTAAATGTTTTTGCATATTTGCATGAAATGCATATGCCAAAAGTATACAAAATATATGAAACATATGCAAAAAATATGCAAAATATGCAAAACATATGCAAAATATGCAAACATTTCATATGTAAAACAAATGAAAAAATAATATAAAAGCGATTCAGAGGGTGGTATACATATTGAAATTTTATTAATTATTGTCAGATATTAAAGAAGAGCAACTGATTCTCACAATACAATATTACATACAATATTTTATAGGTTTAAAATTGAAAAATTTTAATTGAGAGGCTTTGACGTTTCTCCCCAAAAACCATTTTGTTAGCACAAAAGCTTCTTTTAACGTCACAAGAAGTAATTGGAGCAAAGGAGAATGGGCATTTTGGTCTACCTATTGCCCACGAATGAGATATGTCATCGGAATGCTTAGCCCTAATACATCATTTTTTTGGATGGACACAAAGCTGTAAACCATGGCTTAGGCAGTATATGGCAACAAAGATTTCAATTAGAGCTTAAATTAATTGCAATAGTGTTCTATTGAAATGACAGTATTGGTCACTTTCAATGAACTGAATAGACCGCAACATAAAGGAACTTTTATACCAATGGCCAATAATAGCGAATAATATCATGGTTGGCGAATAATTCGCTTAACAGTATGAAAATTCTACTATTTTTATTCGATTGTGGGAATTAAATGAATGGGAACGATTGTGCGTTTAGTAACCACAATTGAGATATACAGCGTTGGAAAGCTCAGTTCAAGAGCATAACTTTTGTATACGGACACAGAACTGTAAACCATGGGGCTTAGGCAGTATACTTCAAAATATAAAACAATTCTTCTATGTTTATTTGAAGTTGCCAAGTGTTTTTCTAAGTGTTTAGGTGCTCATTTTAGCCAACTCCCATTGTTTAGGACAAACACAAAATACTCGTAAGTTGGTACACTCCAGAGCACCTAATCATTTTCGAAGGTCTCTTTTCTTAGCACTATAGGTAGACCAGGTACCATATATTTTTGCCAAATCTACTTTATATTTAATGATATTTTCATTTGTGACAGGTTCAAAACCAGACAGCATTGAGATTTAAAATATTATATATTTTTGAAATAGTATTCAAATCTGTAATAACAACAAAAGCTTTGCTCTGGTCTTAAGTTGGGCTTGCGATAAGAACAATACAATAATATATTGTAAAGCGTTTTGGACAAGGGAAAGTGGTATATTCTTCCTTTGTTAATTGTTTTTAAATAAAGAAAAGATTTTAATATTTAATGAGTGGAATTCAATTTTTCGATGAAATTCGTTTGCATATGTTGCATATATTTTGCATATTTTTGGCATATTTTTTTGCATATTTTTTGCATATATTTTGCATATTTTCGATATGCATTACGATTTGTTATATTTGAACGATAAAACGTCTAAATACAAAGTTTGGTATCAATCTGATGAAAAATATACAAATATGCAAAATCCGAGGTCTACTTATCAGTTTTAAGAAGTCAATCTTATTAACTTGTTTCTTTTGTGTAAAGGCTAATAAGGAAATCTTCTTAAATCGATAAGTATTTTCTTATAAAAATGTAAAAATCCCGTTGTTTTTCCATGACGCGTCTGCAAGAGTGATAAACAATAAGAAAACCTTATCTCTTTTCGGTTCTAAAAAGACTAGCTCATTAAAAAAATTTGTCCATTTACGCTAATAAGAAAATCTTCTTAAATCGAAAAGAATTCTTTTTTTAATCTTAAAGAGGAATTTTTGCATACATGAGAGGTATTAAGAAAATCTTATTAGTTTTGTGTCTTAAAAAGAAAAACTTATAAAAGGGGTTGTCCATTCCAAATCAAAAATAATTCCTTTTTAATAGTACCTATAAGCTATCTGATATTTTATATATCAACGTGAAACGCTGCGTTGCTTTGCAAATCATATTATTTTCTTCCAGGCTAGAGACGTCTGCGCGCCGAAAAAAAGTAAAGTAAGAGTGTAAAATTATTTAAAATGGAGGAAAATATTGAAAATGTAATCGCGAGTGCCAGTGAAATAGTTAGTGAAGCAATAAATGTTCCATGTTTAATATGGAACACTGAACAAATTGAGGAGACCCAGCAAATTTTTCTCTCCCAGGAGCTTAGTACTTCGGTGTCCGCGTTACTCAAAGTGTATGGAGTAAACTCCATTGATGTACCTAAAAACATGGAGTTGGAAGACGTCGACAAATTCTTTAGCAACTACGGCTACTTACATAAATACTGGAAAAAAGAGGGTTGCGGAAAATTTATGGGCCAAGAGCGTAGCAAGTTTTTGGTGGGATTTATTTATTTTTGTTCATAGTTATGTTTGTTATTACTTTTTTATTTATTTACTTGAAAACGTGTTCCTCTTTTTAAAAACGAATCATGAATTTATTTACCAAATATTATGCATATTATGTTACCTTTCGTTAAAAAAAAAAAAAAACAATAAATTGTAACTACATAGTATTTCGTCTTTTCTTTAAATGCTTTCGTTCATTTGAAATTCGTTCGTCTTATTGTTACTAAGAGAATTTCACACTTTTTCAAAAAGACCTTCTCATTGTTTCAAAAAGATTTGTAAATGCTTTTAATAAGTTCTTCTCTTTGATTCAAAGCGTTTTTCATTTTCGTCCAATAGGATCTTCTTATTGTTACTAAAAGATGTTCTCATGCTTTCTATATGTTCTTCATATTGATTCTAAGGGTATTACTTTTCTTCTTGGATGAAAACCATAGAGAAATCTTATTGTTTTTCTTCTATTTTATGTAGTACTTTTTTCTCTGTGTAACTAGAATGGCTCGTCAAATAATTAAAAAATAACTCACTATTTTTGATTATTTTGTAGACCGCCCAGTTAAATTAAAAAAAAAAATGCAAGATTTTGAACCAAAATATTATTATTTTTGAAATTCTTAAAAAAACAATATTTTTGAGATTTTTACTAACGCGTTTGGCACGAGTGATGCGACACAGCACAGCACGAGGTTTTGTAAGCAATATAAATCAATAGAAAAACGCATATTAATAGAGCGGCACGACATGACCTGACTAGCGTTTTCCGATAATCGAGTGACCGAAACACAGTTTTCATTGGAAGACCGGTGAGTGTTTGTTTTTTTTTTTTCAGCCAAAAAATTAAATATTAAACTGTCGTTGGTTTTAAAAATAAAAAATCGTTTGCTTTTTTTAGAAATAATTTATTTTTTTTTTTTAAGTTAATTTCAATTTTCAATATTATGTTAGACGGGTTTTGCTTCAATTAATATCTTTGTTGTCACGAGCCAAGCGAATCAATATGTGCGACACTCAGGTCATGTCACACGCTTCAGACGCGTCTCAATATGCGCCTAACCTAAGGTTAAGTAACTTTATTTCGAACATATGAAGTTCCTTCATGGCCGTCTACGAGATTGAGAACCAGATTGGAAAGTAATAACTGGTGACAGACCGCAGGAGCTGCTTGTACATACATATGTAAGTATCTTCGTCTTCTGGCTTAGTCAGTTTCTGCGTCTCATCAATGGGTTGAGTCGGTGGAAGGCCCAGTTCGCTGTCTTGAGCACGTTTCGTTAGTGCGGGTTCAACCTTAACAACTCGTTGAAGTGGATGCCTTGGTACTTCACGTTCTTTTTGGATGCTATTGTAGATCCGTCCGGAAGTTTCAGAACCAGACTTCTGCACTTGAATGCGCTGCAACTACCTCCACACACAAGCTCCGAAACACACAAGCTCCGATTTGGAGGTGTTTATCCGGATGCCCCGTTTCTTGTAGAAGGCGTAGAGTTGTCGTTGTGCTCATCTTTTCGTAAAGCTGCCAGAGGTGACATCGAGGCGGCATAGGTAAGGGAGTCATCAGGCTGGTCAGATGTCATCAGGCTGTAGAGGAAGGGGCCCAGCTTCTTCACTTGTGATTTGCAGATGTCCATTTGTACGTAAAATTTTCTGGAAGAAAGAAACGACAAAAGAATTTTTACTACTGACGGGGGTAAATGTTATAGGTGAAGCTTATGGATAAGGGCTTCAATCCGTATGCTGTCGAATGCTTTCTCGACATCCAGAAAGCATCCACCGGTGACACGATGACATTTTTCTTAACGATTTCTTAACGGTTGTGTTATTTTCGAGACAACTTTGTAGACCCCAAGTCCTTGCATGGCAGCTACCCGTTCTAGATAATTTAAAACAAAAAAAAATTGATTTTTCCTCTGAAGAATTATATAAAAATGCTTCACACCAAATTTGAAGCAAATCCATTCATTCGCTTAGGCTGTAACTCGATGTACCCATACATCAGTACACAGGGACAAACAGACCAACAGAAGTCTTGTCGAAAATAGTTTTCGTAATGCTTGTTTTGATTTGAACCTCAAATTTTTTTTTTTTTGGACATCGGAGTTGCAAATTTTCTTAGCTATATTTTTGAAAACAGCTTGCTATAAACCTATTACAAGCAGAATCTTTAATTTTCTGCAATTTGATTAAAGTTTTCGTAAGGCTTCCCAGAAATTAGTTTTGAGAGGCATGCGAAATAAAAGCAAAGAAAAAGCTTTCATTAGGAAGCACAGCCAAGAGCGCTGGAAGGGCCTGCTTATAAAGGCCTGAAACAAGCTATTATGTGTACAAAAGTCTAATGGAAGTATAATTGTTAGTGGAATTATGTCAATTTATTTTGTTTCTGTAAGCCCCTTGAGGAAAAGCCCGATGCAAGCATTATCTTGTATACTGTTCGGCTCATGCATGTTTCTACTGCCGAGAGCGGGTTACCACAGGTCAAATTATTTATAAAAATAAAAAAAGGTACATTTGTGTCATTTTAAAAATTTAAATTAAACCGATTCATTGAGTATAGGTAAAGCTTTTAAATTTTGCAAAACAAACACGGAACAAACATTTATTGAGAGCATTGAGATAAATATGGAAAAAGAAAACAATTTATTTAAATTCACTAAAAAAAATATATATTTATGTTTTTTATATGGAACTATAATTATGTAATTTATATTCAGAATAGCAGTACAAATACAAATTATTTAATCACTTTTTATTAGAAATATTTTAACAAAAACAGATAAACTTTATTCATATTCGTTGTTTGTCTTTTTTTTTAATTTCTATAAAAAAATAATAATACCCCGGATCCCACCCATAAAAATGATTTCCTCAGAATTAAATTTGATCATAGTGGTAACTCTGATTAAGCATGACATCCAATTTTGGTTCTATAACCCATCAAACATAAGCCCGACACAAGCATAACAATTTTGTGAACTCTGTCAGACGCATGCGCGAGAAGCATTTATCTCGATGAATTTGCCTCACCGAAGTAATGTCAGCCTTATTTGTTTCTATAAGACCTGTGAAGAGGTGGTTATGCAAACATAATTTTAAACATCCTCTCAGGCGCATGCGCGGGAAGTAATAACTCCGATTATTTGGTCCTAGCGAAGTGTTGCACACTCAACATGAAAGCATTAAAAGCTGGTACTTCGCATGGAAAGTAGTATTGATGTGAAAATAATCTACCGCTGGCTGAGTTTTTCACAAACGTGGTGAACATAGTATAGTTTCTGTTTCATCGTTAAAAAATATTGTCACGTTAAGAAATTCGAATGTATTTCTTAGTAGGTTTTTAATTACATTTTAAACTTTTTTTTAATATCTATACTACATATGTAGCTACTTTCAGTTGAAAAAACTTAATAATGGTCGTTATTGTTTATGTTTTTTATTTTGGCAAATTAGTGTTTTTAAAAAAGATACAAATTAAAATTGTCAGTAAATGGCTTGTGTACAAAATGAAAAGTACATATTTTATGGAGCATAAAAGAGTTTTTATATTTCTTCTCAAATCAAAGCCCTCGTTCTTAAAAACAATCGATTTCAATGAAAAAGGAAGTAACATATATTTTAATGTTTGTGTGACCAATTCCATGTTTTCTCTGATGAGTGATAATGGAAACATTAAAAATTAAAAAAAAATTACATTAGGTAAGTAAAAAAAACTCCCTTGCAAGCAACAGACGAATGGTCACCTGTATTTTTTAAATTAGTTCAATTCATCAGGAAGTTTTTAGGAAGCTTATTTCGGTTTCAACTGGTTCCAATTTGGCACTCATTTTTCATATGCCAGGGTAGCTCAATACCTAAGGTGCCCGACTCTCAACCCAACCATCGGTTCAAATCTCGCAAAATCCATCAAGTAAGTAATGTGTTTTTTTCAGATATAAATTATTATTGTGCATTAAGTTCCAGAAGAAAATCATTACTTCATGAAAATAAAGGAGAAAATGTAGAAATAAAAGCATAAAGAATTTATTTTTATTTTGTTTGGCATTGTGCTTCAAAAAGGCTTCTCCTAGGCTTCGACAAGCCTTTTAAAAGGGTTTTTAGATATGCCTATCGAAATACTTGAACAAAACTACACTACTACATTTGCAATGTTTTGAGTGTAGTTTTGTTCTATAAGGCCTTAGCAAAATAAATTGAGTACTTCTAATTAACCTGTAAATGATTGCTTAAAAGCCTTTCGAGCTTCTCAATGTGGGCCAAATGTGTTTCTCTAAGGCCTTATAGAGTCAAATTTTCTGATTAGGAAATAACTTCGATAGACCCTTACAGAAGTTAGATTGTTAGTTGGGCAGTGGCATGCATATTTTAATTGGAACAAACTGGACAAATTCTTTGATAACTTGAAACATAATAGCATAGAAAAATTTAATAAAATGTGTAAATAATTAAAAAAAAGTGAGTATACGCCACAGTGAACAATTGTTTTGAATTTTATTTACGGTACTAGATCTCTTGTATCAGTTGAAAACATTATGAATTTAATATAATGTTGACTTAATATTACTTATTTATATTATGTACATATATTAAAAGATACTTATTTTTTTTCTTCCTAACTGTAGAAAACAAAATCAGTCTGGCAATTCTCATAAAGTGAAACAAATACAAAGCCCAACACGTAACTGACAACGTGCATGTAATGAAATGTATGTAGGTATATTATTTAGAGCCTATAGCATCATAACAAAAGACTCATCTGTCAAAACAAAATGTTCATCGTTCGTTCAAAATGTCAAGAAGAAACGGAGAAGTGGTTAGCAACTAACCGAGGCAAGCATCAAGCATCTTTAGTTAAGAAAACTGACTTGCTAACTGCTTTGTTCCAGGACAGAAACCAAATAGGTATAAAAACAGATTCCTTTCAATCCCTCACGAATTTTCAACCCAAAAGAGAAACCACAAAAACAACAGAAAACAAAAAAAAAAGTTCGTTTTTATGTAGGAACCAAATATCACCATAGTATACCTAACTTCGAGCTGAATGCTGAACTAAAATATCGGTTCTGCTACTGCAGTAGTAAACTATCTACCTTCGTCCAACATAAACTTCTTACAACATTTTACAAGCTGACCTGACCAAAAAGTATAAGATTCACAATGTACAGCTTAAAAGTTAAGCGCATTTCAGTTTCGAAATAAACCGCTGTCATTGTTGGTACTTGTTTTTTTTTCTTCTTGTCTCCTTTATTATCATAATAACATTTATTTCTTCATAAAAATTCATAAAAAAAAACAACGAATAGGTAGGTACCTAAGAAAAAAGAAAAAAAAAAACAAAAAAACATGAAAGTAAAAGAAGAACAAGTAAAGTTTTCTAAAGGGAACAACTTGAAAAATCCCCAACCTAACCTGAAAAGGCGAAAGAATAAACTCAAGATAGAAACCTGTCCCCAACTTAAAAGGTTATATGGGATAGGGTATATGCTGGTAAGGGGAAGGCGGGGGAGCCGGTGGCTTCAACATGACGGCATAAACCGGCTTTTTACTGGGACGTACATAATATGTGCTCTGTTCTGTCGCTGTGGTCGTGGTATGTGTGTCCATTGTTTAGTTCATATTCACTTCACCATCATCAGCTTGAATTTCTAAAGGGGTTTCCCCTTGGGGCACCTGAACGTTTTTTTTTTTATTTGGTGTTATTTCTTTTTTGTTATTATCCGTACATTAGGGTTTACACAGCAACATGTTGAAGCAACATGAGTATCTCACATCTACAAGTGCTATTTTTCAAATGGTGGAATGGAATAGAGCTGAACTGCGAACACTGAAAGTGGTTGTTAAAAAAACAGAAGAAAAAAAAAATAACCATAGTAACTCAAATACAAGACTTCAATGCCTTTTATGGTGTAATTTAGCATTGGAGATACTTTTTGTAATTTTATGCTCGTTTAAGCATTTTTTTCATTAAGTAGCTAGGTAGCTTGCGATTGTTAATTTGTCTATCGTTTTCGTTGCACTAAGAAAAAGGTACCTACAAAAAATAAATAGAAAACACAAAACCGCTTTAGCTTCTTACCTATAATGACCACAACTGGTTTAAATGGAAAAGTTTGTTAGGTTGGTAGCTAGGTATGTAGGTAGGTATAATCTTTTAGAGAAAACTGATTACATCGGGCTTACCTACCTATCACTGGACTATGGGTGTGTGTTTGGAGGTATATTTATCTTTGTTAATCCATTACAAAGCCATGACTCAGGAGCTTTTCTTAGACATATATTTTTTTGTTGTTTTTATTTAAACAAAGTGCAGTTTTGTTAAATCGCTATTGTAAGTTAACAGGTGGGTACCTACATGAAAAAGTCTTGAATTGAATTTAAATGAGATAGAAAGTTCGATTGAAAGATTTATAATACTGCAATGTGCATTTAAGCATATAAAAGGAAACAAAAGGTAGGTTAGGTAAGGTTTATTAATCAAAATATTTTTTAAAGTTTAATTGCATCTGTCAGTGAGTCAATAATTAATTGACAGGTGTGGCTGATGGTTTAAAACAGAGAAGGTTTTTCGAACGCAAGAGGTTTAGATAGTAAATTAATAACTTTCATAATTTTTTTGGAGGTTTTTCAATTTTATTTAATGGTAAATTTTCGATATACTGATAAATATCTATTTAAAAGTTCATAATGGTTTTTAGTAATTAATTAAGATCAGTAGGTCGGGTATGAAAAAAGAAAAGCAGCATTTTTATTTGAAAAAGGAAAAGTAATGGGAAGACTATACCTAGTTAGCCATGTCACAGATCACTTTTCTATACTTTATAATTTCAAAAAAGAAATTGTTTGTAGGTAGGTAGATAGGTACCTTCTTAATACAAATTGGTTAACAAAATTTCTCACAGTAGGTATATGCACCCAAGCCAAGGGTGTATACAGGAATAAATTTCAATGTGGAGAGGGGTTTAAAAAAGTAAAATTCAGCTTAATTTTCGAGTTATACCTTCCAAAAATATTGAAAAATTACAAGAGGATGAATTTTGTGTTTTAAGCAAGCTGAAGTTCCAGACACATAAGCAATAATAAAAACCCGTGAAAGCAATAATTGTTGCTTACAAAAAAATATATTCAATAACCTATTATTTAGGTAGTCAACAGGATACAAATTAGAAATACCTATACTGTTAGAAACCGGCTGGAAAAACGCCAAGGTTTTGTCTAGTTTGGGGAAGGCCCTAAACTAGTTTTCAGTAGGGAAAATCTAGAGAAGGAAAACTTGTAAGATACTTGGGAAGCCCTTGTTGGATTTCAATACCAAAACGAAGTAAACTTTTCAAACACTCGTGAGGCCCTCCCCAGTAAAAGCTTGTTGGACATAAGTATCGGTAACCCATCAGGAATATCTCTTGTACACCAAAAATACAAATGCAATTTCAGCATCATACAACACTTTTTTCTCTCTTTCGTTTGTCTTCTTTTTCGTATCACACTTTGTACTATGGGTGTAAGACATCTGTATAGGATTGTTCAATGAGGAAAAAACCTGTTCTGAGGTCTTCTACCTAAAAAGCAAGTACATAAAATCCGATTCTATTCTGTATAGTATTTTGTATGCAATATGGAATGAAATTTATGAGCATTGGACTGACCATCAGAAGATCGCGGTATTCAATTCCCACATAACCCAGCTTTTTTTTTCCTGACGAGGCATAGGGGTTCATAATCACCAAGGCCCGTGTTTCAGCATTTGCTAAATCTTACTAGTACCTTTCCAGACACTATCTAAAATTCTCTAGTACCTTGTCGAAAACTAGATTGTTTTTCTGTGCGGGCAGGTTTTTATCAAAAAATCCAAATAAAGTGTTGAGTTAAGTGTTTAGTTTTTTAGTTAGAAAATGCCTTTTTTTTTGCATAAATTCTGGTTCTTCTTGATTACTAAACGAATATTGCATTTTGCAATTTGTGTGTTCATATAAATAAATATTGTTATGAAGAAAAAAAATCAAAGAAAATAAATTTAAAATTGCTAGCACTAAGATAAAATCCCAAAACCGCAAAATTTCTAATCACTGTTTTTTGTTGCCTTTATGGCTACAAACACTAATGATTTTTTGATTTTTGTATGTACGATTGTGTGACTCAATAGGCTATTGAATATACCGACATTTTAAGGGAAGAAAGGGCCAATTGCGCGTTCATGGGTTTTTATTATTGAATATATTTGTGTGGAACTTAAGCTTACTTAAAACAAAACACAAAATTCGCTTTAATTCATCCAAGTGATTCTGAGAGAACGGTCACACTGGTCATTTTTCAATATTGTCGGTATAACTCTAAAACTGAGCTGAGTTTGTGAATTAAACTTAAGAAACTTTTTATGGGAAATTAAAAAAATTTAAGCAATTTAAAATAATTCAATTTGGGCGACCTGCATCGTGCCTAATCGGGAAACTATTGATTGCCCAGAACTTGGTCTGGGCCAGTTGTACCGCAACAATCAGTCACGATGAAGTGCTTGTTTTACCTCCTCGTGGTGGTCCCTGAGCAACTATTTGTGTATCCCAATATACATATAGGCCAAAATTACAAGTGCGAAAAGGCCTCTCTTTCTAGGTTAGGTTACGGAGGTTATCATTCTCCGTAACTGAAATCAACCCGCTAACGAAACCAACACTACGCCTCGGAATATTAATGATAACTCGTTGACGACTTTTGGCTATTGTACCCGGACAAAGATTGGTTTCTGGAAAGTGAAGACGCTTCCTGTAGATGGAAAAGAAGGTCCTCAGAATGCCAGATTCCTGCAACTAGAGAAGGAATTCATGCGGTAAAGGATGGACATCTTAGGGATAAGTGAAGTTAGATGGCTGGGCTCGGGGAAGTTTAAGTCACCAACCCGTTACACTGTACTATTCTATTCCGGAAAAACATCTGAAAGCGCTCAGGAATCTGGCGTTGGATTGCTGCTTTCCAAAACAGCTCTCAAAAGCTTAATTTCCTGGGAGCCTTTAGGTGACAGGATCTTGAAAGCCAGGTTCCGGACTAGAGTACGTCGTGTCACCATCATACAGTGTTACGCCCCAACGTTGCTCTCTTCTGACGAGGAGAAGGAGGCCTTTTATAACCGGCTGAGTGCTGCTTATGATAGTATTCCATGAGGTGATATAATTATGGTGATGGGAGACTTAAATACCAAGTTTGGCAATGACAACACTGGGCTTAGGCATGTCATGGGAAAACATGGTGTTGGTAACCGAAACGACAATGGCGGACGATTTGTCGATTTCTGCAACGCCAGCGACCTTGTTATTGGAGGGACCATGTTCGAGCATAAGACGTACCACAAAGTCAGTTGGGTGTCGACTTACAGACAAGCAACTTCCAAACAAATTGACCACTTCGCGATCAGTCGGCGTTTTAGAAGCAGTCTCGAGGAGGTCCGTAACAGAAGAGGTGCTGACATGGGAATGGCCCGGGACCACCTTCTGATGGCTGCCACCGTAAGATTGCGTACAGCTGCAGTTCGGAGATCCCAAGGTAACACTCGAATGCCCAAGTTTAATACAAATAGACTAAAGGATCCCGCAGTGCGCCAACAACTAGGGGACCACCTTTCACAAGGATTAAACGCAATCAGCACACGGAATCCACTTCCATCGAAAATCATTGCTGTGCTGTGAAAAATGTATTCTGTGCTAAAAGTATAGTCGGCCGGGCGCAAGGAAGAAATAGTGCTTGGCTTTCCGACGAAACTTGGGCAAGGATCGAAGAAAGGAAACACCTTAAAGCTCGCAACGCTGCTACCCCAGCAGCAGGGAGAAATGAGCTTGAGTCTACGTACCGCATGCAGATGAGGGAAGTTCACCGTAGTGTTCGACGTGATAAGCGTAACTACATCAACGCATTGGCTACAGAAGCGGAAGAAGCCGCTAGTAGGTGTGCCAGTAGGACCGTCTACAGAATTACAAAAGAGCTCACTGGTGTCCAGAGCTCTAAACAGCACCTAGTTAAAGACACAAAGGGATCCCTGCTAATTTCGGATGAGGATCAGCTCAAAAGGTGGAGGGAACACTTTTCTGCGGTTTTAAACCGCGATTTCGCCAGTGAAGTGAACCCTATTCCCACTGAGCTACCCGAAGTAACAATTTCCCGAATACGCACTGTATCCCCCAGTAAATAAGAAATTATCACCGCCATCAAAGCTCTGAAGAACAACAAAGCGGTTGGACTTGACGGTATTGCTGCAGAGCTCTTAAGATCAGCACCAACAACATCGAGCGAGCTACTGCATCCACTTATTAAGAGAGCTTGGGAAACAGAAAGCTTTCCTGAAGAGTGGAAAAAAGAAGATTGTCAAGCTCCCAAAGAAAGAAAATCTCACACAGTGCGAAAACTGGAGAGGAATATGCGTTTTGCCTGCAGTAGCCAAGATAGTAGCAAGGAGTATTGGACCAAATTAAAGACCACCTCCAAGACACACTCGACGCCGAACAAGCCGAACTGTTGGTAATAAGTAGCGAACTGCACGCAGCTTTATCAAATGAAAATGGAGGAATTCAGTGGACTCTGCAATCTCACCTCAAACATCTGGACTACGCGGACGACGTATGCTTACTCGCTCATAGGATCATGGATCTCCATCAAATGACAACAAGGGTGGAGAGAGAAGCAGAAATCGTAGGGCTTAAGATCAACTCGGCAAAAACTAAAAGGATCAGCCTTGGAACTTCCTCATCAATCCAAGTAAATATTTCTGGACAACCGGTAGAGACGATAAAGAATTTCCAATATCTTGGGAGTATTGTCTCTACGGGTGGCGGAACTGAACTGGACGTAAACAGCCGAATCAGAAAACCAAAGGCTGCGTTCGGAATGCTGTCCAAATTATAGAGAAACAACTCTTTTAGCTTAAAGACCAAGCTACGACTGTTCCGCTCCAATGTTGAATCCGTTCGGATTTACGGATGCAGCACTTGGAAAGTCACTGACACTGTCACTAGAAAGCTGTAAACGTTCGTTAATAGATGTCTACGAATCATCTTGAGGATTTTCTGGCCCAACCGTATCTCCAATACCGAACTTCATGCTAGAACGGGTCGGGAGCCCA
Organism: Melangyna quadrimaculata; assembly: GCA_949320155.1. Lineage (NCBI taxonomy): Eukaryota > Metazoa > Arthropoda > Insecta > Diptera > Syrphidae > Melangyna > Melangyna quadrimaculata. The sequence continues at coordinate 152,745,266 of OX439485.1, read as the reverse complement.
TAGACTTCATTATACGAAGAAGAAAGTGGTAGTGCATTGGCCATACGCTTCGAAAAGGCGAGCGGTGCATTGCATCTCAAGCAATGCAGTGGAACCCGCTCACACAGGAGGGAAGACAAGTGGGCCGGCCTAGAAGTACATGGCGAAGAACTGTCGAACAGGAATCGGCACGACTGGGGAAAAGTTGGAGAGAGCTGAAATATATTTCCAGAAATCGTACACGACCAGTAGCGGATCCAGGGGGGTGGCTAAAGCCCCCCCCCCCACAGCCAAATCATAAAATAATTTGAAATATAGAAAGCAATACATTACAACGTGTAGAATTTTATATTCCGTCTAAAATATTGTTAAGATATGAAATTTGATGGACAAAATAACGTGGTTGGGGCTGAACTATTTGCATACATGCTATCTAATTTTTTTTCTAAGCCCTAAGATTGGGGCTAAGGCCTGAAGCGAATTGGACAAAAACTAAAAATTAAACCCAGAAAATTGAAACAAAAAAAAAACAGCTTTGGCGCAATAAGGTCTAAGAATATTGGACAAAAAACCTACCCAGTGTTAAGCAACTTACTTCCTAAAAACTACCCTTATTCCATAGAGTTTTGGGGGCTCAAGTCTAGGGACTGCCAAAGTCCTAAGTTGGGACTAAGACTTGAAGAGATAAGTAAAAAGAGATAAAAATAGCCGGGGCTTAACATTAACGTGTCAAATGCCCCAACTGATTGTACTAAAAGCAAAGCTAATTTACCGAAAGAAACGCATATGAGGCTTAAACCATTTGAGAACAACGGGATGTCAAGTTAAGTGTAAATGTTTAATACAACATGAATTGTTTCTCACGGCCTTGGCTGGGCTAAGAAATTTTCGGGGCTACGTTTTCAAAATTTAAAAGGTCGAAGGCAATAATTGTACATACAAAACATTTGTGTACTACACTGAACCAAAAAATGCATTCCCACAAGAATTAAACTGTTAGCCACAAGAGAAAAAAGGCCCCAAGCGTTTTACCTATTTCCAGCTATCGGTTAAAGATTTCACTATTAGAGAAAAGTTCCTGCTTATAAAAAGTAAATCTACGAACAGCAAAAAGAAAAGTTCTCGTGACAAACAATATATTTATTATCTACAAAAAAACAAATTATTAACCACAAGCGAATAGTGTTTTTCACAAATAACAATCTTTTTCTTTAACTTGTAATTTATTATTTTTTTTTTTTTTTAATTTTGTTATTTTTGTCCACCTCATGGGGTTTGCAGCCGCTTCTATTTATTCTGAAATGTATACAATTGTATTTATTTGAAAAAAACTTATATTTCACTTACTTGATTTTTCTGGGATTTGAACTTGGCACCTTCCGGGCAGCAATGCAACATGCTACCACCAGGCCATCGCACGATATGTATGAACAATGTCGAAACTTAATCACTTTGAAAGTGATACTGTACATTTCAGACTGGGTCATATACAAGTCTGTTTGACCCCACATCGAATATCGTTCGTAACAAACAGTCTCCGAATTTACAAGGCTAATTCATTTTTGGTAACTCGTAAACAAAACTTTTTCGTTTTGTTGAACACAGTAAAACGTTTGTGACAAACAATTTTCGAATTACCAACTAAGAGCTACTAACGTTTTTGTTTATAACTTTTGCAATTCATGAACAAAACTTTTACTCTGTTGACTAGAGTGAAACTCCATGCATACAAACAATTTGTTCACGAAACATGTTTTAAGAGTCAAAAGTTCTTGAGTGTACTAGTATATCGTTATTCGTCATAAATTAATATTAGAAGTCAACTATTTCTATTAGAAGTAAACAGTATGAAAAACATAACTCTTGTCACAAGGATATTTTTCGGAGAGTGTAGGCAATTACATACAAATTCTCCAAAAGCGTGAGTTGTGCGCGCTCAGAAAATCATGCAAAAGTGAATTAATATTTGCAATCCCTCTAGACTCTAGAATGACGTGCAAATTTTTTCGAAATATTTTTTTAGCATGAATAAAAAGTGTATGCAGCGTAAACACGAAAAATAATTCACGCTGGCAGAATTGGGCCACGGCTTATTTCTCAGAGCAGCTTTGTCTTATGTCCTAAAGTGTCAGTTTGAAACAAATAGTTTCTCGTTGATTTGGCTAATTCAGGAAAAATGAGATCTCAGAGGACTGATACCGTGTCAAAGCACATTTATGATCTTTTGTCAGTACGAACACTTAAATATAATTTGTCTGAACTAGCCAATTATAAACAGTTTTCAAATCTTGTCAAAAATGGGAAGTTCAAAACATACCCACAGCTTATTTAAAAAATATAACTACATAATGTAGATACCTAATCAATTTTTTAAATAATATAAATAAACGAATTTGTACGCGTGGTTCAAGCATATATGGCTAAAAATTATTTTGTACCTTTGAATTTGCTTCTATCTCCGCTACAGCAATTATGAATAATTGTTATTGTACTTTGAATTGAAAACATTTTGAAGCGCAACAGGAGCGGATATAAAGGCACACAAAAAACGGATATCATTAAAGGAAAAGGAAAAAAAAATATTTGAGCCTTTAAGGTTAGACCGCACTCGCCGGAACTGCACTGCATCGGAACTACACTTCACACGAATTCGTATGAATTTGTATAAAGTTCAGTTGCCGCTTACTGCGATATAGCTCTTAAAATTTCATAAAAAATAATGTTTTGCCACGTTGTCGTGAAGTTTAGTTCGACTGAAGTTGAAGTTGAAGTTGTTATAAATTATAAAATTTATCTTGGGACAAGCAAATTTTATTACTTAAGGTCTCAAAATGTATCTCCAAACTGCAAGCCCCCCCCCCCCCACAGCCAAATCCTAGATCCGCTACTGTACACGACGGCGCGTAGGAGTAGTGGAAGCCCTATGTCCCGTAAGGGAAATATCATGGACGTAATAGGTCCGAGGACCTAAGTATATAAATGCTCATAACTTTTTTTGAAGCAAAGGTTGGCGCGAGATATATCAGAATGAAACAAAGAAGATGCTCAAGCCTTTAATATGACAGATCAAACATTTTTTTTTTTGATGTAAATTGGCGAAAATATATCCTATTAAAATTAATCTGTTTTTTTTTATATTTTTTTGCAGTTTTTGCTCGTAAGCATCTTTTTGACTTGCAATATGGTAAGTTTCCCATTCTTGAAATAATTTTAAGTACAGATTTTGATCAAATATGTCATCACGATAATAGAGAATTCAAAAATAGAAATTTGTAACACTTAGGCCTACAGACTGAACGGATGGATCGATTTCTCTATAAAACTCAGTACTTTCTGTTTTTGAGGTATGTTTTTTGAGGTATGTTTTATGTTTTGGACCAAAAATAGTGGCAGCTTGAATAGAACCATTTTTTGCTATCCTTCTTTCGAGCTAGCCGCGTTACCGAACTGAATAAATTTTTATTATAAGTAAGTTTTTAATCAACCTCAGTAATATTGCATACAAAAATTTTGATTAAAAAAAAATTAAATTAAAAAAAAAAAAATATTTTTTTTATTATTTTATTTAATATTTTAACAAGAAATCCATGATTTATTTTCAAACTTGGGTTTTTTTCAATCAAAAATATATTTTTTTTTTAAATATGATGTAGAAGACAAATCGATAGTCATTCAAATTTTCAAAGTCGAACAAGATTTACGGCACTGGTGACAGCCCCAAATATGATACTCAAATTCTCTGCAAAGTTCAGGGGCATGAGCCCTGTCCATTATTTATTTTTTTAAATTCTTATCAATTTTTCATAAAGTCATTCATCTAGAATAGAATTTATCTGAAGTCGATAGAATTTTTATTAGATCGGTGTAGTAAAGAAAACAGCAATAATTAAGTTTTTGTTGAAAACTTTTTCTGCACGTTAAGAAGTTTTTACTTGCAAAATAAAATCTATCCGAATTCGAAGGCTATAATTTTGTTTGTTGACATGGTAATGGTGAAAAAAAAATAGAGTCAAGAACCTACGAAAGCAAGAAGCAAAGAAAACGATTTTCCATTTGACAAAAATGACCAATTAGACGCGATATTTTCCAATAGGAAATTTGAATTCGGTGTAGGTACGTTTTAATTGTATACCAATAAAAAGTTTGGTGGGAACTACGAAATGTAAAACCGGTTTTATTCCTGCTTAAATGTTCATTTAAATTCTTACGCCAATATCTTTTAACGCAACATTTATAAGACCGACCGAGTACCTAGGTACAATTCTACTAATGCTTGATTTATCTTAACTTGATCTCGTTAGCAATTTTCCAGTATTGGTAGTGATTGTGACAGGTTGGTACCTATATGTAGGAGGTATGTATATTGATTTGTAGTGATAGGTATTTACAAAATAGCTCAAAATTAGATAGGTATCTTAGCTCATAATCTATTTATAGTATGAAGGTAAATAAATTAGTAATAAATGTTTAAATAAGTACCTACCTATGTACCTATACCTAGGTATACTCATTTTCGCCTTTTAAGCAAACTTTTTAACTCTATAGGTCGGTAGGTATACCTAGCTTGTCTATTATTTTTTTTTTAGAGATCGTGTGTGATTGATTTTAATTAAAACTGTTTATCATTCATTGCTCGCTATAATACTAATGATGATATAATACGAAAAATAAGTTTTAAGTGCACTACGTGCTTGGCAAGCGAAAAAAAACCTTATAAAGTAGATATTTATTGCTCAATCTTATAATTGTCAATTCCATCATAAATATTTCCAGCTCATACAGACTCTGTTAACTGCAAAAACCCAGTATATTTTCAAATACCTACACATAAATGACTACACACAACAATAAAATGATAACAGGTTCTTCTTTTATACAATCAAACATTACCTATCTCCAAAACACTTTCAAATAAACTCAAATCGCAACATTTTATTTATTTTTGTATTTTGCTTATTAAAATTCTTTGCAACATGTACCTAACAACAAACAATGTATAATGTATGATTCTAACAAGTTGTACATGATCATTGTTTAGAGTTCGAACTTCGAGTATCGAAGTTGTTTGGCGGGTAGGTCTTATCAACATTTTCATAATTTACATATACACAAATAAGAATTTTAAAAACAAAAAATCCAATTATATTGTTGCAGCTCGTGCCAAATAAGATTTATACTCAGCCTTTGTTTGAAAGAGAATTTTTTCTATGAGAAGGTTTACGTATACAATACATACATACATGGTAGGAAACCTATCCAACCAGGTTTTTTTTTAATATTATACTCTTCACCCCCATAGCTAGGAAAGGCATATACGCACAGCATATCACACCCTGATCTATTCTTTTCATTTTAGCTCTCAAACCCAACTCCCAAATCCAACTATAAACCTCATCGCACACACCCATATGCTCACAGGCAACGGAACAGTACCGCAGCTATTAAAATATTTTGGGAGGTGTTTTCAATTAAAAAAAAAATTTATATACAAAAATCAAAAATAATCAACAAATTAAGTAGAAAATAAGAGAAGACAACTTAACGAATTAAGTGAGATGACGGACATGGTCAAAAATGAATAATATACATGTAGGTACCTACATAGAAATTTGTTATGCTTGTGAAAAATGTTGCAGATATGATTTTAAGAAAATAGAAAAAAGTGACTGGATTTTGAATGAAAAGATGGCAGATGTGTAAAACGAGGACATTCGCGATAGTTTGATAACCCTTAACTATGCACTTTTAGGGTTATATGAGGATAAGCGTGAAAGGATTGACAGATTTGCTCTGCTCATAGCTGAAAAATATTCATAAAGCCAATTTGTTTCTGTATTGCGTGTCCTTTACATTTGACGTGGAAGCCAACGTATAATTCTGAATACACCATTTTTGTTAACATTTTTCATTTCAATTTGAATTAGGTTTATAAAGGGGTCGAAGCGAGCTACGCAAACTCATATTAACATATTATTAGTTATAACTATTGTAGATCTTATTATTTTTGTGTCCGGAAAAATGTTCAAAAACAAAAAGGGTTTTATCAATTTAAGAACAATTAATGATTTCAGAAAAAGAAATCTAAGTCTAAAGGGAGAAGTAGGTATATACCTTGGACCTTGATAAACAAAAAAAAAAAGAAAATTACAAGAATATTAAACTCAAGCCTTTGTATATGTGTTAGAAGCGGCGACTACTGAGTAGTGTCGACATCCACAAACTTCTCCTTATACTTTTTGTTGAGGAAACAAATTTGAAAGTCGATATCTGACACTCTTACTCCCTTACAATATAACTAGACTTACTCTTTCTAAAAATAAATGTCTACTCTGTCAAAATCGTAAAAGATGTTGCAAACATATGCGCCACCAGCAGTCGAAATCAATTTACAATTTGACTTATAACTAGTTAGATACGATGATATTATACATTTATTGGCACATAGGGGGCCTAATCTTATACTTTGTCTTAAATTTAAAGGATTATAAAATATAAAATACATGTCAAAAAATTAAATCTAAAAATCGGCTAACTTTATGGTCCTCGGGGTGTTCCGTCCCGGTTGCATTTAGCCGCGGTGATATGCTGACACTGTGTCAGCGTAGAACGAAACTGCTGGCTCGTTGCACGTGATGATGTTGTCAACCAGGATTTCCATCGTACTGAGGTATCTCGCTGCTGAGTGGCCATCCTTCTCATCAGTTGATTTGGGTGACTGTAAGTGAGTCCGACAAGCTTCTTTGCTTGAAGCAGTAGGTTCCTGTCCAGAGGGATGATGCTCGCCTCTGTGTAAAGACACTCGTTGCTGTGATGTCTCATTCGCTGCCGATCAAAATGTAGTCCGGTACAAATCCTTAGTAACTTTCTTTCAAACATTTGAAGTTCCTTCATGGCCGTCTTCGAGATGGAGAACCAGGCTGGGAAGGAATAGCTGATAACAGGCAGTCGAAATCCAGCGTAAATAAAAACTATGGTGTAACATTTCATCGACATTCTTCTAAGGTGAGTTCTGTAATTTAATTAATTAATAAAAAAAAAACAAAATAAACTGTAGGGGCACTGACAGTGTTGCCGCCAGCGTAAATAAAAAGTCGATGGATAAACCTCTAAAAGTAGCTAAGAAAAAAAAAAAAAACAAATAAATCGGATGGCACAACGGCTCATGAAGAACCAGGGCCTAGTGACTAACAACTCGCAACCATTCCTGTGTGCGCCTATCGACAGAAATGGAAGGGACCTACAACTTTATGCCGAATCCGAACGGCTAGACGAGAAGCACTTATTCGTGACAAGTGATACTCTTGGAGGATTTGTCAATTCCTCGCAAGAGGCAGTAGCCCTGAAAAAAACTTTTTAGTTTTTAGGTGGACGAGGCTGGGAAGCGAACCCAGACCTCCAGCGTGACAGTTGAATGCACAAACTATAACGCTAGGGCTACTACAACTAAAAGTAGCTAGGTTGGCTTAAATTGTGGAGCTAGCAGGCGCTAGAAAAAATAGTAAAATAAATTCTAAACAAAATTTTCCCTTTGAATACTTAACTTTTTATTTGTTTTTTCAAAGTTTTAAAGACCTACCTAAATTTACAAAACACTAAGGTCTAGGCTAAAATAAAAGTTCTGTAGGCACTTACATTTTTCTTACGGTTTGCTTTATGTGTGGGGTGAATTTAAGTTTCCAGTATTCAAATATTAGAAATAGAATAATGTCAAATTAATTTAAAAACCAGGAACGTAAAATAACCAGGGTTTTATATAAAAAAAAAGTATTTGCATGTTACAACTTGCAAATGCTTGCCTTAAAAAATCGCTAGAAACAATCTAACAACTGTCAATTTTAGTAATTTATACACCTAAGGCACGAATATGTACAAGTTTAGTCGAGCAGGTGGTACTTTAAGAAGTATCAAGAACCACCCCCTAACGACGAGTTAATGCGTGAGACCACAAGCTTTATTTAGCCACTTCTCGAGTTCCAAACAAGCCCTCTCAAAATCCTAGCTCTTTACATTGTTTGTCTCGGAAGAAGTTGAACACTAGGTCTGGCAACAAAATCACTAAAACGCAACTCTTGTCACTGAAGTATTCTCTTTTTATTTACTATTTTAGCTTTGGTAGATGTGCGTAGTTCTACAAATGCTCTAGTAGAGTAGAGATTACTTTTTGACGTTAAAAAATGACTGTTAACACTTTCAAAGATTTTATGGAAATTCACTTTGATAGATGTTTTTTTAACATCTTCTATTCAGACTAAAACTAATGTGAACATAACAACCAACAAACTAACTTTAAATTTTATTAATTTGATTTATTTCCAATTAAATGAAATAGATTCTGTAAATTGGATGTCATAAAAGAAAATATAAACAAAAATCCACAAATTTTAAAAATATGAAAAGGGATCGAGATAATGTACAGTAAAGTCAAACGAAATTCGGAACTTCCGGGAAAATATTTTGTTGTTCTTTTAAAAATAGGGTTACCATCTTTTATTCCTTCGCGTTTTAATGGTCAGATAAGGTTTTTTTAACAAAAAAAAAAACTGTCCTACTCAAGGAGGTGAACAACTGAACAATAAGCCTAGTCAAATAGTGAGCAAGTGAATCAAAAATACTTTTCCTCAGTATTTTGACAGCCAAACTCTTCTTTGTTCTGAGATCACTGAGATTTTATTTTTCTGAACTTGTCTAATATCATTACAACTTCCAGCGTTCAAAATTTAACAGATTGTCAATTATTGTCCACCAAATTTCGGGAAGATATTGAATGTATAGCAACAAAGTAAAAACCGCACTGCTAAACGAAGGTATCATTACTTTGGATTTCCCCTCCCTATGCTACGCCCTTGGTCATGGATACGTATGAACTTTACACCATACACACATTTTTATCTACATAATCAATTTAACGTGTAAAGCCCCTAACTTCAAAAAATGTATCTATATACATAACTCGACTCGAACACCATAAACACACATCTATACGACTGCGACGACAACGCCGCCGACGACCGACGACGAGACGGCAAATTTTATGTTTATGCGACATGTTGCTCTCTCTGTTTCTGTTGCGGTGACGTTGTTTTATTCTTTTGTTGGTGGTAGATTAAACGTCTCGTCGTCGTCGTTGTCCTCGTCATCATCATCATCACCATCATCAGCTTCAGATACTATACCTACCAGAACCAGCAGCAGCACCATCATCGTCATCATATCGTCGCGTCTGTCTCTGTATCGTTGTCGTTGAGTCGTTTTCATCGTCTTTCCGTTGTGTTGTATTTGAAAATGGCCATGCTTTTCTAGCGCCTTGTTTGTTGGCTTCAGTCAGTCGTTTAGTAACTGTTGCATCGTTCGTTGTGTGCGATTGATATTCGAGGTGTTTTATAGCTAGAGTTGTGTTGTGTATGTTATTTTGTATCTCGTTCGACAGGTTCAAATAATTTTTATTCGAATTATATTAAAAAAAAAAAAAAAAATAACGAAACTCATTTAATCGGAAAAATTAAAACTAATCTCGTTGATATTTTTTAAATTGTGTTAGATATCCATTTTTTTAAATTCAGCGGCAGTAATAAAGTGAATTTGTATACTAAATATTTCAACTCGAAATATTCCATTTATGACCGTTATATTTGAGTAGGTACTTGGGAAGAAAAGAGCGCGTTTCGTGCACCTCCATCTCATGTGTTAAAGTGTTTAATTATTTTAATTGGTGAATAAAATATATAATTAAAATTTAAGTGCGAAGAAATTCTGGTTAAAAAAGCAATTTCGAAAATAAAAAAAAGTATACCTATTTTATTAAAAAGGAAAATAAAGAAAGAAGATAAAAAAACAACACCCAATTATTTTTCAAAAAATAAACACATACAAAATAAACCTACAAACGAAACTTCATCTGGTTCCTCTTCAAATTCATCAAAATCAAAATGGAACGTGGATTATACAAAAATCGCTCCTATTTGCATAAAATAACGACAGCAGCGTTGGTCCTCGTCGTTGTCTCAATGTTAACAGGTGAGTTTTGCCAAGAAACCCCCCTTCAACCCTCCTTTCGTACTTACCCCCCGATACCCAAACCCATATCAACCCTACTTCGACCCTCGGCAGCCATCAATCCACCTACAATTACAACAACAAGCCAGTGGGAGAAGCAACAACATATCCCTCTTTCTTCTTGTTGTTGTTCTCCATATTCACAGTGTGTTTCTATAAAAGTTCGTTATTTCAAAAAGTTTAGGCAATAGGTAGGGTAAATGTAGGTACCTATGTACAGTTGGAGCTGCAAGTAGGTATTGGATTGATTGTTGTTTGAGAACCTATCTTTTTTTGTGAGCTTGTGTAGGAAAATACCTGAGGTTGAGTCAGAGAGACTGTACAAGTTTTATATCTCTGAGTATCTGACGTGTTTTTTTTTTTTTATTATTCGTACCTTTTTTTTTGTTTGCTACTTCGTATCTACTTATGAAGTTAATTTATATTTTTGTTAGCTGATTAATGCCATAGATACGCGCAGCTTTTACCGGTAAGGAGATAACACACTTATCGGTAAATAGTTATTTCTGCTTTTTTGTTATTACCTAAACTGTATTTGTTTTCTAGGTCGTCGTCACCGATACCGCAGCGCACTCAGTCACGTCTTTTTATCGTTTTATCCCGCGATTTAAGGTTTGTTTGATTAAAACCGGGTCAATATAAGCAAAAATGCAATATAAAGTGTTTATTTGTTTATTTAGTAACATGAAAATATTTGACATATTGAATGAAACTTATTGTTTTTTTTTTTTGTTGTTGCTTTCTTTGTGGCCTTATGCTATAGATACAAAAATACCCCATGTGTTTTGAGTAGATAATATGTCTACCTACCCAAATCTTTACTTAAACTTGTGCGTGCGCGGGAAAGTTTTGTGTTTACATTGGCAAAAAAATTTTGTATTTTTTTTTTCTTTCGGTTTTGGATGTTTGGGGAGAAGAAGAATAAGAAAAAAAAAATAGATTTTAGATACATTTTAGGTATACATCTCGGTGGTAGGTAGGTTGGTTTGGAATATCCGAGAAAAAGAAGATAAGTAGTTAGGTACACACACACGTGATTTACTTTCTTGGGGGTGTTTTGATATAAAACATCCTAACTACCTGTCGATGTAGCTATCTATTTTTAGATAGATACATTCACATACAGCTACATGGATTAATAATACCAAAAAACACCGACATATGTATAATATACATTGTATATAACAAAGTTCGTCAAATTTTGAATGGAGCTTAGAAGGACTTAAGATCTTTGCGTCACAGCTTAGGGAAATATTTGTGTTAGAAAATATGTTGCAATGTAGGTAGACAAACTATGGAAACTCAAAAGATAGGTAGGCATTACATACAAATAGAAGTAGGTAAAGTCAACTCCGCTTAACTGCACTGCGGTTTATTGAACACATCGGTTTTCAATTACTGAACTCCGCTTAATTGCAAACTCCGGGTAGTTGAAACAAAATTGTTTGCCTCAAATGAACATTTTTCACTTATTCAACTCCGTAGGTATATAAGTGAAACGACTGCTTTTTTGTTTTTAAATACCTATGTTGTATTCATATTCGTTTTTTGATTCAAAATGTAAATATCTTTGTTGTTTGAATTTTTTCATATGGAAAAATAACTATTTTGACAAAATCATAACTACATTATTTTTGATTTTCAGGCTGAATGAAATTCAATTTGTTTTGACTCCGCTTATTTGAAACAAGTTTCAATTATCTGAAGTTCAGTTAACGGAAAACTCCGCTTAACTGAAACAACTGGTATGCAATTATGGTGTTCCAGTTAAGCGGAGTCGACTGTATACAACTAGGCTGGCATTGCTGCTTGACAAGTAGGAACACAACTTTATAATATACATAAGGTACCTACGTTTAAGGCAAGCATAGTGTTAACCTATGTTAGTAGGTAGGTAGTAGGTTGGTAGGTACCTATAGATTCGGTATGTACCTACTTATCCGACTAGGTTTTAACAAACTTGTGATGTAAAGTTATGGGTGGTCTTAAGGAATCGGGTGAAATTCCAAAATTAGATCCTAGGAGTTATACCTACCAACAATGTAAAAAAGTATTTGTTCCTTAAACTTATATGTTGACACATGAATTGAAATATTAGCGCTCATAAAATCATTTTTTCACCTAGTAGGTACTAATCATATTAAAAGTACCCAGTCTAGTATACCTATTTACTTTTTAACATCGTAGGTACCCACCTACTTAATTGACTACATATTTTGGGGCTATGGTTTCTAGTTCTTAAACATTTAGGTGGTTAGTTGTACAGGGAGTTTTCTTTGGAACTTCCTTTGTTTTGTTCATACCTACCTATTTATTTTTTTTTTACGCATTTTAATAGAACATTATTTTAACAGGGGGAAATGCACCCCTTCTTATATACACTGCGGTTCACTTGAATAAAGGCACATTTCTTTATACAAAACAGAGCGTAAAGTCTCGTTAAATGTATGCGTCATTAAAATTCTTAAATGGAAGTCAAGTATTAGAAATTCTGAAGAGAATGCACTTCAAAACAAAAACACTTTGCTGTACCAAGAAACGCGATTTTTCCAAAGTTTTCAAAAAGAGTTGTAAGAGTAAGCAACGAAATTTGGTTCATTTGAATAAAACCAGTTGTGAAATTTATTGCTAACGTGAATGTTTCTTGAGAAAACAAGTGCAAAATTTTAGCTAATTTAGCGAAGTTAAGGTTAAATAGACAATAATTGCGACCAAAAATGGGAAGAGGAAAAAAATAATTTAAATACAGCCAAGCGGAAAATTATTCAAACCGCCAAATCGCAAAAAAAAATTGAGCGTAGTGAAACTTCTGTTGACAATTATTTAAAGGATACTCTTTCCTATGGAAACCAATAGAAAGGAAGGACATCTACAGTGATCTCACCATCTGAAAAGCGTAAAATAATTCGGATTGCCTTAAATTCCAGCAAGGACGTACGCAGGGGGAAGGGGGACAGTTGCCCCATACATTTTTAAACCAGTTTGAAAAAATATTGATCTTTTATTTAAATCCTTTTATTTTTATCAAAATGCATGATTCATTATACAAGGGACGCACTTACTATTATCTATGTACATTCAGGTGTATTTCAAGCCTTATTCGCCTACAAGTCAAGGCTGGTGATGAAAATCTGAAGCAGCATTTTGAAGTAGGAAAGAAGAATGCCTCATACCTTTCTACGAGAATTCAGAATGAAATTATTTATTTTTGTGGGCAAGTGATCAGGGATGAAATTATTGAGGACGTTAAGGAAGCATCTGCCTTTTCTCTGATGGGAGATGAAAGTCGCGATATATCAGGGAAATAGCAACTTTCGATTGGTGTTCGGTTTAACGATCAGACAAAAAAAACGTGATTTGCGAAGAGTTCGTAGGTTTTGTAGTGCTGGATACAATGGATGCAAAGACCATTGCCTCTGCGTCAGACAGATTTATTGAACATGCAGGGCTTGATCCAAAGAAACTCAATGGACAAGGCTATGATGGCTGTTCAACACTTTCGGGCAAAGAAAATGGTGTGCAGGCAATTTTGAGAAAGAATAACCTAATGCTCTGAACTTTAATTTTTCGAGCTTTAAGCTGAATATGGTGGTTAATGACCTGAATGATGTTCCAGAAATTCGAGACACAATAGCAACGATCAAAGATATGAGTAAATTTTACCGCAATTCCCTTACAAGGAGAAGGTTTGTCCCAAACATTCCTGCATTTTGTGAAACTCGCTGTCGTTAGAGATAGGTATAAAAGCATTGCGATTTTTAAGAAACAATTTTGCAGCATCGTCAATGGATTGAGGGAGCTTTTTATTGAAGGAAACTACAAAATAAAAAGCATTATGCTATTACACGAAGAATTCTTATAATATGTTTTGTCCTAATGGCAAAATTCACAGCTTATCTCGAGCCAGTGTAGTATCCCGTAGCGTAATGGTTAGTGCGTTCGACTGTCACGCTGGAGGTCTGGGTCGCTCCCCAGCCTCGTCCACATAAAAACTAAAAAAAGTTTTTTTTCAGGGCTTTTTTTTCAGGCCTCTTGCGAGGAATTGACAAATCCTCCAAGAGTATCACTTGTCACGAATAAGTGCTTCTCGTCTAGCCGTTCGGATTCGGCATAAAATTGTAGGTCCCTTCCATTGCTGTCGACAGGCGCACACACGAATGGTTGCGAGTTGTTAGTCACTAGGCCTTGGTTCTTCACGAGCCGTGTGCCACCCAATTTATTTTTTTTTTATCTCGAGCCAGTTGTTAATATTCACCAGTCAAAAAAGACCTCCTCACATGAACGAAAAATGTGCAACAAATTATAGCACTTGCGAAAGATAAAAGAGCAAATGTGGACTCAGGAATAGATGGACTTATGGCTGATCCGAAATTTATTTCAGAAGAAATTGCAGTAGAACTTCTAAAACCTCGGACAGCAAACCGCCCGCCAGACACATCGCTCTAATCATCCTTCGTCAAGTTCAGATGCATTTTGGAAGAGATCGCTCCTGATTCCTAACTTAGATTCTTTAATTGCAGCACTTGAACGTAGATTCCCAGACGAAAACTTACCAGCATATTCGTTACTTCTGTTACGAATATGATAAAAATGTGCATACATGGTTTTAAAGAAAAATCAAAGAGTTTTTCCGAGTTCTACAATTTAGAGGCCGAATTGTGGTATATTCTTTGGAATAACAAAAAAAATATCAACAGTAGAACTCCAAAACCTAGACATGTTAGATGTCCTACAAGAAGCAGACGACTATGACCCCACAACAAAACTTACTCTGCATACTGTCCTGGCGTTACTTTGTACCACAAGCCCCATTGAAAGAATGTTTAGTACGTTAAGAAGAGTCAAAACTTGGCTTCATTCAACCATACCATGGTTGCAAATAGTTTAAATAGTAATTAAGTCATATAAAAACTAGCAAAACATAAACCTAGATATGGAATTTTAATGCCAGATCTACGGTCCTGAGAATTTGTACGCTTCAAGAATCTGTCCGGTAAAAGGAAAACAAACTCATTTTTTATTTCCGGCTTGTAACTATATCATTTAGAATAAATTCTTCAACTGTTTTTTTCTCTAAAGATACAAAAGCAAATATAGGAAATTCGTTTTTCATCGACATAAAAGAACGATCCTACATGACACACCTCATTAAGGCTCCAAACTTTTATAGCTTAATATGAAAAAATTAATTCTTAGGTACGCTATGTAATGAAAGAGCATAATTCTATTAAAACAAAAAAAGGCTCTCAGGTCTCAATAAATATAGCTTACTTAGCCTTTCCTTTACTTTTATAGAAATGTCTGAATTACAAAAAAGAACTCCGCGAAGTTATCATAATCCTTATCTATATAACACTAAATAATCCTCATTAAGTAATAGCTTAACCTGAAAAGCTTAATTCCCTCTAGAAATGACCAAAGCCTATTCATAAATTATGTTGTAATCAATCCTTTTACAAAATTCTATTTTAACATCTAAAAAAATGTTGACCATGCTGATGTTAAACAGGACACGCCCTTGAATAAATCAGGTTCTTAACCGCATTTTATGTGCATGTAAATTGGCTATTTAGAGTTCTCCCTATAGAACTATTATGTTACTAACTCTGGCAAAAGGTAGAAATATAGCATAGGCGCCAGAACCTAAATTAAAATCTTGCACACAGTACCTACCTACCTCGCTATGGTCTATTTTATACCATAGGTTTAATATCAACACCTTCGTGACACTGCACCCTCTTTAAAAAACTTCACGGTGCTTGGAAGTAAATTATTCTCAGACACGTGATGTAAGTTGGCTTAAAGTAAAACAATGAACTATACTGCCACACAAACACAAAATGCCTTACTGCGAAGTCAAACACACATTTTGTGCCAATTATTTACGGTCTACGGCTATGTGGCACACAAAATGGACGAAAGTTTAACTTCATATACGGCGATATGGTGTCAGAAAAAAATGATGAACGATGTTGGTTGCACATGCAAAATTTTATTTTATTCATATTTTATTTTTTTTGTTGTTTAGTTGAGTTTTGTGAAGGTACCTTTTCACCAGAGCTGTCTTTTCTGTTTTAGTTTTTTTCTGTCTCATGTTGGGAAAAGTTTTATGAAAATTCTTGTACACCACCTACATAGGTACCTAACGGTATTACAAAACCAACATAAAAAAAAGGTTTTCTAATACAAAAGTTTGGCTTCTGTACCTATGCGTTGGTTTTTATTTAATCATTCGTTCTATCCCAGGTGACACTAAGTCTGGGGTTGACAGTTTTGGATATGAGCCCTATTAGTGAAGTTTTGCTATTTCGCGATCGAAAAAGTTTGCTGAAATTTCAATCCCTATGTTTTGCATATTAAAAAATTATGATTGAATATTGATTTATTTTTTTCTTTATACGTCTCTGTAACTTTGTTGGAATTTTGTTTACAAAGGAATTCAAAACAGAAAGGGAGAAAATGAACTTTGACTGTTAATTTTTTTATTCATAGACCTCTTGTTTTTTGCACTTAATACCTTGTACTTAATTTTGTATTTTTTTTACTGATGTACACCCCTGAGTGACTTGATAATTGCATTGCAATTATAATAGTGGAATCGACACCACATGTTGCAAAAATGTACTATACTTTCACAGCTTCAAAAACTGGGAAGTGTTTTTTAATTCTTGAGATGATGAAGTCAAAATAAATCAGTGCTCTTAATAATGATACTGAAGCTTTTTATTGAAATATGATTGATACAAAAACGTAACTCCAACGAATATGAAATCGACGCGCCCAGGACTTCTGGCACTGCTTACTGTTAATCATTAAGATTTTTGCTTTGTTTGTCTCGAAGTCCGATGAGAAATAGTGAATGAAGTGAATATTCATCTCTTAGTTTTTTTTACAGATCCCACACTTATTCCGGAGCTTATGTGTTCCATTCCTATCTGGACACTTATCCAGAATTATGAATGGTTTCGAAAATTGTGCACAAGCTATTTGTTTATAGCAAAAAACAAAGATACCTCATGTTCTTCTTACATTGAAATTGCATATAGTGCCTTCACAAGACTTTAAAACGTACTAGCTTTTCGGTAAAGTCTTCTAGTTTTATGAAATCTTGAAGCATTAGGTAGAAAGATAATACCTAACATCTCAGTTCACTTGACTTAGGTGAAGTGATCAATTCCTATCCTACCTTCAGCCACATAAAAAACTGCTTCATCAGGGTCGGAAAAGGTGTTTTGCATGTCATACTTAAGCCATGTTATGCTCATGCGACTTCTTCAACATAATTTGTGTAAAGAATAGTGAAAATCTTTTACGTCAACACTAGAGAAAGTTTTTTTAAGTTTTTCCATACAAGTAATAACTCAGGGTTTTTGGTTAAGTATTGAATTGAAAGCAGTAAATGTAAGTTAAACGGATTTAGCAATTAGTAAACGCCCAATGATACCACCACAAAAACATCCTTGTGCTAACTTTATTCTGCTAACTTGAGGGATAGAGAATTTTTGAGCTTAGCTATAGGTAGCGAGCTAGATGAAGAAGCATGTTGGTCAATCCTTGGATTCGTAAGAAGAACAATGATTCCTTATCATTCCATATCATTAATTTGAGAATTGGTCTTCAATTCGCTTGACTTAGGTAAAAAAGAGTTGAGGTATGTGTGGTTACGTGGTAAACTTAGTTCACTTTATAAACTTATACAATATTTCTTCAATAAAACAGCAGAAGTTGCTATTGCCATGAATAAATCGTAGATTTGTGCTCTTGAGCTGCTTGGTTGTGGGTGAATGGGTCAGGAATAATAAAAAAAACTGCTCTTTCTGGAGTGAGGCATGTACAGGTACGAAAGAGACTCATGAGCCTAAGCGTGTCTTTAAAACAAATTTTTGTTGGTACGCGGTCTATATCCTCACTACACTTTTCATTTAGGCTTTACACTTACAGTCGTTCAGCATATTAAAATGTCTACTTAATAGAATTGTATGCACATTTGTACGAATAGTAGAAGTAGTCGCTGTAAGTATATCAATTTGCAATAAATGTAACATAGCAAAATATCATTTGCCTCCGAAAAATTATTTACGATATTTGGAAGCGGACTAAATTTTCCCTTCAAATTCAATTAAGAATAACATATTCCACTTGGCCGAATCCCTAGTTTAAATCTGTAAGTTCTGCATTAAACTAAAATATTCGGGAATAAAGTATGCTAGGTGTTGAAGACGAAGAACTAACTATGTATAACGACTTCTCGAGTAAGAAAGAAAGGATTGAAATTACTGAAGGAGAAATTAAGATGTTTTTAAGATTTTTTAGTTTCTCTTCAAACGAAGAACCTTCAAAGAAAATAAAAAATAGCCGAAACATGTTTGAAATTTATTCGCTAGTACAATTATCTCTCATTGAGATTATGATTCAAGCTACTACATTATACCAAAATCATCCGATGCAGTGAAATTAATATATGATCTCTTCCTCTAGACCGATCCAATCTCTAACCAATCCTTGAAATCCGCTTTCTTTGGTAGGTTAATGATCATTTTGGCATTAACCTTGCACTACATCCTGACGGGATGAGCTTTAGTACACAAATAGTCCATATCCCAAAGGAGAATGGGCAAAAATGTATGGGAGCTGGTCTACCCAGTCAACAGTAATGTGTTGTATGTCGTTGAAAAGGTAATTTTACTTACTTCATTTCATTGTATGACCATTAAGCTCTAAACTATGGGGTTCGTGAGATATTCGGAATCAAAGCACCGAAAAAGACAATAATGCATTCCTTCATTGGTAGTGTGTCCTCATACCTACATTAATCTGTGATACATCGTTGAAAAGATAATTTTGTGTAGTTTATTTTTGTATATAGCCGTGAAGACGTAGATCATAGGGTGCAAGAGATATGTGGGCATACAAATCGGCAAATATAACAACAATGCAATTCTTCATTTGGTACTGGTCTACCGGCTCAACATTAATGAGTCTTACGTCGTTGTAAAGGTTATGGCATTTGCTTCATTTCATTATATGGCAGTTAAGCTCTAAGCCATGGGGTTCGTAAGATATTCGGCTCTTAAGCACACAAAACAGCAATAATGCAATTCTGCATTGGTAACTTATCAACCAAGTCAACAACTATGAGTCATGTGTCGTTGAAAAGGCTGTTGCGTGTACTTTTTTTTATTATATGACCGTTAAAGTGTAAAAATAATGGGATTCGAGAGATATGTGCCAAAAACGCTGAAAAGTGCAGTAATGCAATTCCGCACTGGTAGCTGGTCTTTCAACTCAACAGAAATCTCTCTTATATCTTTGAAAACGCTATTGCATGTACTTCATTTTGCAATATGCCGTTTAGCTGTAGACCGTGGGGTTCAAGAGGTATTTGGCAATCAAAATAGGCAAATATAACTAATACAATCGCGTCATAGTAGAGCCAAGAAATACTACACATATATACTTATAAATAGAGGTAGGGAAGGACGAGAGGCTTTTAAACATTTTTATTGCTCATGCTTGACGGGGCGCCGAACTGTCAGTACATGTGCACATGTTGTATCAATTTTGTGGTATATGTGCATAGCCCAGCATCAAAATGGGTTTACACCACCTGCGGACCGCCTTAGTAATGTCATACTGGACGAAAATATGATATAAATGAATATGATATAAATGAAAAATTCAAATAAAATGTTATAAGTGTGTTTTTTTTATTTATGTTTATATTTTGTAGCCAAATACCTCTTAAACCCCACGGTCTACAGCTTAACGGCATATTTCAAAATAAAGTACATGCAATAGCGTTTTCAAAGATATAAGAGAGATTTCTGTTGAGTTGAAAGACCAGCTACCAGTGCGGAATTGCATTACTGCACTTTTCAGCGTTTTTGGCACATATCTCTCGAATCCCATTATTTACACTTTAACGGTCATATAATAAAAAGAAGTTCACGCAACAGCCTTTTCAACGACACATGACTCATAGTTGTTGACTTGGTTGATAAGTTACCAATGCAGAATTGCATTATTACTGTTTTGTGTGCTTAAGAGCCGAATATCTTACGAACCCCATGGCTTAGAGCTTAACTGCCATATAATGAAATGAAGCAAATGCCATAACCTTTACAACGACGTATGACTCATTACTGTTGAGCTGGTAGACCAGTACCAAATGAAGAATTGCATTGTTGTTATATTTGCCGATTTGTATGCCCACATATCTCTTGCACCCTATGATCTACGTCTTCACGGCTATATACAAAAATAAAGTACACAAAATTATCTTTTCAACGATGTATCACAGATTAATGTAGGTATGAAGACACACTACCAATGAAGAAATTCATTATTGTCTTTTTCGGTGCTTTGATTCCGAATATCTCACGAACCCCATAGTTAAGAGCTTAATGATCGTACAATGAAATGAAGTCAGTAAAATTACCTTTTCAACGACATACAACACATTACTGTTGAGTGGGTAGACCACTTTGCCCATTCTCCTTTACTTTAAAGAAATGTTGCCATGGTGGCAACACTGGCAGATCGCCGATATGAGGGTATCCTCCTTACCAGGTTATAACAATGAAATTCCACAAAAATTTGCCTATAAATCGAGAAACCGACATCGGACGATGACGCGAAATATTTCATTTGATTCAAAATACTTGAAGCCATAGGCAATATTATTTGTTTTCCCCTCGCCTTCCCCTCAAGGGTGGGATGCTAAGAAAGGCTTCAGCAGTTTTTGGAACAGTCTCGCCACGCTTTTCTAGCGCAAAACAGAATTGAATAAGAAATATAGCGAGTTAGCCCAGTGGGTTGCGCATTGGACTTAAGAACAGAAGATCGCGGGATCAAGTCCCACATAAGCAAACTTTTTTTTTGTTGCCTGATGAGGCAAACGGCTTCATAATCGCCAAGGCCCTTGTTCTAGCTTTTGCCTAGCCTTGCTAGCACCTTGCCAGAATCTATGTGAAACTCTCTAGTGCCTTGTCAAAAACAAGATTGTTTTTCTGCTTGGGAAAATATTCAGACAACCTATATTAATCAAACCCGGGATTCATTTCGGTGTGTATGCTAGCAGAACAATGTCACCTCACCAGCAAAAATCAAGCCTTTAATCACAATTCCCGCGTAGTTTTTAACTCCTTGCAATGTCTTTATAATGTTCGCAATGAATATTGCGAATAAGCTTGGGCTAGGTGCATTTTGTAACACCACTTCATATATGGCAAAAACAAATAATTTGTTTGCACTATAAGGCCAAACTGTCGTAATAACGTAAACTTGGGGTCTCCGCATATTTAACATTGTTTGACTAAGCACACTAAGTGCAATCGAAAGAGGGACCAACAATTCAACCGAAAAGATCAGTTTCATCAGAGTACGCCATTTTTGGCTGATGTTATCTTAAAAAAAAAAAACAACGCCATTAATTTTTCATTAATAGACCAAGAGCTGGCAGCAGATTTTGGTCGTGAAATAATATAGGTAGTCCTGATGAAGGTGATAACGAATACGTTCGTCTGCCAGCATGTAGTGGCCCCGTTACCACGTAAAAGTGCATCAAAAGTACAACTTTTCTGAAAATTGAAATCGGGTGGGAAACCATTACAAAAGTAATACAACTTGACGCCATCAACTCCCTGATTACAAAAATGGTTTCGACAGACGTCTAGGTGGCCCCGAAACCACCGACAGACGTCCCTGAAAACGCGTTTTTTTGGCGTTTTTTGTCAAAAAGGAAACCATTTGAAATGTACAACAAAAGAAAGATCTTGACCTCCTGAGTGCGAATATGTACATGACAGATATCTAAGTGACCCCAAAACCCCCGACAGACGCGATTAAAGTCGTGGATTTTTTTTTGAAATTTTTAGATAATTGATGTATGCTACCAAAATGTATCGCAATCGGAAGGTCTTGACTACCAGAGTATTAATGTATAAGAAAAAGGAGTTTAAAGTGTCACCCAACCACTGAAAAGTCGAGAAATAAACCGCGGATTTTTTTTATTTTATTTTTTTAATAAGAGGATTTTGAGGGCAACCACTTGAAATGTATCCCAATCAAAAGATCTTGATCCAAAAAAAAATAAAATGTAGGTGACAGACGTTTGAGTGGCCCCAAACAACTGACAGCCGCGATATAATTAGCGGATGTTATTATTTTTTTTTTTTAAATTGTATATTAGTGGTAGCTTCTTCGAATGTTTACCATTTAAAAGGTTTTGACTCAAGAAAGTGAAGGTATAAGTAACAGCCGTTTGAGTTACGCCAAACTGCTGAAAAGCGCGATAAAAGTCGTGGATGTAATTACTAGTTTATCAATTAGATTACCAATACAAATCTCTTGAAATGCATCTCAATTTAAAGGACTTGACTCCCTGAGTCGGAAAATGTAACTGACAGACGTTTTGAGTTACGCCAAACTGCTGAAAAGCGCGATAAAAGTCGCTGGTGTAATTACTTGTTTATGAATTAGATTATCAATACAAATCTCTTGAAATGCATCTCCATTTAAAGGACTTGACTCCCTGAGTTGGAAAATGTAACTGGCCAAACTGCTGAAAAGCGCGATAAAAGTCGCTGGTGTAATGACTTGTTTGTCAATTAGATGACTTGTTTATCAATTAGATTATCAATACAAATCTCTTGACATGTATCTCAATTTATAGGGCTTGACTCCCTGAGTCGGAAAATGTAACTGGAAGACGTTTTAAATTACGCCAAACTATTGAAATCCACGATATAATTCGCCTTCAAATATTATTATTGTTTTTTCTTTCAATTTAAATGGTCCCTACCTAATTAAAAGGTTTTGACTATCTAAAAAAGAAATTTTGAAGGAAACACGTTTTGAACACACCAAACCATTCAAATAGGCGATATAAGTGGCTTATATTCTTTTCTTTATGAAATATGAAGTTGCACTCACTACTCACACTCAGTTCACGTTTTTATAATTGGAGTAAGCTCGCTACGACATACATACATAGTTTATATCGCTTATTTATTTTTATATTCACACTCAGCGAGTCCATGGCTAAAAGTTGTGATCAATTTCAGGTGGTTTCCTAAAAGCCTAAAAACGAGAAAAAAAAGCGTTTTCGGGGACGTCTATCTGGGTTTTGGAGCCACCTAGACATCTGTCGAAACCATTTTTGTAATCAGGGAGTTGATGGCGTCAAGTTGTATTACTTTTGAAATGGTTTCCCACCCGATTTCAATTTTCAGAAAAGTTGTATTTTTGATGCACTTTTACGTGGTAACGGGGCCACTACATGCTGGCAGACGAACGTTTTCGTTATCACCTTCACCAGGACTACGTATACTATTCATATCTTTTGGTTTCCTTTCACGACCAAAATCTGCTGCCAGCTTTTTGACTATAACTATTCTCCAGCCATAATCAATAAAAATATAGTATTCAAACTGAATTTCGATTTATTTAAAAAAACGTTCTTTAGACCTTCAAACACACACAATTTATAAATATTTATGATTCGTTTGAATAAACGGGCCATACAACAAACAAAAAAACATAGAATGACAATGTTCATAAAAGATCAATAAATTCTATTTGATCTTTACTTCCGTTGCGAATCACGCGTCATTTATAGAGAAATTGATACGAACCTAAATACCTATATGTACATTGTACATAAGTATACCTACATCTATTGAATATACTTATTAGCAAGTTTCATCGAATGCAAACAAAAATAAACATCTCATCTCCAGTCATCCTTAAGCTAAATGAAATTGTAAACAACAAAATAAATGAAAAAAAAAAAATATCTTTTTTCTGAACCGCCAAAATGAGCCTTATGATTTTTATTTATTTTTGTCTCCCCTCCTCAAAAAAAACAACCACTTTCAACTGCCAGAAACAGGTTCTTGGGTAAAGCTTTCGTTCAGTAAACCGTTAATCCGTGAAGTTTTTCGTTAAAACTCTTAAGATGTTATAAGCAAATCTTCTTTGTATACAAGCAACAAATATACACACAAAAAAAATCTTGTTGAACACATTTCTCTTCTTTATTGTTGTATTAAGTAGTTGTTGTTGAAATCGCAATAAAGATGTCAATTTACATTTTACACTGCCGTATAAAGTAAAGACAAAAGAAAAAGCGAAAGCGTAACATCGGAAAATATAAGTACATTACAAGAAAAACCATTTTATGTGTACTCAAAAAGCAATTACTGAAGATTTTCCTTCCCATTAGTTGTCCATTTTTGCTTATAATGGGAGCTTGAAGTGGAAACAAAAAAATTATACTCATTTCTTCAAATGACAATAAAAAAAAATAAATGAAAGAAAAGAAAAATTCAAAAGAAATAAAAAAACATACAACGCGTTCGAGTGACCACCGCCCTCATTGAGTTATGTACGAGTGTATACACAAGTTCTACCGGTTTTGCAAAATTGTATCTTTTTTTTTGTTTTGTTGTAAGGTTGCCGTCGTATAGTCGCCAGCAATATCTCAATAAACGCGTCTTCCTATATATTCTTATCGTAAGCTAGGATAGGTATACAGAAGTGGGCGGTGGGTGTGTGGGTGATGTTTTTAAAGCTTCGCAGCCAACAGCTGCAACCAATATGCAGAATTATACACACACTAGCTTAATTGTTCTGAGTCACCAAACCACAGCTATACAAATTCTATTAAGAAATTTCGCTTGAAGAAAAGTACTTGTAGTTCTATGTTCTTTTGTTGTGTAGAGACACAGGGACGGATTAGAAGATTTCAAAAGTAATCAATTAATTTGGGCCACTTATAAAAATTATTAACTAATGCCTAGTTTTTCAGTGCGGGGTTAAAGTTAAACCCGAGTTAACTAACCAAATTTGGTGAGTTAACTTTGGACTAACTCAAGAAATGTTTATGATATTTTATCTTTCGTGTTTTTTAAGACATTCTGCATTCATCATCAATTAAAAAAACAGCTTCCTGATGTTACTGAAGACAGATCTAATTCCAGAGTTAACTAACTCGCACTTAAGCCAACACTGAAAAACTGGGCCTAAGAAAAATAGAAGAATTTTTTCTTCAGAAAGTTAATATTTAATATTTCTGTGTGATGGAAACAGGGTTGCCGTGTATGGTTATGTATGAGTTTTAAAAAACAAAGAATTTTGGTAACACGAAAGCTGGTGCTACAAACCACGGACTTATTAACTCTCAACCAGTACTGCCCACGCAGAGAAACAATCTAGTTTTCGACAAGGCACTACAGAGTTTTACATGGATTTTGGCAAGGGGCTTGCAAGGGTAAGCAAAGGCTAGAACAGGGACGATTATGAACCCTTTTGCCTCGTCAGGCAAACAAAGAAAGTTGGCTTATGTGGGACTTGATCCCGCGATCTTTTGTTTTTCAGTCAAATGCGCTACCCACTGGACTAACTCGCTATACAATAATTCAATGTCGAAAGTGAATAAGTTTCATACTCTAATGTTTCATACATCATTCCATATATTCCATAGGTATACATATAATATACAGATTACTCACACCCATACAAAATTGTGATATGAAAAAGAAGACAAAGGTAAGAGGACAAAGAGTGTCGTATGAAATTGAAATTGAAATTGCATGGTGCTTATAAAATGTTTGTTTTTGGTGTACAAGAGACATTCCTGATCGGGTACCGAAACATGTCCGACAAGTTTTTACTAGGGAGGACCTGACGAAAGTTTGAAAAGCTTCTCTAGTCTAATTTTTGGTACTGAAATCCAAAAAGGGCTTGCCAAGTATCTGACAAGTTTTCTTCGTCTCGATTTTCCCAACTGAAAACTTACTAGGCCCTTATCCAAATTAGAAGCTTGGCATTTTTCAAGGCGGTTTACGTTTATATTCTACCTTTTTCTACCCATAAACAAACATACAATTCTATGTTCCTCACATCGGTATAATTTATCGAACTTAAATTTTTTTAAATTTCATTTAAGCAAACAAACATTTTAAAATATATAAAAACTTATTCGAGTTTTTCAAATTAAAAAAAAAAATCATAAATCCGCTCCTTTCTCTAGACGTTTGACCACTTCTTACTGGGCAGTGAACAGTGGCCTTTTTTTAAAATACAAACAAACACAAGACGGAATAGAAAGTTTTTCTCATTTATAAAGTAGAGACAAATATTATTACGTCGAAGAAGTTTTTTTTTTTGTCTGTATTTATTTTTATAACGCTGCAACAGTTATTTCTTAGTTCCGCAAAAATTCTTCTTGCAGCAATTATAATTGTGTGAATAAAATTTACACCGAATTTTTTACTTTCGTATACAATGGATACCATACTGAAAATTCAACAAAAAAAAAAATGTGTGTCTTTGTTTGTCGTTTTCTTTACGAATATCTTGAATTCCATGTCTTAATTAGGTTTCTGGGAGCAGCAAAACAAGAAAGAAAAAAAAAAAAAAAACAAAATCATAAACATAAACACCACTTCCAATTTATTATAATAACGTGAAGCTAGTTGTGTTGAAGTTTTGTGTTTTGTTTATGAATAGAAAATTACATTTCGTTGAGTCTTTTATTCATTAATTTAAGTTAAGCTCCAACTTTAATAATAATTTGATAGATATGAGCTCATGTGAGAATTTTAAACATGTTTTTGTATAATTTTTCACTTTATTCTGTGCACCTGCCCTGCCTGCTGCGTTGCGGTTTGATGAGGTAATGGCTTTTGTATATTTCGTGGTTATTATACTAGCTACCTAGAAGTCATGCAAATATGGAAGACCACATGGAATGTTTGTTGGGGCTGCATTGTTGGTCGAGAGTGCATAGGCAATTGACCTGATTTTAATTATGTTTTTTTCTTTTTTATTTAACTTTTTTTTTTAACTCAAATAAAATTGCAATTGACGAGCTCATATAAATTGAACTTAATTAAAGTCGAGTATAGGTTAGGTGTATATGGATATAGTGCGTTTGACCTATAAGCTTTAGATATAGCAGACAGAAATTAATGGAAAATATAGTTAAGTACCTACTGATCTAAATGAAAAAAAGAAAATAATTATTATTGAACCTTATTTTAGTTTTTTAATAAAAAAATGTCTCTGTCATTTATAAAAGTCAATTACCAAGCACTTAAAAATACAGCTTGAGTGGTTTTTACCCTCATTATAAGCAATGATAGTTAGTCATATGTCTAGGCATATATCTTCTGAAAAATTAAAATTACTTTTAAACCAAGAATATATGTGTCACTGTAAAATTCCGAAATAGGGAAATTATAGAACTTACTCCGGTAAAACTTAAAATTTGTTGGTGACATTGGTAAAAGTCAGTAATGGTGAGTTTGGATAATTCATTCTAGACATTTACTTAGCACACATTTAGCAAGAGGGCCACCTAACTAAAGTACTGATGTCCTGCTTGGCTGAACAATAGCAAACCCTAATTCAAGTTTTTCAGTGAGGAGTTGACATCCGAAACTCGGATGATCTCGCACTCAAAAACTGGGTCTAAGTGAGAATCCAGAAAGGGGGTAGTCCTTGGAGCCAACTAAGCTGCCAATCCATAGTATTGTTGTAAAAATAAACGTTTGAAAAATGTCCGGAATGAATTATTGAATAATAAAACTTCGGACTTCTACTGCTGTCACTGAATCATTGTTTTTATTTTTAATATTTAGCGCGCGCTAAAGGGGTTGTGACTACCCTTAAAATGTCGTACACAGCACGAGCGATTGGGTAGTTTCGAGGGGATGTTAAAGGACATACCGATGCACATTGGTTTTGAATGTCTGTAAATCACAATTATGGAGGGAAAATAGAGCTGGGTAGAGCATTTCACATTCGTGTAGTGCGGCTAAAGAAAGAATCTTAACAGTCAGTCCGTTGTTGGGCTCAAGGGTAAACTGAGGGGCATTCCAAGTCTTGTTTAAAATCGAATAAAAAAGTTATAATAAAAGAGTTCTAAAATTCCTCCAAGCTACTTTTTTCAATAGTTCTGGCGAATGAAGTGTTAAAATTCGGAAAAATCAGTTTTTTGCTAACTTCAGGCAGCAAAAACTTTTCGCGAAAAAGATTTCTGAGCATGTTTTTCAACTAAAAACTGTTGGAACTCTTTGTTTGCTACCGCGAACTCTAATCAGAACTCCTTTTTTTTATTTTTTTAGATTTTGAAATTTGTTGGTTCTAAGTCAATGAAGACCTTAATTTGCCCTTACTTTTCCAATTTTGCAGAACTCTCTCTTAAATCCATTAGGAACTCTAGAACTCGTGGTTTCAAGTTGAAGAGCATGCTCAGAACTCTTTTTCTTGGAAAAGTCCTTGCTGCGTGAAGTTTGCGAAGAAAACTTTTCTTTCCGAAATCTAACACTTCATTCGCCAGAACTATTAAAAAAAAAAGTATGAGAACTCTAGAACTCTTTGTTTGCTACCGGGAACTCTAATCAGAACTCCTTTTATTTTTTTTTTTTTTCTATTTTGAAATTTGTTGGTTCTAAGTCAATGAAGACCTTAGTTTGCCCTTACTTTTCCAATTTAGCAGAGCTCTCTCTAAAACCCATTAGGAACTCTAGAACTCGTAGTTTCAAGTTGAAAAGCATGCTCAGAACTCTTTTTCTCGAAAAAGTCCTTGCTGCGTGAAGTTTGCCAACAAAACTTTTCTTTTCGAAATCTAACACTTCATTCGCCAGAACTATTAAAAAACAGTATGAGGATCTCTAGAACTCTTTGTTTGCTACCGGGAACTCTAATTTTTAATCCAATTTAAAAAGTTCTTTTGCTAACTTCACAGGCCTCCTTACCACACTTCACAATCTTATACCAATCCAAAAAGGATAAGGCATGCGCTTTTGGAAAATACATACAAATATGGGAGTGGAATTTATTGTACAATATTCAGAAGTGGAGTAGGTCTAGGCAGACATTAAAATTTAAAAAAAAAATCTCATCGCACTAAAGTCCCTACCCTTCATTAAAGATTACCAACATCAATGAATCAAGAGAGAATGTTTTTAAATGTTTTTCATATATAAAAATTAAAATACCTGCATACTTAAAAAAATTTAGCCCCAGTTGCCATCTCCAATTTCAAAACCATAAAATGTATTTTTTTTTTAATAGTGCAGTAAAATTTGAATGTCTTTGCGACATAATATTTCGTTCTAAAAATAATTAAATGGTTTAAAACTATCATACATACAAAATAATTAAATGGTTTAAAACATTCATACATACATAAATATGATATATGTTCCTACCTACTTTCACCTGATGCATTCAAACATTAAAATACACACAAAAAAATAAAAACAATTTAATAAAATTATATATCCATAATTTATCAAATGCATTAAAGCGAGTTATGACTTATAATTAACTTTTTTAGTTTTGTTTGGTTTACCTACATAGGTAACATACATTTGTCGAAAATGAAAGGCAAAACAATTAACCTTCGGTAATTTAATGTTGAGTCGTTAAGAATATGTTGTTATTATAATACTAGATAAACTATAACTTTCTATAATATGAAAATAAGTGAAAAAGAACATTATCTTTATCTAATGTACCTAACCTTGTCTGGATGGTACAAAATGGAAAATAAGAAAATATAGGTAAGTGTCGTTTAATGACGTATTTCCTTAAATTTCTTTAAATTTTATTAAGCTTTTTTAGTGTCTTTTAATTGAACGTTGCAAACTAAGAAACTAAAATCAGTTTTGCCTTAAAAAACAAGAGAGTTCCATTTAAAATTATAGCTTACAATTAAAATTACAGTAGTATGTTATTCTAAAGTTTTAATTTCAGTGTAGAATCCAAAGACCTACATTTTTTATTTTACGATTTTAAAAGAGTTTCTATATTATGAATTAAATAGATCTAATATATATTTATAGAATTACATTAAAATTCGCCACATTAATCTGGAATTAAAAGATAATAAGGGTATTCATGCAACGTCGTAAGTTTGCAATTTTTTTAAAATGATAAGTTTACACAAAAGTTTGCATGAACGACCTTTTTATTCATTTGGTTTAATGCTGTGCAATTGAATCAGCTGCTCGTTTATTTGACAGATTTGGTGCGTGACACATTAGACGTCTTTAGGTTTTAAAGTTGTTTTTCCTCTCCCCAACCAACGCAAAGTTGGAGTCAAATGTCTCGGAACGATAAAAAATGTAAGATACACGATGGAGCTACAATAGTCGTAGGCTCACGCTAGTGGTCGGACGAAAATGAGAGAATACAAAAAAATCATATAACAAGTGCGCCCATAAAGTCGGTTTCTTGATTTGCGTTAACTATTGCAGAAACGAAAAAAAGATATACAGTGAATTATGGCTCAATTCTGATTTTGATTCTTCAGCTTCCGACTATTAAGGAACACCCAAATCAATGCGCATCATCCGTTGACGAAGAAGAAAACAACAATAAAAACACGTTGTTGATGTAGGGAGAACCTTTATAATTCTTAGGGCTGGCCACGAGACGAGAAAAGTCTCGGTCTCGATCGTCACGCGAGACCGAGACAAGACGAGACGAGACTGGCTTTTAAGCAACCGAGACGAGACCGAGACCAGACTGTATGTTTGGACCGAAATTTACAGAAAGTCTAATAAATTAAAAAATCCAATTTCAGTCATATATTCATTTTCTTCTGCATATTTTCAAACTATAATCGAAAATATTTCGTTCCAATAATCAACCGCCGGAAATCGTATTTTTCGGAGACGAGACCGAGACGAGACTTAATTATACGAGACCGACCCGAGACCGAGACGAGACTGAACATTTTCGATTTTAACGAGACCGAGAAGAGACTTACAAAAGTCTCGCAGTGCCTCGTATCGTGGCCTGCCTTAATAAATCTACCTTAATAGTTTATGAAAAGTAGCTTTCCTAATCATTGATTAAGTGAAGACGTCCTAATTATTTTTTTCTTGCTAAAACAACGTTTTAAGTCACTTTTATCGCCAACTAATCGCGGTTCGATGGTTACAGAACACGGTCAGAGTTTTTTTTAGTTATCTAAGTGAGATATTATATTATGTAAATCATATTTCTGAACGCGCCTAATTAGAGAAGCCACTAGACGTTTGGATAAGTTTGACCAAATAAATTTGGTATAGTTTCCCCATTAAAATCCTTGGATAATTTTAACCAAATTTTGTAAACCATATCGCATAAAAAATTTGACAGTTCATTTACCCAATGATAAATTTAACCAAATCTTAAATTTATATAGTGTTTTACGACGTTGATGATGAGGCAAATAGGTCCTTAAAACATGATCATAAAAATAACATAAAATAAAAAATGTGTTTTTAATGAACTATAAAGAAGAAAAACGAATTTACTCTATTTTTGTTTACCGCATGTAGGTTAAATTAGCTTACTACAAACGTGTCTTAATTTCTCCTTTTCCAGCTTTTAATTGAATAGTAACATTACCTTTTGTTTAATTGTGTCCATATTATTTCATTAAGGTGCATAATGATTGTTATTGCATGAATATAACAACACCATATTTTGAATGCACTGTCTGTATTTATTGTTGAACAGACCAAAAGACAAATATTCGTGAAGGTATGTTTGTACATACAAAGCCAGCTAATTAGTTCATTATATGACGGCAGCGTAGTTACAAATTTGTTGTTAAATTATATTGTTTACATTTAACATAATGAATGAGTCAGTTTTAACCAGTATTCCTTTTGAAAATAATGTGACAATGAACAAATTTTAAGGTTCATTAAGAGTCAAGCAGGTATAGCTAAATTGAAATTTTAATGAGATAAAATTATAAGAAAATAAATAGATACTTTACTGATGATGGTGATGAGTAATGCAATATTGTTAATACTTGCTCTTCTTTAGAATAGGGTGTTTTCATAAAATCTACAGGAGTCCAAAAGAAGAGTTTTTTTTTAAAGTTATGAGCCGTTTAGTAAACAAATTTAAAGTCAATCATTATTTAACCTTTTCTAGGTTGGTTTTAATTATTTTTGTCTGCTTAAATTTTGTTTACATATTTTCTTAAACCATCCAGTTTAATAGAAAATCGTATTTCCAACAAAAAATCTTGTAAAGGTATAGAATTCACAAATTCAGCTTAGTTTTTGAGTTACAACAAAAATATTGCAAAATAACCAGTGTGACCATTCTCTCAGAAATGTATGGGTTAATTTGGGAGAATTTTGTATATTAAGTATAAGCTTAAGTTCCAGACAAACATATTCGATAATAAAAATCCCTGGAAACGCAATTATCCCTTTCTTCCTTTCATATGTATTCACGTATATTTTTAATAAACTTTAGATTTGTTTTATTTAATTTAGCTTTTTTCTGTAATAACAAATTTTATTAACATAATATTTCTATTTATTTTTCAGGTAAACACTTTGAAATATTTGTTTTTGCATAAAATATCGGCCAAATAAAAGTAAGCTAACTAGACCAATTTATTTATGTATATTTTGAATTGATTTCTATGAATCAGGACAATAGAACAACTATTTTCACATACAAAGCCAATTATTTTGTGTTCAGTAGTATTAGTGACGCCGATAGTTTTCATGACAAAAATGTGAAATAAATAAATCTGTATAAAAATTATGTGGATTTTTATAACGGGTGATTTTTTTGAGGTTAGGATTTTCATGCATTAGTATTTGACAGATCACGCGGGATTTCAGACATGGTGTCAAAGAGAAAGATGCTCAGTATGCTTTGACATTTCATCATGAATAGACTTACTAACGAGCAACGCTTGCAAATCATTGAATTTTATTACCAAAATCAGTGTTCGGTTCGAAATGTGTTTCGCGCTTTACGTCCGATTTATGGTCTACATAATCGACCAAGTGAGCAAACAATAAATGCGATTGTGACCAAGTTTCGCACTCAGTTTACTTTATTGGACATTAAACCAACCACACGAATGCGTACAGTGCGTACAGAATTATTAATTGTTTGCTCACTTGGTCGATTATGTAGACCATAAATCGGACGTAAAGCGCGAAACACATTTCGAACCGAACACTGATTTTGGTAATAAAATTCAATGATTTGCAAGCGTTGCTCGTTAGTAAGTCTATTCATGATGAAATGTCAAAGCATACTGAGCATCTTTCTCTTTGACACCATGTCTGAAATCCCGCGTGATCTGTCAAATACTAATGCATGAAAATCCTAACCTCAAAAAAATCACCCGTTACTAGTGTGATATTGGACACTCATGATTTTATTTGTTTTGTTCTACAGGAAAATTAGCAAAAAAAAAACAATCGTTTTATGGAACGAAATATAGACGAATGAATTTTGAATACCTGAAAGAGGGCTATCAAGCAGCGTCCGCATTATGCCGATCAACATTGTTTATTTGCATTGTCGATCAACATGCTCAAAATTGTATCCTGTCCACACATTGCAAGTACGTGTTGAATAGGGCTGGCCGTGAGACGAGAAAAGTCTCGTTCCCGATCTCGGTCTCGCATGACGAGTACTAGACGAGACAAGACTGCCTTTTAAGCAACCGAGACGAGACCGAGACCAGAATGTATATTTAGACCGAAATTTACAGAGAGTCTAATAAATTAAAAAATCCAATTTCAGTTAAATATTTATTTTCTTCTGCACATATTCAAACGATAATCGAAAATATTTCGTTCCAATAATCAACAGTTTTTCCGGAAATCGTATTTTTCGGAGACGAGACCGAGACGAGATTTAATTATACGAGACCGACACGAGACCGAAACGAGACTGAAAATTTTCGATTTTAACGAGTCCGAGAGGAGACTTACAATAGTCTCGCAGAGTCTCGTCTCGTGGCCATCCCTAGTCTTGAATGGTATACTATCATGTCACGTGTCAAGTGTCGTTAGTGTTTGTTTTTCTCCGCCAGGAAGAGCATGCTCTGGTAAGCCAACCATTTGCTCGTGTATACACTTCGTCTCTTCCACTTCCAATGGTTCTTAATTCCTTTTCTTTTTTCCTCTCCCGAGCAAACTGGGATTGGAGGCTTCTTTATTTATTTTCTGCTTCCGACTTGTCCAAATAAAAGGCTTCCACCAATTCCATTATGTTTTTATTTTTATAACCAGACATGGTTTGATCCAACAGCATCTGGTGTTATTTATACATTTGTATAAAAAGCAAAGTTTTATCATCTGACCATTACATTTTAATTACAACACACAAAATAGTAGATACATTTACAATTCGTTAAAGATACCAAAACACCAAACACAGACGCAGACGCCGCAACCGTAATTAAAGTGACAGCTGTGTTGATGAACACGTCCAGTCTTTAAAAATTATTGCTCAGTCGACAAAACATTGTTGATTTCTGTCCATTTAAATCGCGTTGCATTCGGGTCAACAAAAGTTCATCAACTCTGTTGATCTCCACGTCTGCATTTACTCAACATTGTTGATCAGCACTGTTGATATACACGACCCAACATAGTGTGGACGCTGCTTAAAACATAAATAGCTAAGTTATAAGATTAACTACGGATGTGACCCGAACATAACAAAAATGATGGTGGTTTGCGAATGGTTAAGGCATGTGGGGTAATATTTACAACCATCACAATTTTAAAATTTTATCATGCCTAAAATTGTGTGACGGACTACCCTTAAAATTTTCCTGTCACAACTGTCACAAGTACTATTGAAAATGTTGAATAATTTTTCCTAGTTTTGGTAGTCCTTTGCTTAACTCCAACATAACATTTCTGTCACAACTGTCACAATTATTGTAAATTAAAATGTTTGCATATTTGTCCATAGTTTTGTTAGTTCGTTACTTAGCTGAAGCAAGTTCATACAAATTATTTCTCTCATAATTTTATTCGAAACAAAGGTATGGAACCAAATCGAATTTGTTTGTCCTCAGTTTTTGCAAGAAAAATATGAATCATATGTTCATATTTGTAAGATTGCTGAGATCTCGGATACTTAAGGACCTCATTTTGTTAAATGTGCCTTATTTTTAAGTTAAGAAATGCAGAAACAAAAGAATGAAACTATTCCAAAATTTTATTTTGAAAATATGACGGTTGTGACACAAAAATGTTACGGTTGTGACCAAGTATATGATCTTAAGCTTGACAAAAAAAAGTACTATAAACTTTTTTATAATTGGAACTTGTTTCTTAAAGTTTATTTATTTTAAGGTGATATTTTTCTCACATAAACGTGAAATAATTTCTCACTCCAACGGGAATTTGTACCTTAACCTTATAAAAAAATTTTTAAATGAAAGAATATAGCCCATTCAATAGTTACAAAAAAAGTGCTAAATTCGCAATGTGCGATGTAGTTCTGCATTTTTGATATGTATTAAGGGAATGTTAGAGTAGTCTGTAGCTAAGTTTGCAACTTCGAAAAACCTGTGCTTGCAGCAGGAAAAATGCCACAGTGAAAAAAACGCTAAAATCACACCATTTTTTCTGACATTTTCCTTTATAACTTTGGAAACATGCAGCTTAGGAAAAACCCATTCACTATAAACCTGTTTGCTATAAAATTTTCTAAAAGACCACATTAGTTTTTCACTGTTGCATTTTTCCTGCAGCGAGCACAGGTTTTTCGAAGTTGCAAACTTAGCTACAAAGTACTATAACATGCCGCAACAACATATCAAAAATGCAGAACTACATCGCGCTTTGCGAATTTATTGCCGAATTTGACTGGGCTAACTAAACTCATAAAGTGTATTCAATTTCTATGTGAAAATTTCTCTGCTATTGTAAAAACTCTATAGAAAACTCAAAAAACATTATGCAAAAATTCCTGCACCATTAAATTACTAATTTACCCTCACATTAAATAGAGTAAACAAAAAAAAAAAAACAGGAAAATGATCATCACCCACTCACCGTTGTTTTTTCATTTTTTTTTTCTTTTAACAACTCATTTGGAAAAGTTCAAAGCTAAACAAATGAATGAAAACAGGTGGGCTGGAAAGGTGTATGTTTCACGTTTTACCACTGGATAAACACTCAAAAGGTTAAAAACCCAAAAGTAAAAAAAAATAGTACAAAACAAAAAACTATACCTACACAACAGGAAGAGTACTCGACCATAATTTTCTATTTGAAGTTTGTACAAAAAACTTTAGTTTTGTCGGTAGGTTTATACATATAACTTTTGCAGTGTAAAACTGTGCTTTAAAAGCAATTAACTGGGTCGCTTTGTGCAGTCATGAATGAGAGTTTTTTTTGTTAGTTGTTTTTTTTTTTTTTGTTTTATTTTTTATATAAAACACACTCCAGGATGCGACTGTGTTTTTTTTTACAGTACCTACCTACTTATATGAGAGTGAAATGTCCTTTTTGAAAAGCTGGTTTATTTTGAAATGCCTGTGGGGGGTTTACTGTGTTATACCATATATATTCGTATGTAATAAATAGACATCAAAGCTCTACTATGTGTGCTATATCTACCTACTTTTGTTTTTAGAGAATAAACTCAATGACCCGACCGACGACGCACGACTATAAGTGGATTTTATTCAACATGTCTCGCCATCATGTCTGAATTGTCATGATTATGACAAAGTAATAACCTACTTCAAAAAAAATGTGTAAAGTTGTCATACAATGATAAACCGAAAAAAATCTCTTGTTTTGTCTTTTTTTATCTCAATTGCTATCATAGGGTGCATAAGGTTTTGTACCAGTGTTGCAACTAAGATCACGAATAAAAAACTATCTTAGTCAATTAATGTGCTACGTCAGTAAAGTTTACGTATAAGCTATACAAAATAATGAACAAGCTTTAAATTTAGATTTACAGTTTTAATTTGAATTAAGTTTGTTTTTGTTTGATAAACAGGGTGATTCACCTAAGGTGTGACAAAAAATAGAGCGTGTTGATTGGGTCGACATCGACACAATGAAACAATCGTATGGAATGGCGTCACTTCCCCCCGTTTAGGCAGGAGAATTCATTAAAAAAGCCTTAAAACAGACAAAACATTTAAAAACTAACGGTTAGGCTAACATTTCCCCGTTATAATTTAAGGCCAGAAATCCCTTCTTTGATCTTTTTTTTTTTGAATTAAGATTTTTTATTGAAAAATTTTTAAAATTTAATTTTCAAACTCAAATGTTGACTTAAAAAACAAAAAAGTCCAAAAATTCATATAAAATAACCTATGGCTGACCAATTACTGAAACTAGCTGACCTTTTATCACGAGTCGTTGGCCTTTTAAATGGTATACTTCTTTGCGAATATCCCACAAATGAGGTGCTAAAAGTCTTATACGACCTTGAAAAAATAAATTTTAAAAATTCAATTAAACAAAAATTATGGCTGATCAATTACTGAAATCAGTTGACCTTTAATGAGGTCTAGGTAACCTTTCAGATGGTGTATATTTTTTTCGAATATCCCATAAATGAGGTGCTAAAAATAGTTCTGACCTTGAATTAAAAAAAAAAAAATCTATGGCTGACCAATTACTGAAAGTAGCTGAAATTTTTTTTAGCAATTACTGACCTTTAAGATGGCATACTAATTTTTTTATATTCTATAAATGAGGTGCTAAAAGTCTTATGCTGTGACCTTGAAACAAACTTTAAAAATTCATAAAAAAAACCTATGGCTGACCAATTACTAAAACTAGCTGACCCTTTTTGACCAATTACTGACCTTTTAGATGGCATACTTTTTTTTTACAAATATGCCATATATGAGGTTCTAAAGGTAAGGAGCCTAAAAACTGTTCTTATTTTCTATCTTAAGTATTTTTTTTTTTTTTTTAGAAATTTGCACCTTTCGCTTAAACGGATGGGAACAAATCCTTCTTCCTATTCGGTTTTAGTATTTCTCAACACAACTTACTTGTTCTAGCACCTTAAATGAAGCACCCAGGGGTGGACTGGGCAACCGGGCAATGGGATTTTTCCCGGTGGACCACTGAGTGAGCAAAAAGTACATAAAAGCATCTGAGCTACTTTTTGTTCTTTAGGGGAGAAGTTTTTTATAAAATAAAAGCCTTTTGAGGGTTCCCATATTGAATCTAGAGCCTTCGTGGCCCCCATGGGAAGCCACTACAGTAGCTCTCTTCGAGGCACCTTAACCACTCTTAAAGCACCTAAGAGCTCTGTTGGATGCCTTTACAGCTCTTTTAGAGGCTTTATAGCTCTTTTGGAGGTCTTTAAATTTCTGTTAGAGACCCTAGAGCTCAGCTGGCATCCCTCACACCTTTTTTGAAGGCGATAGAGCTCTGTCGAAGACCACTACATCTCTGTTATAGGCCCTAGAGCTGCGTTGGCGGCCCCTACATCTATCTTGAAGTGCACTAGAACTCTGTTAGACACCTCTCCAACTCTGTTGGAGTCCCCTAAAACTCTGTTGGAGATCCTATAGCTCTATTGAAGGCATCTACATCTCTATTAGTGTCCCTAGCACTCAGTTGGCAGTCGCTAAACTTCCTTGAAAAACATTAGAGCTCTGTTGGAGGCCTCAAGGGCCCGCCCCTGGAAGTACGCTGTATTTTCCCTTCTACTTTTAAATATAATTTGCACCTTTATCCTGAATTGCGAAAATGTCTTATTAATAAAAAAATAAATACATATTGACAAAAATCTAATACAATCAACATAACTCTGCTGTCAGCAAATAGAAGTTCGAGCAAACACTTTCTCACCAAATGTGTGAACTTCTGCATACTGACTTTCTCATAAAATTGCACATTAATTGTCTGCCGTATGAGCTTG
Source organism: Melangyna quadrimaculata (assembly GCA_949320155.1). Classification (NCBI taxonomy): domain Eukaryota; kingdom Metazoa; phylum Arthropoda; class Insecta; order Diptera; family Syrphidae; genus Melangyna; species Melangyna quadrimaculata. The sequence goes on along the minus strand of OX439485.1, from coordinate 152,706,539 downwards.
TTTACTATCGTTTTTGTCAGTTAGCGATTTTTTTCTTTCCACCTCTAGTTTTTGACAAAAATAACAAAGGGTTTTAACCTAATTACTCGTTAAATCCACTTTTGGTGAATTAAATAGTTAATAACAATTAGCTACCTTCAATTTTGTTTTATTAATAAGATTTCCCCCTTAAATCACTAAAGATAATTCATGCTTGATTTGCGTTCATTAATAGAGATTTTGATGATGATTTTAATTATAGGGTATTTCATACCAAACTATAACAGAAGACAATTCCATTGTACTTGATTTTAATTTATTCCCTGGTGTAGCCCCCTATAGTTGGGTGGATTTTGCGTATCTCGCGGTCAGTTTATTTTTTTGTTTGCCAAACCACAGAACTAAATCCCATCAGTGTATAAAAAAAACTATTCCATAATAATAACACAAAATGTCACAATCATGTCCGTCCACATTGAATGTGCAAATACTCAAAGTACGTACAGCCAGCGTGCACATTGCACACATATCTCTCTACTCTATATCCACAAAACTCATTTATCGAGGTCATGATGTGGTACTAATTCGGCTTCACACACATTTGACAGATTATTGAATCTCTGGTAGAGATACAAAGAGACTCAGAGTTGCAATGTGTGAAATTTGAAATTTAGTACGGCGAATAAATTTTTATTTTTTTATACAAAAAAAAAACATGTTGCATGCATTAGGGTCATTTTATTTTTTACTATAACAACTAGCTGTCAGATTAGCGGTTTTCAGTTCAATACCTAATAATAGTCGAATCGAATGCAAAAAAAAGAAAAAATCAATAATATGCAAATAGAAAACCTCTCTCACTATACTTGACAAATTATCTTCAATTTCATGAGCTGCCGCGCCGATCATACATTAGTTAGGAATTTTTATCTTCTCTTACAAACATATAGATATATATGTACATACGAGTATGTATAAGAAAAAGTCGACCGCTATTTGCAGTCTAATGGAGAAAAAAAAACTTTATACAATAATTTATTCTAGCGGCCAGTATACCCAGTAACACCAGTATCTAATTATATTTACCAAAACAATTTACGGCATGGATTTATTTTTTTATTTATAAAAGTTGTTTATACATTTTAACTATATATAAACCAGCTGCGTTGTGGATAACTATGCCAAAGCAGTTTAGAGGTGTTGTTTAGACGTTTCTGGTTTAGTCCGGTTTTGGCCCGGTGAAACGTTTTTACTACTATTGAGATTCAAATAAAATTAAAGTCGTCAGAATGTATTTATATCTTAGATCGATAAAAACTTCAGTGGGTAGTAAGTTACCTATATTTATTATAATTAGTGTATAACCACTGATTATCTTCAGAATATCTTAAAATTTGTTATTTGTATGATGATATTGGAACACTGGGTTAGTATGGTTTTGCATAAACTCTAAAAGCTTCGTCGTAATCGTTGTTAATGGAAACGTTCGATAATTACATCATCTCAAGAAATGGTCTTGTCAATTGGCCTCCAAGATCTTGTCATTTGGCACCATGAGATTATTTTCTCAAAAGTTTTTTTAAGGCCTACTGCCTCTTGCGAGAAATTGACAAATCCTCCAAGAGTATAACTTGTCATGAATAAGTGTTTCTCGTGAGCCGTTTGGATTCGGCATAAAATTGTAGGTCGCTTCCATTCCTGCAACAAGTGCACTCAGGAATGGTTGCGAGTTGTTAGTCACTAGGCCCCGGTTCTTCACGAGCTGTTGCGCCACCCAATTTATTTTTGTTATTTATTTAAGATTATTTTCTAAAGGAATATGTGAAATCTATTGATTTCGTCGATAAAACCGAAACGATTGAAGCTTTAACTCCTGCTAGTCACGACCGGCTGAAATGATTGAAACTATAGTCGAAAATCGGACTCACAGAATAAACCATTAAAGAGTTAGTCACATTTGGAGGAAATCATCTTTAAACATTAAATAGCTTGAAACAAACTAAAATCCCCCCTAAAAAGATTTTCTACAATACATAACTTATCTAAAGACGCCTTACGACAATTATTGTTTAGATAAATTTCATATCAAAAAATCTTCTAGGAAAAAGTTTTCGGATTTAGTCATAAAAAGGTGATTTTTTTTTTTTGGAAAAAAGGGCACGGCAAATTTTTTGAGTACGTAACTTATCTAAGGACGTCTTACGACAATTGTTTGGATAACTTTAAAAAAAAAAATCTTCTAGGAAAAAAGTTTTGGTATGGTAGTGCTAGATTTATTGAAAAAAAAAAAAATGCGATTTTAGAGGGTTAGGGATTTTTTTTATTTGTTATCAGAAATTAAAAATGGTACAAAATTGATTGTTTCACGACAAATTTATGACAAATTCACGACAATTATTGGCATCTTTTTTTTAAGAATTTTTTTTGAGGGTGGGTTATGCTAACTTGACTGTCAGGGTTAATTTTTAAAAAATAGGCGCGACAATTTTTTTTCTTTCACGACAAATTTACGACAAATTCACGACAATTAGATTATTATTAGATTCCTGAAATTTTGAAGTGGTAATGCTAACTTGACAGACATGTTAAAAAGACGAATTTTTCCAAATCACATTGTATCTTTATCGAGTTATGTACATGTTTTCCTCCATTTGCTTCGGAGACTCAAGTTTTAAAAAATTGATTGAGATAAATTTTAACTGTTGGTTTTTAAAAATTAAAAATAATTTTTAAAACTGGTTTTAGTTAAATCCGCCCACTTTTCTTTTTTGTTGGAAATGGCTCTAATTCATGAAAATGATAAGAATTAAATTTTAAGATTTTTTTCATATAAATGAGTAAAAAGTTTATAAATTGATTGTGGTAAAATCCACCCACTGCAACTCTAACTTTATTTAATTTTTGATTTTTCGGTGACGGGAACAACGGTTTGGATGAATTTGATAAAATTCACCCACTGCCACGTCACTTTTCTAATTTCATAGATTCTCTTGGAAACGAGTTTGATTCAAGAAAACGATTAAAATAATTTGCATTGAATTTTAAGTTTTTCCCTACAAATTAAAAACAAATTTAAAATTTGGTTTTGGAAAAATCCATCCATACTGTCATGCCGAGTTTTTTTTTAATTTTTTAGTTTATGGGAAATGGATATAACAATTTAGGCGAAATATTCAGAGTTTGTTCTTATAATCAAGAGGAAAATATAAAAAATCGGGTTTATTAAAATTCAGCCACTAGGTTTTTGTTTCTTTTTTGCTGCGAAATATCTCTAAAGATTTCGATAACATTTTCAGAGCTTATTGTTAAACGAGAACAAATGCTCAGAAATTGAATTTATTAAAATCCGCGTACTGCCACGCCCACTTTTATAATTGCTTGGGTTCTCAAAAACGGCTTTTAGGATTTCGATGAAATGTGTCCATGTGTTATTATTGAACATTTTCGCAAATATGCAACAAAACGTGTACTTGGCGTTAGTATAATAAATAATTACAATTTCACAACGTGTTTTCCCTTTAGAAGTGAAAGTGACAATTTTATAAAACAATATTAGCTTAAAAGAGAAAAATGTTAAAAAAAACAACGGTAACACATAAAATGCCCTGTGTTATGACTTTCAGTAAAGCTAAAGATCCATTCTTTTATTTTATTTTTAAATAAAGTTTTTTTAATGGACGGTTTTTGAAAAATTTATTTTTTAACCCAAAATTAAAAACAAATTACGTTTTGGATATCGGTCACAAGTATTAAAGTTTACAGCAACTTAAATGTCCGAAATCCGAAGCAATTTTGTTAGATGAGATGGTAATTCTCACAAAGAACCGTTTTTTTTCCTTCTTGTATCTTCGACTTTCGCAAGAACGTTTTAATTTTGTACAATTGCACAAAAGTTATTATTTTAAGAAAATATTTTTTTAATTAAAACCTTTTTTTTTGTATTTTGAAAATTCAATATTTCGAATACAATCTTAGTGCATCTGTACAATAGTTGATTTTTTAAAAACTTGACACCTTGTAGCGGTCAAACTACTGTCCAGATGGTTTTGACGAACGAAATTTCTTAGTACCTATCTTTTAGAAATAACGGTATTCTTACCACGAAAATGATACAACTATAAAAAAAACATTCCAGGAAAATCTTTTCTCATAGACTACTTGAACGATTTGGACACGATGTTTGTCACAAAAACGATGTGATATTTCTATGTAAAAGGGTAAAAAGTCCGTAGTAAATTTGAAATCTGAAAGTAATAATTTCCGCTTTTTAGTGATTTACGTCATTTTCGAGAGGACATCTCTTACTTTGCTATATTTATAAATTGGAACTTGTGAGAAGAATTTTGTATACAAATGGAATTATAAAAAAATAAGTAGTAGCTACTTTCAGTGTTCACGTTCCGTTACGATTATTGCATGTATATGTATATGTATGTATACACTGGAATTTTGTACAATTGCACAAATCAATCTTCAAACTTTCCAGCTCCAAAAGCTGCAACAGCATATAGTAATTCTGCATTGAAATTTTCTTATTTAGTCAACCCCCATAACACCTTACTTACTTACAAATTATATGTATGGCAACACTTTATCATAATTGACGACAATTTTCATCACAACATTGTCGATGACACACATCACGTTATAGTGTACCTAGTTATTGTCGACGCTTGACGGCACGACACGACACTCATAATTTCGAAACACACTTCAAAATCAAATAGATCGTTGTATTTCGTGCTGGTCTTTTCCTGTGAAGAATATACTCGTATATCTACAGCTACACCTATCTATTTGTTGTTATTATTATTTTTATCGGAAACAGAATATTGCAAGCATGATTTTACAATAGGAACATGTTTATTATGGAGCGTCTGTTCAACAAAGACTCATCCATGCATATAGAAAAGTTGAACAGTGCACACCTTATATGTATGGATGCACTTCACATGCACTGGCACAATGAAGTTTCAATGGTTTTATGTACCCCAGTAAATTGTGTGTTGTTGCTGGGGTGCGATGGGGTGCGACGGGATGCCATATGCAATAAATTCTATATCATAAATATGAATCTACATAAATTTATTGGTCATAAATAAATTGAATACAATAACAAAAACCCAACAACTATCCATAGAAAATTGATTTTTACGGTTCCGGTCACCTAATTTTATTAATTTTTGAACAATGAGGGGGTCAAAATTGGATTTTTTTTTCTGAAGCGTGTTGAAGAGTCAGACAAAAATATTCAAACAAAATTTAATGCGGGTTTAACAAACAAAATTTAAAAAAAAATATTAAATTACATGCCAAGTTCACAGCGGGTCGTTAACCTATGGGCACATCACCATTATTTTATGGTGCAACGTTGATTCTCTAGGAACTACGAGGAACAACACTTGTAGCCCCCTGAACCCTCAATCACTCAAGTGTTGTAGGTATGTTATACTACCTACCTAGAGTAAACGGAGAGAATGATATTCAAAAACAAGTGAATTTTCTATCTATGTTACAGTACGTAGGTTCTCTACATATAGACTAGACATACATACAAGTTGGAGGCATTGTTCTTTAAATTTGAATATTTTTGCCTTTGTTTTGATTACTGCGGTAAAAAATAAATAGAATGATAGATATGCATAATAATATACCTACTACCTACTGACTCACCATAAGATAAAAAGATAGATACGCTGGAATGACTTTAGGATGGAATAAATTTTAAATTTCTGTGGGAAATTGATTTTTATATTTTTTTGAAGAATTAAGTTGAACAAAAAAAAAAAAAGCAAATAAATATTTAAATCAAAATTCAAACTTAAAGTAATTCAAGACAAAAGTCAGAAGTGGGATTTAATACTGCAATTGTGTATAATAAACGACGAAGCAAGCAATCTAAGTAGGAATACGTTGTTTTTCCGGGGAGATTTGTTGGCTTATTTTATCTTTTTGATATAACTGCTTATTTAAAGCCATCTCAATCTTAGGTAATTCAATAAATAAATTAATATTTATAGAACAATATTTTGTGTGTGTGGAACATAAAAAAAAAAAAAAAATCGGGTGGCAAAACGGCTCACGAAGAACCAGGGCCTAGTGACTAACAACTCGCAACCAATCCTGTGTGCGCCTTTCGACAGGAATGGAAGGGACCTACAATTTTATGCCGAATCCGTACGGCTAGACGAGAAGCACTTATTCGTGACAAGTGATACTCTTGGAGGACGAGGCTGGGAAGCGATCCCAGGCCTCCAGTGTGACAGTCGAACGCATTAACCATTACGCTACGGGCTACTTCTGTGGAACATAATGCTTCCTAATGCTTCACTAATGCATTTTTGAAAGAATGGTCACACTGGACAATTTTCAATAATTTTGGTATAACTTGAAAATTAAGCCGAAATTGAGAACTTAGATTAAGTTACTTTTTGTTGAAAATTAGACTTTCTACCAAACTGGGTGATTTGAAAAGTTGTATAAAAAAAAATTAAGCAGGCACATTTAACAAACATCGAGCTAAAAAGAATCGAAAAGTCCTTGGGCCAAATTTTAGTCGATTTAGTACGGTGTTAAATTATTTTTTAGTATGATACTAGTTTAAAAATTGAGTTTTTTTTAATTTAAAAAAGTTTAGCATCATACTATCTATCTCTTAGCGTTTTACTTAATTTTAAATCACCAAAGGGCTATTTAATCTTTTAAGTATCGTACTAGATCCATATGACACTTTGTCGTTTGTAAATGTCAAAATGAGGTATGCTTGTGATGTTTTGCACGAGCTGTTACTTTTTGGGACGTATTCAGCTTGGTTTAGTATGATACTAATTGAAAAGTATGTACTTACAATTTTAGAAAATTCAAGTAAAGTTTTTTTTTAAATTACAAAAATTTCTAGTAGTATCAATTTCTTACTTCTTTTTTTTTTGTATTTGTTTTTTTAATTTTGCGTCAATAAATGTTAAAAGTTTTTGTTACGACATATTTAACTATTTATTTTTATATATAAAAAAATAATATTTAAAAAAAAATCATCAACCTATTTTTAAAATATTCAGACTAAAGAGCAAAAACTGCCATAAAATAAAAAAACATGATTATATTTGGGTGGGTGTATTTTCACCAATTTTTATCAAAAAATCTTTTTTGATCCGTCATACAAAAGGCTTAAGCAACTTCTTTTTTTTTTCATTTAAATATGTGTTTCGCCTATCTCTATCTTTCTATTTTTTTATTAAATTTTCCTGTTTTAATTTTCTTATAAAATTTTTCAAACCATCCATTTTGATAGAAAATCGAATTTTCAACAAAAAGTTTCTTATGTTAATTTCTCAATTTGATGTTAGTTTTGGAGTTATACCAAATATATTTAAAATTGACCAATGTGACGATTTTCTCAGAAATAAATCAGTGAATTTGGGCGAATTTTGTGTGTTTAAGCAAGCTTATATTGGACAAGAGCATTACAAATAAAAAAACCCTTGAACGCAATTGTTTCTTTCATGCTTTTATATTCTGGTATATTCAATAGCTTATTAATAGAAAATTGGATTATCGATTACATTTTGTATTCAGCAACTAGAAAAATAATTATTCATTTTTTTGCTGCTGATTTGTAAGTAATGGACTAACTAAAAAAAATACGCACTTGCTTACCTTGCCAAATCTTTAAAAAAAATTTCGTGCCATACAAATATATTAGACAACATTTTCAAACCTTTAAAACACACTGCACATTTTTCTTTTTTTTTTTTCAAAATTAAGTCTACAGTTACGCTTGTTGTTTATCGCCATGTAAAATTCAAATTTCTATTCAAAATGCAACACTCGTAAATCTTAGAGCAAACAGTAGAAGATATTATGGTATTTGTGTAAGTGTATTCTTATTTGTTCCAAAGACTGTTACAAGTTATAACTTTCTTTTCGTTTAAAAAGTCATTTGTATACTTTTTTGATTATTACTATTTATTGACAGATTGATGTTATGTAAATAAATTTACATACATTATGTTTACATAGTTGTTGTTGGATTTATTATTTTGTTGTTTTGGGTTTATGGAAGAATTTGGAAAGTTTTTTTTTTTTGAAATATGTATGTAGGTCAACTGCATCACGAGTTTAAGGTTTACAAAGTGAATAATAGAAAAGCATTATCTATCATACGAAGATATTTAGTGAGTAAACAAATAATAGGATAGTCTATTTTGATTGATTATTCTTTTATGTGTTAAGCCTCTTTTGAGCATTTTATTTAATGATGATATTAAAAACACCCAATTTGTTTTTTTTTTAATTTATTATTATTATTATTTATTAAACTCTACAGCTGGCATTGTTTTCTTAAATAATTAAGTCTTTTGTAACAATTGCAATAATCTATCCATATTATTTATTATGTTTGAACACTCCTTCTCTGTTAACCTATACGTAAAAAAGAGTCCCTTTCTTGTACAGTATAAGTATAGTTTAGAATTTTGAGAAAATAATTATTAGAATGGACCAGAATATAAAAGGAAGAATGAATCAATTGCGCTCAAGGATTTTTGTTATTGAATATTGTGTCTGTGAAGAACTCACATAAAATTAATCAAAATTCGACCACACATCTCTGGGAATATGAACAGACTGGTAACTTTTGACTATTTTGAATATTTTATTATATTTTTGAGATCTCAAAAACCAAGCCGCATATCAGAATTTAACCTAAAAGAAATTTAGCTACTGGAAATTAGATTTTCGTTCAAAATTGATGATTCCCCAAATTTTATTAACAAAAAATATACAGGAAAAGTAAACAAAAACCGACCATGCTAGAGCAATTAAAGGTCCAATTTTCAAAAACTTTTATGCTAGACATAAAACTACACTATAATTTTTCTTCTGTAGCTAATTTCTCCCTCGTTTAAGCGGAAGGGACAATTTTCTAAAAAAAAAAATGACTTTAAACAGACACAGATTTAACTAAAAACAACGGCAACAGTTGCACCTGTCGTTACTCTTCATAAACGGAAATTTTGTAAAGCTGGTCGGAAAATTCCTCACCCCTATCCCCCACCCCCCGCTGTCAAGCAGGCCCAAATGCATATTGTCGTAAAGGACAGGATTAATTTTGTTGCTGAAAAATTTTAAGTTTTATTGTTAAATTGTAGAATTTTCTGATTGCCGGGTTGTACAGCATAACATAAATAAATTTGTTAAGCATTTTCTAACATCGAGACTTAGCAAAGTCATCGAAGCAACAAAAAACTTATCACTGTTCGAAAATACACGCAATAACATCAGAACCCTTTCAGCTTTGTGGCGTGCATGCAAAACGAAGAAGAATCAGCCATTCTATATTAAAATTAAAAGAAATCTCATATAGAAAATTATTCAGCTTAATAAATTAAACAAAAAAAAAATACGAAACAAACATCCAAACTAAATTTCAAGTCATCGACCCCCAAACAATTAAATTCCATACAATTGATGCCATGGATCAGATATTTTGACGTTTCTATAAAAACTATCGACAGCAAGAGGATAAATCGATCTGGTAAAACTGTGTGTGTTTGGAACCTAAGTAAAGAGTATCGAAAAATATCCAGACTTCTTAAGTCCGTAGGGATTTCATTTGTCTGCTGAGGTATGCTTAGTTCTGATGTGTTTTTTTTTTTGGCCAATTCTATCTGGACTTTGCAAAAATACACGCCGAATATTTTTTTTTTTTTAGAAGTTGAAAATTAGTTCAAAGCATTGAAACAATGTTTTTTTTCGAACTTAATCAGACAGAGGAAATATAAAAATTCCAGACGACCGGCGCGTGACGTGATGCGACTATCTGATGTTTCAATAGTTCCTAGTTCTATAGTTATTCAGGTGAATCGGTCTTCCCCCTTCCTCCCTCTTCTGTCAACTGTATTCTACACTATTGTAACTGAATAAAAGTTACATTCTAACGAGGGAATCACCTCCTAAACCAAGTGCTAAACTATATACGACAACACCGTCCAAATAATGAACTACCTACATTTGACATGCATGTTTGTTGACAGAATAATATAAGAGTTCGTTCACACCATTAATCGCCCAAAGTTCGAGCTTGAAACTATGAATAATTTCTGATAGTAAATTAGCATAAGGTGCGAGTACATACTTATAAATTAAGTTTAATTAAAATATGCTACGATAATTAGTTATAACTTAAATACAATACCACAATTTACATAATAAACATAAACACATTAAACACCTATTACAGTGTGAAAATAAGAAAAGATAAATTATCAGAAAATCTTAGCACGTACGCTAACGTACAGAACGTATAGAAAAATGTTAGTTTTCTTGACCCAATTCTCTGGCCACGTCCCAGAGTGGGTCAAGAAACTTTTTATATTCTCGTCGTGTGCCCATAATTTGTAAGTAGTTTGAGGTATGTATCTATGTGTACGTCGAACTCAGTAATAAGAATGCCTATTTGATGGTCATGGGTTTCTTATTTCTCATTTTAATTACATACATAGTTATATTCGTGGAGAATTTAAGACATTTTGTTTGTGACCAAAGCCGCATTCTACCAACCTTACTATAATTTATAGGAACTTAGATATGGGATTTGACCCACAATTAAATTTATGTACGAGTATGTAAGTTGAATTACCGGTGATTTTTATTTTGTTTTGTTTTTGTATCCAACTGACTCATGACATTATTATGTCGAATGAGTAATGAGTTTTTTTTTTTTATTTTTATAGATGCGTGCAGCTTCGCATAAGAATAGACTTTTTTTTAATTGCATTCGTGGTGCTCTTATGCTAAATATAAATCAGAAATGCCATAGAAGATGGAAATTGGTAGGAAGGTAATTGATTTCTTACTTTTAAAGCTAAATTTATTTCTAGGGAATTCTTTGTGAATCATTTTAATAATTAGTTAACTTAGCTTTTGCTACCCATTGTCAATGATTTTACGATGAATCAACTTTTCTAAACGAATTTATAAGGAAACATTCTACAGTACCTCTACTAATATACATACCTACTTCTATTTGAGTTGACACATTTTTATGAGTAATTGTGCACGTGATTATTGATCAAAAGAAAAACTAAAGTTGTGAAATGCAACTGTGACATGTGTCATGTTTCACGTGTCACATTCTTATTAATAATAGGTAAGTTTAAGGATATATAAAAAAACTAAGAATCACAATTTCATTGTTTAAAGCTTTGTCTTAGTCAAGTTGATTTAATATGTCGATTTAGATTATCGTAAAAAAAACTAACCCATTTAATCAAGCCTTTAACAAAAAACGTTTTAATTTAAAGTTCAATTAATAACAGGATGTAATTAAAATATTATTTTTTAAAACCAATTGTGACTGATAATTTTGTATATAGTGTTTCATATTTTTGTTTAAATAACAGTGAAAATGTACAAACGTCACTTCGGAAGATCAATCCATAGTAATGCGAATGACTCTGATTTTTCACTTCATCCGTTTTCAATTTGAGAACAGTATATTTAAATTTTCAAATACATAACCAGATAGAGTAATATAAATTGCCATTTCTTACTGCATTAGAAATTATATAATTGTTATGTGTGTTTTGATAAATAAGTGATAGAATTCATAAAATACAAATAAAGACCAGTTTTACTTTTCGAGTAATAAAGATTAATAAAATGGGTGCCATATTATTCGGCTTTACTCTAGGTACATGATACAACATTAATCACTTACCTCAATTTTATCCTAAGCAGCAAAATGTATGTACCAAAGAAGATAATTTATTTTTGTCGCTTAATTTGTTTCATTAGCAAGCATTCAGACCTATTGACAATATCCAATTCCGACATTTTATTACTTACTGCAGGAGTCTATCAAAAAGTCGAATAGTCATCAGATTACTATGGATTTATAATGAAGTTTTCTAGTTATTAGAAAAATAAATTCGATCAAGACTTTTTGATCGACTTTTGTCGGCTAGATTTTTTCGGAGTAGAGTCCCGCAATAAGGCCCTTAGTTAATTGGTTTCACTGATCCTGCACCTGCAGACAACTCCTATTTTGTCGCTTACGATATTAGTTTGCTATTTTGCGACTTACGATAAGACCGTGGTATTTAGCTTCTTTTGTACACTCTACAATTTTTTTTTTTCGTTCGAGCGAATTCACGTATAGACGTGCGTCGTAAATATGTCATTTTGTAGATAAATTGTTCTTTCTAAAAGTTGTCTTTAGATCATTTTTTGAAAAAATTAACTTCTGGGGAGTTATTAAACAATGTAAAAGAAATCATTAGGATTCTTGTATGAACTAAAGTTAATACAATGCAGTCACACTGCGCAGACAACAATTAATATTAAATATTTTGTATGAAACAACAACTAAAGTGACAACAACTGCGGGTGGCAATGGCACAGTGGAAATAGTGTTTGACTGCTAACCTGGACGTGTGGGTTCGAGCCCCGGTCTAGGTGGCATTCTTTTATATATTCCCCAGGTTTTCCACCCGTGAAAAAAAAGAGATTATTAACATCTCATTCTCAATCCACTCTGCCAACAAAAATCTTTCTTTTCCTTCTATTCCTCCTAACTAGTGCCGTGCATTGCATTTACAAGACTTGAGGTCTTACATGCATATAGTTAAAAAAAAAGTGTTCTACCACCAAGCTATTTGCTGAAGTTATAGCTACATATTTCACGAATGACGGGCAAAGCTATTCAAATACAAGTGAACATATTAAGACTTAGCACCACACAAAGAAGTCTGCTGATAGGGTTGGCACTCGTGAAATAGCTATAACTTCAGCCAAAAAACTTGATGGTAGAACACTTTAGTTATTTGTTGTTTCATTCAAAACAGGTTTATTTTAAGAAATTTGCATTTTCTTGCAATGAAATATTTTGAACCTTTATTTCGTAGATTATAATATTCTCTAGAATATCGTAAAATCTCATATCTCATGTCGTAAAAAAAGTGTTATAATAAATTATTCTAGAGAATATTCAAATCTACAAAATAAGCTCAAAATATTTTCTGTTAAATTCATCATTTCAGAGTTAAAAGCGAAAAACTGGTATTTCAACTTTTCATAAAAATAAATCATGTATCGGTTTTACGGACGGTTCCAAGATATTCCAAGGGGAAGGGTCAGGCATCTTTTTAGAAACCCCACCTTTTAAAAGATCAATAAAGCTTCCGAACTTCTGCCAGTCTGAATCGTCAGTACATATGCCAATGGTGCTAGAAAAGAGCAGAATTCACCAGAGCTTACTCGCACAGATTGACACGTGCCGGGTTTCGAGAAATGTTTGGCCGGATATTTCAAAGAAAAAAACTGAGTACTTACTCAGCAGGCCGCAATTATCCCTATTGGTTGGAATCCTAACTGGTCACAACTCAATGGAAACCCATTTAAACAGAATGGGCCCCAGCCTAGCTATAACAAGAGAAACAGCCCTTGGATAATACTTTTTCGACGGACTGGGCTACATACATCTCGTCTCTGCCACTAAGGAACATCCTGAAGTTCATTCGGAATTCGGAATAGTTCAGGGAGGCAGCCCTTACCTCATCTTCCACTTAGTCCTCACACTTCCCTTTTCATTCCTTTTTTCGCAAATCCTGGGGAGCACAATGGATCCACTGAGATCCGAGTGAGGAGATTCGGCTTGCCGAATCATCACCCCTTACAACCTAACCTATTTGTAGAAAATATTATATTGTCTTCAAATCGAGAAAAAGTTATTTTTGACAACTTGATTTTGTAAAACTTTTAAAATAATTATATTCTTAAATGATTGTTAAAAAAAAAACATAATACAATTATTATTTTTAAAAATGATTTATTGACCAATTTGGAATTAATAATTGTGCTTGGAAGTGATTAAAAATAATCTTTCCGTCGGCTTTTTTTGGTCACTGTAGTTTTTGCAATGAAACAATTAAGTTACATTAGCTTTCCCGACGTTTCGGCAGGGGTTGCTGCCTTCTTCAGGGGAATTTAATAAAACTGTGTTTAAATTTAAACTGACATTTAAAATTATTGTATCTAATAATTCCATAGACTAAACTTCGTTTGAAGTGGTTATTTCTTTACTTTTGTAAATAATATTACAATTATTAGATACAATAATTTTAAATGTCAGTTTAAATTTAAACACAGTTTTATTAAATTCCCCTGAAGAAGGCAGCAACCCCTGCCGAAACGTCGGGAAAGCTAATGTAACTTAATTGTTTCATTGCAAAAACTACAGTGACCAAAAAAAGCCGACGGAAAGATTATTTTTAATCACTTCCAAGCACAATTAATTATTATTTTTCTATAGGGGGCGACAAACTTTTTGTCGCATTGTTTTCGAAAATACGAAACGTTTAGGTGTTATAAGTAAAAACCGAGAAGTTTCGACATTTTACGTTTTTTTTTTTCAAATGTCGATATCTCCTTAACGGTGAGTCGTAGGAAAAAAAAATAACTTGTTATCATGCGGAGCAAGAACAACAATTTTTGTGTGAAAAAATGTTCGATAGCATTAACCGTTTCAGAGTTATATCGACATTCAACCTTGAATAACTAGTAAAGGACTTATGTGACTTCATTTTTTCTAATACAAAAATAAAATATGTCGTAGGAAAAAAGTGTGTTAATCGTTTTTATAGAACATTTTGTGGTCTACAAACTACAAAGTGTACCTATAGAGTTTTTGTTTTCGATAGCATTGACGGTTTAACAGTCATACTTAAAAAAAACAATATTCTTCATTTTATGTTTTTCTTTTTTAAAAGCTATACCTACCCTTAATCATTGCTCGTAGGAAAAATCGTCTGGACGTTTTTTTGTAGAGAATTTTGTGATCTACAAACTGTACCTAGATTTTTTTTCCAGAGCATTTATTGTATACCGTTCAAAAGTTATTTGTGAAAAACTGATTTTTTCAACACTCGACCATGCGTAGAAAGTTATGCTCAAGTCGGATCGACAAGGACTTTCTTCTACCATTGCTTCGTTATGGTCAGTGGAAGGTCCGTACCAAATTTTGACTGGTGTTTTGGATTTTTTTGGCAGAAAAAGTACAATTTGCCTAGGCTATAATACCTCTAATATCAAATTGTCGGTGTATCCAAAATTCAAGTAATTCCAAAGATTTTTAAAAAATATTGTCTCAATGTTGTTGGCTTGTATATTTTTGACAGAACTAGAACTATTGCTTGAGATTTCTTCTCGTAAGATTTCTATTGCTCCGTTTTTGAAAGAATTTTTGAAACAGATTTACAGGGCCAGAGTCCTCAAACGTTAAGCGAAAAGCTTAAGACGGTGTTCACATTACACTTACTCCTCCTACTTTTTTGACTTCACAAAAGAAAACCTCAACAAAAATCCGGGAAAATTTTTATTTTTTTTTTAAATTTGTGGATTTTTTTTTTGACGTTTTCTTTTGGAAAGTCGAAAAAACGTCGCAGGATTAAGTCGAATTTGAACAATGTCTAAGAAACACAAGTAGGTACCACAACAGTTTCGAGTTAAAGTATGAAAAGTACGTCATTTATCATATTTTTATTTTCAGCCGAGATTCAGGACGTTACCCGATGGATTTAAAAGCATACGAATCACATTCCACTAAAAAAAACTGCTTCAACGGTTGAATGGTTGATTAAATCTTAAAGACCGTACACATGAGAGCGACCAACGACCGACGAATGAATGAACAAATGGGATTTAAAACATTAATAAACCTAAATTCTTTACAAAATCTAGACAAAAGGGAAGAAATATAATTGAGGATTATTTTAAGATACTAAAATTTTTATTTTAATTGCTTAAACAAGAGAATTTTAAGAAAACAATTTGTTCTTCGCGATGAGCCGCAGTTCGTTTATTTTCTCAAATTTCCCATATTTAAGCAAATAAAAATTCGGATTTTATAATTTAAAATTAATCTTAAATCGAATTCTATAATTTTGATTAGATTTTTAGTTTGTTAATTTTTTAATTCTTATTTGTGTGTTCATTCGTCGGTCATTGGTCGCTTGTGAATGGTCCTTTATTGTTACATTAACAAAATCAAATTTCCCATCTAAAACTTGTCCAAAGTTTGAAAAAATTCTCTTAAAGTCCCCATATAGATAGTAAGACATACCTACCTACAGAAACATCTGTTTATATCGCTTTGCAAACAAAAAAAAAAAAAACATAAAATTAACCCATCACCAGATGGTTAATGTTAGTCCTACAACTGGGGATGTTATTTTCCAACCTCCACCATCGATTGATCATGTAGACTGAAAAAACATTTAATTTCCGATCAAAATCACTTGAAAAGCACTTCATATAGAGAACAGAGACTGTGTTTCTGTTTTTTTTTATTTTTTTTATTCGTTTTCTTAATGAATGCATCTGCGTCTGCAATTAAACTCACCACAAAGTGGTAATCAAAATGCAGTTCAAAAGTGCCACAATTATGATTGTGTACTACTTTTAGTATTGTCGGATATACACAATAAAAAAAAAAAAAAAAAACAACGACTTTTTATTCCAAGGTGAATCAAAATTGCGTTGGACGTTCGTCGTCGTTATGTCGGAGTTGTAGTCGTCGACGTTTTGGGGGTACGATCAAACCCAGCCAAGCAACCAAACATACTCGTAGATATAGAAAGATGGTATATATAAACGTAGAGCTGGGATCGAATTTAATTAGCCAACAATAGACCAGAAGCAAAATGGCTTAAACTACAGCTTTTGCCAAATGCATCCTCTGAGACTATAATTTTCGTCATTGACGTTGGCGGTATAGCAATTGGAGCATTGTGCTTGCTTCTCTTTTTATATAAACGTGATGGCTCCTATTATGTTGCACCAGCCGCAGTTAGAATCTAGGTAGGTAGGTAGGTACACAATAGCTCCGAAACCGACTTGCGAAATGAGATTTCAACTCTATAGTTTGAGATTCCGTTCCGTAAGCTGAAGAGGAGAGGAAACAACTCGTCGTCGTCATTGCGTTGGTCACATGGTTGGTAGGTATATATCGCTGTGAGTATGAATCTTATGGAACTGGAACTGAATGTGTGTTTCCATATGAATGAGCGGAAAACAAAAGCACACAAGCGGAAAATAGTTTCATTATGTGTTTTGTACTATAACTCTATTCTATACCTAACCTGGGTAGTTTTCACCTTTCCCAATTTTATAGCAAAAGCATCAGCAGAAACAGCATCACTATAACAGCATCAGAGGCAAGTGGAAACTCCGCAACTTCGATGATGGCAAATTGTGTTAGAGTCATTGAAACTACTTGAGCTTGAAGGAATATTGCGGTGTGTGATGATGGGTTGTGTAAAATCCTCATCGAGCTGATGGTTGTGGTGGCCTTTAGCAAAGTTTTATGTGAGCATTAAAAAGTTAACTCTGGAAAATAATAATTTCAGAAAATATAAAAAAAAATAGTACATTAAAAAATTATGATATTTTTTATAATTTGTTTTGTTTTCATTTCGCTTTTCGCTTTTCGCTTTTTTTTTATTCAATTTAAATAAAAGTTTCACATGATGCTGATGGCGATGAGGAAATATATAAACAACCAATGCTTTTGTTTTTATTTCTCTCGCAAGGTAAATTTAATAAAATTAGTTCACTGACACTGCCTGTTAATCAATTCCGGAACTCACCGGGGCCGGAATTACCTATTTTTAAAAATTCAGTTTTCAAAATTCTGTATTTTAAAATTCCGTATGATCAAAATTAAAATTCTGTATTTCAAAATTACATACAGAATTTTGAAATACAGAATTCTGATACACAAAATGTTGGTCATTAATATTTTCAAAAAAAAAAAAATTCAAACAAAATTTTGGTCATACAGAATTTTGACCCGCTCCCATTTTTTTTACAGACCTAAGGAAAAAGGGGAGGCTTATCTATTTGTTTCTTCGACTACAACCTGAACGAATGGGTCGATTTTCTTTTTAGGTACCATGTTTTTTTTTTTTTGAAATTACCACGACAGCTTTTTCTCATTTTTAGGACCACAAATAACGGTACCTAACTGTCATCCCAAATATTTTTTAATATTTAATTTTGTCTGAGTCTTATATTTGATCAATAAAAACAGATTTTAATGGCTGCCTTTTGAGAAATATTAAAACAAAAATGGTTTATGTTGATTCTCCTATAGAACCATTTTTGTGATAGAACAATTTTTGTGATATCCATTCGAATTTCTTGAAAACGATTTTTGTTGAGTGTGATACAAAAATGTATACCGAAGCTTCGGAAAACATTGAATAGTGTTATACCAAAATTTAAAAAACAGGTTTATTATTTTTTGAAATTAAATGTTTGTATTTATCACAATTTGGAATTTTTGCTCCATGTTCACAAAAAGTATTAGAAATTCCATTAAAAAAGTACGTATACGTCTAAGTGTACCATTTTTATTTAAACGGTACCACCTCCTGTGTAATAGTTGAAAGAAACGTGAACTCTCTATAAAAGCGAAGCAGTTCATCATTATAATCGAATTCATTCTTGGAATGCACCTAATGGATGCTCGCTGAATTATAGACGGCCATTAAAAACGTATGGACAGCAACTACATTTAGAGGATGAACTGCAGCACCAAAACCTATGTGACAAGAAGTATTGGTTTGGTTTCGTGAGGCTTAGTTTAAAATAAAATTGTCAAAACCTTGTCAGATATATCTGACCGAGCACAGTTTAAAAAGTTATCAAAGTTAGAGGAGGTTCTTTGGTGATTCCCCAGAGAGAAAATAGAATTTTTTTAACTCATAAAATAACGGTATACCTTTATCTTAAAAGTGGCTGTAACGATTTTGATAAAAAAAAATTATCAATTACTAATAAGGGTATGGTCAATAAAATTTAAACAATAACGGTTTATAACGTTTATTTTTTGGTTTTCTAATTTCTCGTTAACGGCTGCAAGGATTTCAACCAAAATTTGTATGCAAGAGGGCTTTCTTAATTTTAACAATTTTGCATATACAAATTTTCGAAAAAATATTTTTTGGATTTAAAATAAAAATATTGATTTTTTTTTTGAAAATTTAATATCTTGAAAACTAGT
This sequence comes from Melangyna quadrimaculata, assembly GCA_949320155.1. Taxonomy (NCBI): domain Eukaryota; kingdom Metazoa; phylum Arthropoda; class Insecta; order Diptera; family Syrphidae; genus Melangyna; species Melangyna quadrimaculata. The sequence continues at coordinate 152,687,497 of OX439485.1, read as the reverse complement.
TGTTAAATATTTTTTTGTATGTTTTATTAAATACTTAAAGTTGGGATAGCAGCTTTTATTTTAAAAATGTTAAAATAACAAATTTATAGTAATAATTTATATTTTAAATTGTTTGTAAAACTTTTTTTTTTAATGATATCAAAATATCATGGAAATAATTCAAATTAGGGTGTCCGTTTTTTTCCAAACTCATTGTTTTGGATAGCACACCCCGTCAATCAAAAGCTTATGCCGTAATAAAAATTTATTGACATTTACATATAATAATGAATAACAAAAAATAATTTAATTAGATAAGAAAAAAAAAGCAATTAATTAGTAAAAAAAAACGTTTAATATTTTGAAAAATCGCATTAATTGATTTCTGATTTGTTTTTATTCATTTTTAAATGCAGTTTTTTTTTTTAAACGTATCACTTAATGATAATCAATAAAAAAAGACAACAAAAACTGCTGAAGATGGAGGAAGAAAAAATAACAGAGAAAAAAATGTAAAATATTAAAGTATTTAATAACTTTAAAAATCGAAATAAATTATAATTTAATTTTTTTTAATAAATTTTTAAATGCAATTTCTTAAAGAGCCAATAAATCAATCATAATTCACAAACAAAAACTTAGAACAACTGTTATATTTCCAGAAAAAAAAATGTAAAAATTGTAAAATTCCCATACGAATTTGTTTGGAAAAGGTATGACCTCAGAGGCACGAGTTAATGACCTCGGAACAAATTTTGTTGGTCAACAATTTTTTCTTACGGGGTGTGTTATCCAACAAAATGAGTTTGGGAAATACAAAACACCCTAATGTACAGAGAGCAAGGTTGTTTGATACAGCCGTGCAGTTTATTTTCTAAAAAAATTGACCTTAAAATTTGTTTTTTTCCTCAAGATCAAAAGCAATCGTGTTCTTCAAGTTTTTGCAGCTTTTATCCAAGATGCAAAATTTACCTTTATCAAGGTTGGAAGCCTTTCGTATTCAAATCAGAGCTACCATTTAAATATCACATTTTCTAAGGTAAAAGAATCTACTTTCGTTTAGTGATAACAATTGTATAATCCTACATAGCTACTTTTAATCTTAGATAAATAGATGTTTTGTTTATTAATATTTGAAAACTAAGCTATGATAAATCTACATTAAATCTGAATAAGAGAAATTGAAGTCTCAAGTTCCAAATTAATTCAAATTAATGTACAACTAATGGAAAATATATTACCTCTATATACCTGCCATTAACTCTCTCATCTGGTGTCTGGTCCTAATTAAATTCCAGTTCAATTCATTTGGTTTCACAGAATTTCACCTCGTTACCGAGATGTCCAAAAGGCAACATCAAGCATCCAGCATAATGAGAAAAAAGTCAAGTCGCCACGGTTGGTCTTTTCAAACTTGCAATTCTCCTTTATTTGTTTGAGCAATTCAAAGCAGTTAAAACCTATTTATGGATAACCAACGTGGCAACGATACAATGCAAACGAAACAATGCAATTTATATCCATAATGAAACCCCGAAAGTCGAACTGGCCATTAAAAATTACTCTTGGAAACAATTTTGATACGCAAAACCAAAATGCCACATAAATAGGCTATCAATTATTATCTATGCAGACACTCATATATACAAAATCCAATACACATATAAGATCAAAGAAATTCAGCGTAGACAACCTCTATAAAGGCCAGATAGTTCTGGTGCATGGCAGTTAGCGTTGGCCACATGGCCTAGCCAACTCGAAACACAGAAGTGACCATCAACATTTTAGCCAAATGCAGAAGCACCAAAACCAATCCACAATCACCCCCCCCCCCAGAAAAACCAGTAAAAATGGAAAGTCCTCATAAATCGTTGTGCCAATAGTCAATTGCTGTGCGACCAAAAACCAGATCGAAACGCATTTAGTGAAATGAAGCTAACTCCGCACAGTCCGCATATGATGGTCTTAAATCTCTTTTTCTCCGTGACTGGATTCAATGTTGCACCGCATCGTATCAAAGACTCACATTTTATATCGTTGGTTTCTCTCTTTGAATGCAGAGTTTTGTGTTATGTCTAAAAAGTTATTGGAAAGTTTTTGCCTATGAGTTAAAACCGCCTACGACTGCTACTATTGAATATGGAAACGCACTAAACTCTATATGCCTGCCATACGTCTGCAATTATCCCTATCGAAAGGAACACAAAAAAAAAAAAACAGAAAAAAAAGAGGAATCCAATAAAGAAAAAAAAGGGCAAAACTTAAATGTAACCAACAACATGCAGATGCAGAGCGAGGATTGGGAAATTTACGATTTCGCTTCGAGTTTTAATGAAATCCACAAAGCTAGCCGGTCTTTGGTCAGACGATAGTTTAAATACGACTAGAAATTGCCTTGACCACAAAAAGAGCATAAAATATTACCCTGATGCTCCATTGGATGAGATAAGATTTGTTGCTATGTATCTTTCTTTATCTATGTTTTCAAAGTCAATTTAAATACAGAATGACTCTTTACTATTGAATACTTTTTTTTCTTTAATTTTCCTGTGAATTGCAACCTTAATTGGATATCTTTGACTTTTTCAATGAAACTAATTTAATGGAGTCAAAGCTAACGAAAATGTTTCCCTTATTATATCCAGGATGAAAGGTTTATTCATGTTTCCTGATACCTGATATTCAAGCAAAGGCCTTCAATCAATAAAATTAAAACGAGAATTTTCAAGAAAACAAGGAAGGTTGTATAGTTAGGTAGGAAAGAACAGTTTGTTCAAAGAAAAAAACTGTTAATATGGATCATAAGAATGTTTTTGATGCAATTATTTTTTTTGTTGTAATAAATTCACTGTTAAAGAAATCGGGCATGTTTTTTTTTTTAATTTAACTATCTGTACAAGATTAAAATTAGTGATTAAGAAGAAAACAAAGAAATAATTCTGAGTGCTCTGTGTTTAACATGCTTAAATATCTGGTTGGTTCCAATCAAAAAAGAATACTAGTGGAGTGGGGAAGGGATTTTTCCCTACCACCTCCCCACGCCATTTCACACAAACAGCTGATTGTCCCGGCTTGGCACGGTAACACAAAACTTTCTATATCTATCCGCTAAATCATATTCAGATTTTTGAAATCGGATTCAATTTTTTGGTTTTGCCACAGTCGCGATCTTACCTATACATACGTAGATGAATTTTTAAATCTCTTTATCTCTCAAGTGATCCTCAAAGTCGATCCTATGTATTAATAAACTTTGAAACGCAAAATGAGTTGATGTTTTTAACGAAGACCATTTATTAGTCTTACTTCACTTCACCCTATAAAATTTTAAAAGTATAACCCCCATATTAATAATCGAAGCTAGCGGTGAATTATCATTTACTCGTAGATTAGGAGTAAGATATCTGCCACTTGCGAGCTATGTAAACAAACGAGGAAGGTGGTTTAACTTAGGGTTAAATAAGAAAAGTAAATATACGTTTAAGTTCACGAGTTATCTCTTAATCCATGCCGACACGAGAGCTCTAAAGTTACAGGTGAATTAAGCGCTGTTTTTATTAATAAACATATACATAGCTGTAATACTAAAAAAACATTTTTTCACGATAGTCTCTGGAACCCATTGGAACGCACATAAATAGAAAGGTATTATCAAATGCTATCAGCACATCCAAAGCAAACCATTCTACGAGGTCTAGTTTTTGGTATATTTGCATTCAAGGAAATTTTCTTGAGTTTTGAAACTCTTGATATCTTTTGGATGCCTACAGCTCCGCAAATACTCGAATAACATTTCGGTTTTCAAGACGCTTAATCAGTTTTTCAAGAGCTACCATACCATAGCTGGAAATTAGAACATTCTAGGAGGTCTGGTTCCAAAGATATTTGAATTCAAAGTAAATCCATTATTTTCGACCCAAAACTAAAAGTCTTTTTGTGGCGATAATTTTCATAAAAAGCGTCGCGTCGTCGTCGGCATCGTCGTAAGAGGTTGCGGTTGACGTTCTTGAATATACAATTGACAGGCGTTTGCATTGTTGTTCAAAATTTTACTGATTTGAGCATTTTTTTTAAATCGATTTTTGATTGAAAAAAAGCATGGACTATCCCGTATCACAGAAGGGTTTAATATTTTGTTTAAGCCATTTCACCGAATAAATAAATTTCCAAAAAATATCTATCCCTAAATAATGATTTTTAAAACTATGACAAATATATTACCATTGAAAGACAGAATGAATTTTTGAAATCGAATATCGCATTATTTCACCCTACAAATAGCTAGTAAAATTTTGAAAATAACCTGAAAGTCCATCCTCTAAATACCTATAAACATTCCAACACAAAAATAATAATAATATATAATAATAATATATATATATATAATATATAATATATAATATATATATAATATATAATATATAATATAATATAATGTCCCGTAAGTAATGGATAACCCTGAAATGCCGCATAGTAGACTTTATGACCGTCCTGAAAACTGATAAAAAAAAGTTCTATCCCAACCACAAGAAAAGTTATATGCATTTTTTTGTTCAGTGCATTATTTTTTTTCTTACTTTACATTTTTGAATACCACGACCACAAGTGAATGAGTTCCATCATTTTTTTTTGCAGGAATATTTAACATTACTTGTGCCAACACATAAGTAGAAGAAAATTATTATAACTGTTGGACTTCTTAGAGAAAAAAATTATTTAACATTGAATTTCAATGCAAAATGTGAAAACAAATAATTTTTGAAAAAGTTAAATCATAGCTGGTATAAAAAAAATGCATGAATACCTGAGTGGCCAACTATTTTAAAAATATGCGCGTTAAATGCAGATTTCAAAATGGTATTACTTATTATTATATCTAGAGTCAATAGCAAGTTATTGGTAAAAATCTGCAATACTAGAGTAAATTTAGCAAAAACAAAAGTTTTCAAAATTAGCACAGTAAACGTGAAAATAATACCAAGCGTTGAACATAGCAGATTTTTGATTTATTGGCTGTTTCTACGATGTTGTCCTAATGATAAATCCAAGCTTTCAACTTCTAGGGCCGAATGCATTATTGATAAAAATGTCAAAAAATTGCAAAAAACGGTTACATTTTCGAGCTTGTTTTGAATTTTACCTGTTCTATTGGGCTTTAACAAACCCATCAAATATTTTGTTGGTTGCTATTAGTTTATTTGTTATTTTTTCTAAACAAAAAGTTTTTGAGCCAGCTTTTAATCACATGATCACTTAGTTAGAAAACAAAAATAGATAATTTTTTTTTTATTTAAAGCAAACCCACTCTTATACAGGTTCTGCACCTCCGAATAAATGAACGTCTTAGTGAACGTGCAAGGTTTTGCTCAGAAATTTGTAATGCAGCTGCCTCCACACGATTTCTTAGCTCCTTTAAAGACCTGATCGGCTTGCTGTATACGATTTCCTTAATGCATCCCCAATAAAAAAAATTAAGTGGATTTATGTCTGGTGAACGGGGTGGCCATAAAATTGGTCCCAGACGTCCTATCCATCTGCCTGGATATCTGGCATTTAAATATGCCCGCACAGGCACAGCATAGTGTGCTGGACAACCATCAATTTGAAGCCAATGGATTCCTTTAGTTCTTGAGGCACTTCTTCCAGCAAGGTTGGGAGATCATTTTGGAGGAACTCCAAATAACCTTGGCCAGTTAAAATCCCCGGCAACTCAAAGGGTCCAATTATTTTCCCATTTAGAATCCCAGTCCAATAGTTTATTTTGAATTGGTACTGGGACCTGTCTTCCCTCATGATGTTTGGGTTTTGTAGTGCCCAGAAGTGGAGATTATGGAGATTAGTGTAGCCATCTCTTTTAAATGTCGACTCTTCGCTCCAAAGAATTTTGTCAAAAAACTGCGGATCTTCTTTAATTTTCATTATCATTTGTCAACAAAAACTCATTCTCGTTTCAAAATCTTGCGGCTGGAGAGTTTGCACCCATGTTAGGTGAAAGGGATGATATTTATATTTACTTAGCACATTATGCGCAGTCGTCTTTCCGATCCCAGTGCGTCGTGATATTGCTCGGATTGATACTGTAGGATTTCGGTCAAGTTCCGCAAGCACTAAGTCTTCGGTATCTCCTCGAGGGGGTCGTCCCACGCCAGCACCACCAACACCACTACCAGGCAGCCTTCCTTCCAAGAAACAGCTATGGACTCTAATAAACACTCGATAATCCGGGTGACGTGCGTTAGGGTACCTTTCCCTATACAGAGTCGCAGCTTCGTTTGCGTTGCCTCTGCACTCTCCATAAATGAAATGCATGTTTGCATATTCATGTGCAGAATACAGAATACGTGGCATCGAAAAAGTTCAATCAAACGTCTTAATTATCAAAAAGCAGGTTCAGGAAAACAGCTATTTAGACCGTTAATTTTTCTGAAGAATGAACAATAAAAACGATATAAATAAGTGTTCGTCGTGGTCTTAATCTCATGAATTAAGATCAAATTACAAAAACTTTAATTCAAAATTTAAAAAACTTACGATTTTATGCGTTCTCACTTTCTCAGGATCTTACAATTTACTATTCAAAAAACACAATTAAAATTGAATCAGAAGACTTTTTGTTTGGAGAAAATAACAAATAAAAAATAGCAACCAACAAAATATTTGATGGGTTTGTTAAAGCCCAGAACAGGTAAAATTCAAAACAAGCTCGAAAATGTAACCGTTTTTTGCACTTTTTTGACATTTTTATCAATAATGCATTCGGCCCTAGAAGTTGAAAGCTTGGATTTATCATTAGGACAACATCGTAGAAACAGCCAATAAATCAAAAATCTGCTATGTTCAAAGCTTGGTATTATTTTCACGTTTACTGTGCTAATTTTGAAAACTTTTGTTTTTGCTAAATTTACTCTAGTATTGCAGATTTTTACCAATAACTTGCTATTGACTCTAGATATAATAATAAGTAATACCATTTTGAAATCTGCATTTAACGCGCATATTTTTAAAATAGTTGGCCACTCAGGTATTCATGCATTTTTTATATACCAGCTATGATTTAACTTTTTCAAAAATTATTTGTTTTCACATTTTGCATTGAAATTCAATGTTAAATAATTTTTTTCTCTAAGAAGTCCAACAGTTATAATAATTTTCTTCTACTTATGTGTTGGCACAAGTAATGTAAAATATTCCTGCAAAAAAAAAAATGATTGAACTCATTCACTTGTAGTCGTGGTATTCAAAAATGTAAAGTAAGAAAAAAAAAATAATGCACTGAACAAAAAAATGCATATAACTTTTCTTGTGGTTGGAATAGAACTTTTTTTTATCAGTTTTCAGGACGGTCATAAAGTCTACTATGCGGCATTTCAGGGTTATCCATTACTTACGGGACACCCTGTATAATATATAATATATATATAATATATAATAATAAAAATAATAATATATAATAATAATAATAAATAATAATATTTAAAAATTTGTTTCACCCAATTAAGAAATTTAAAAAAAATATTAGTTAACAAAATTATTCTCGAATGCAGTCTTCCCACACAAAAGGTGAATTGCGATGTTCTAGATTTTTCGGCTTTTCCTCTTTCGGTTATTCACAATATTTTAAAAATTAATTTTTAAATACATACAGCCGTATTCATTAGAATCCGCTGAACAGATGAATAGTTATGCACTGCATAAGGATTTATGTAGCCACTATACAACGTTGAATAAATTGTTATGCATAAAATATTTTTCAACCCATTATAGTTATAATGAGCTTGTGTCAAAATAAGTACCATAAAAGAGGGATCTAGTACGTTTTACTTTCAAAACTGACAAAGGAGACCTAGCTGAGTGTGTGCTGTGTGAAAAATCAATAGAAGTAATCCTGCTGGCGATTGGATTCTTTTTGGTTTCTTATTAATTTCTTTTAATATTATTATAATGATCCAGTTACTTTTTGTTTTTTTTTCGTGTTCGCAAATAAAATTAAAAATATTTGAAACAAAAAATACGTTATTTTTGATTTATTCCATGAATTTTTCCATTCACTCATATCGTGATGTTTTTGTTGAGGAGAAAAATAAAAGGGTGATGCTTATTTTGTTATTCCTAAAATTCATTTGTATTTTCCCATGAAAGTGATGAAGTTAATCTTTGTATAATTTTATTTAAATCACGCATGCCGTCGAGCATTTGCCAAAGTTGTAAGATTTGATGGAAAATCTTTAAATTTTGCACATTTATTAAGCAGCTTCTATAAAATAAAGTGAACAAAAAAATATTATTTATATTTTTAAAATATATCCCAACAAAAATGTACAGTAAATTAACAAAACCAACATTATTAATTGTTGTATTAAATTTTATAAAATATTTTGAAAGTGAGATTTCAACACCTCATAGATTGCAAAAATATGCGCCCACCTAACATCTATCTACATTATTGCTATGTGTGAGTCAAAGTGACATTCCGATACTAAACAACCCTTATGTTGGCTCTATACAACCTCCAAACGCGTTTAGCTTATGTTGCTTCTATTCAACGTTGCATAAGTTTATGAATAAGGTTTTTGCATTCAGATGCATTATAAAGAGTGCATAGCGCTATGCACTCGCTATAATTCGTTTATGCAAAAGGCTGATAGTGATTCACATACGGCCGCGTGACAAAAAGATGGGTGGCAATTTTATATAATTGACTTGAAACTGACAAAAAAAAACAACAGTAAAACTAACAATGCCTTGATATACGTTTTTATAAACCCAGAAATCTTTTTTTTTAAATTAAGTTCTATTAATTAATCAACGGTTTTGGAACTCAAAATTTTGAAAAAAAAAAAAAATTAAATTCCAAACTAAGTTTTTGATAAATTTTACGTCATCAAACTAATTTTGTTTTCAAAATTCAATGCCCTTATCAGTTTTTAGTCAAATACGGAAAACTGGATGGTTTTAAGACTTTTACTTTTTCAAGATAGTAAACAATAAACAAAAAAAAAATCAAAACTTCCAAAAATGACATTGATGATAAATTAACCGGTGCGTGAAATGATAATATTTGTCGAATTCTTCTTAGTTTTATGAGAAAGTTGGTTCATTTATTTTTTAATATCTTGAAAAGTAAAAGTACCAGAACCATCCGGTTTACAGTGATTGAACAAAATTTGAAAGGAGCATTGAATTTTGCAAACAAAAATAGTACATAAATTAAAAAAAATAATAACAATTTAAATTTTTTACTTAAAAATTTTGAGCTTGAAAATTAATTTTTCAAGTTTTAAGAATTTAATTTAAAAAGAAAATAAGAAGGGATTTTTCTGGATTTATAAAAAAGTATAAAAGGGCATTGTTAATGTAATGTTTAATATTTTTGTCTGTTTAAAGTCAATTTGTTTTTGAAAATTGCCCAAAAACATTTAAAATTTGACTTATAATAACTTGTAAGATACGATGATATTATAAATTTATTGGCACATAGGGGGCCTAATATTATACTTTGTCTTTATTTTAAATGATTATAAAATATAAAATACATGTCAAAAGAATTAATTCTTCGGTTGACTTTATTGTCCTCGGGGTGTTCCGTCGCGGTTGTCAAGTTGTGGTTTAGGTGGGGGATTGGTTGGCATTTAGCCTCGGTGATATGCTGACCCTGTGTCAGCGTAGAACGAAATTGTTTGCTCTTTGTCCGTGATGATGTTGTCGTCCAGGATGTCTATCGTACTGAGATATCTCGGCTCAGAGTGTCGACTGAAAACTGCCCCTCCCCGTCTTAACCTCCTATACCTACTTTTTTTTATTATATCATTCCAAGCTACAGCTTTAGTAAACCAATACAAGTTTAGACCTTTTGTCACACCTGAGGCGATTCACCATGTAGAGACAAATTACTTTAAACAGAAACAAAACTTTCTAAGACGAGAGAAAAAAAAAAATCAACAAAACAAAGAAAATTGAAATACACACACATAAAACTCGATTCCTTAATTTTTCAATCCGGGTCTATTTGTATTTTTCGATTCGATTCAGAACCCTACTCTGTAGGTATTTCTTTCCGGAAGTCAATTCAATTCGAAATTTTTTTTTATTTCGTTAGACACAAAGAAGTTGGCTATTTAAAATCAAAGCAACATACAATTTCGAATAGAAATTCCTTTCGAAACGAGATACAGAGTAGAACCCCAGATCGCAAAGTCGAATCGGATCGATAAATTCTGTTTGAATCTGATCCAGGTCTACATGGAACTGAATCCGGATTCAAGTCTGATTCAATTTTTCATGTTAAAGGAGTAATATTTAGTACATATTGAATCGGTTATTTTGTGTCAAAACCACACGCTGGATTTAAATTGTTGTTTTTTCTTAAAGTCAGCTGACACATCTTATCTCTCCACTCTCATTTTGTCATTATTTTAAATTTATTTTAAAAATTCTATTTATTTCGGTATAAGACAATTGTAAATGTTCAACAGGGGTTGGGGATCTGGGCTGGGCAAAGTCGAACTCAATAGAAGGTAACGCGTGGTGGTAGGAATGTTGAGAGTAAACGACGTAGGGCGTAGAAATATATTGGTTTAAATCTACAACTCTCTATTGCTTAAATATAATTGTTGATTTTAATCCCTCTCAAAACTGGCGTGAAAGTTTCAGGTACTATATCGCAATTATTCCCCAGGGGTAGTTTCTGCTTCCTGTTTGATTAAGCTCATCTCTTCCTTGTATCTTGTATAGAAGCACATTCCTTTGTTAGTTTTTAAATTTCAATTAATGTTTCCCTTGAAGGTGATAAGAAATATTTAAATTTGTATCTTACGCTGAAACTGACTACTCTGTATTATTATAAATTAATTTTCTCTTTTGTTTGGGCTATTATAGTTTTTCACTTGGTATTTAATAAATAAAGATCAAAAGAAAACTGCCCAAGAGCATTTTCTCAATCTCTTTGAATTTTTTGCAAAGAAAAGCAATCAAGGTATTTGCTTGCTTAATTAAAACGCTATTTAAAGCTTGATCGTTGTGTATAATTGTTATGTGTGATATATATGTAAAAAAACAGTGCACGGAAAAATATCAGATTCACCAACAAATGCGGTTGGTCCGAAAAGATCGTTGGTTTACGAAAACAATGATTCTGGCAACACCTTATAGTACCAAGATGACGGGAAATCAGTCATCTTGGTATGTATGTACTTCAAACTGCCAAGTTAATTGTTCCCTAAAATAGGATTTTGCTGCTAATTTTTTCTCAACAAGATGGCTATATAGTCATTTTTCCACGATATGAGAAAAGAGGAACTATTTCTGAACTTTCATCACAACAGGGAAGGAGGCGTAATGATCTGGGCGCACAATATCCTATTAAAGGGAACAATTAACTTGCCAGTTGAAAGTACTAAGACGACTGATTTCCCGTCTACAAAATGTTACCAGAAGCATTGTTTCCGCAAACCAACGATCTTTTCGGACAAACGGCAGTGATTTTCAACAAAATAATGCTCCTTTTCATGCAGCTTGAGTACTTAATATCATTATTTTAAGGAAAAATGTTCAATTGCTGCCTTGGTTTCCTATTCACCGGACTTCAAAATAAAAGAAAATGTATAGAGATGGCTCACATGAAAAGTATACGAAAAAGCGAAGCAATACGATGACTGATTCACACCTTTAAGTTGGCCTTGAGTAAAATTTCACTTAACTATCTGAAATCACTGTATAACTTTCTTAAACATCGAATTTTATAATTTTTGTTTTAAGCTGTTGGCAGTGCACACTATTAAGTAAATAAATTTGTGGAAATAAAAATTTAAACCATCGTTTTTCTTCAATTTTGTATGTGCTTCTAGCCTTAAAAAACGATAAAATTACTAAAAAAAAGAAACTCAGCTAACATTTATTCTCTTTTATTCTCTTGGCAGCCGTTAATTGTTGTTCTTGAAGTGCAAGCATATACTTTTTGTATGGCATATTATAAACAGTCTCTCCTGTGTCATACAAAAATGCGAACTCTTTGGCATATAACACGAGACATTTCAAATTCAATTCTCAAAAATTACTGCTTCTAACCTTATGACCGTACAAATTATTAATTCGTTTGAAAAATTATAATGAATTGACTAAAGTGTATATCGATGGTGACATTTCGGTGGTCGAATTTCGGCCACCTGACGATACTAGTTATATTGAAATATATTGAAAAAATCCCCTCCCCCTTTTATATGCAATTAAGTCTCCCCCAAAACAAGGCGATATTCGCCGACGGTTTTTTTTTTGTTATTTAGCATTGTTTATTCGTCATTTTTGTTATCATTGTGAGTGATTCGCCCTGCATACCGAATGTTCCGCGTTGGGAGAGCCTTTACATACAAAAATACAAATTTCATCATCGCAACTTCTGTAGATCTAAATGAAGAAATCCTAATGTTCATGCAGATGTAATAACGACGACGCCCGACCCCTTATGATCTTTTACAAAATGTATGTATGAACGACCAAATGATTAACGATTAGTTCAATCTAAAATTTATATGTAGGCAATTAAATTGTGAAGTTAAGTTTCATGGTTTCATCTTCATGCAATGCACAGCTAAAGTATGCATATCGTATATCTAATTGAATATGGTTTTATGGGCTTGTTTGGCAAAGATTGCATTAAAACTATATAAAAAGATACATGTATAATATTAATACATATAAAAACATTCAAACATACACACATAGTAATATGAGAGACCTATTGATGTTGCATCATAGTTTATAGCTAGCATCATATAGACGATTTAATAATAGGCTTGACACATGCTGTCAAGTGATTAATGTTTTTAATGTTTTTATTAATCAATGCCTTTTTGTCCATTTTATCTATATGTATATAAATGTAACATTGTTCGCACATTGAGTGTGTATAGAAATGCTGTGCGGAAATAATTATTATTATTGTAGAAAGTTGAGTTGTTAGTTCTTCTTTTCATACAAAAATGAAACCATTTGGAAAAATTACATAATTTACATTCAATAATGTGTGTAATCCTAATGAGGGATGGATTTTGAGGGTTGAAGTTGACAGGCGGCAGATGAAATATCTCTTGTTTGTATTTTATGAGAATCGTAAAGAATTTGAAAAAAAAAAAAAAATGGTTTTGAACAGAAATGATGCTAAAATCATTTTGATTTAGATTTAGATTTTTTTTTTTTTAGTATTTTAGTTGTTAGAACTTTGCAAAAAAATGTTCCCTATTATCACCAATATCTCAGCTTATCACCAATATATCAAAGAAAACCTGAAAAACAAGAAAACTGCTAGCTAATTCCCCGAAAAAAAATCTAACTCAAATACATACTGTAAAAAAAATTATTTTTGAATTTTTTTCGAAAACTAGTTTTTTTATTTCTTGTTTAAAAAGTGCTAAGTAAATGCAAAAGGAAGAGTTTTCTAAAAAAATTTGTTAAATACGAAAATTTGTAAAAGAAAATATTTCTTTTGGAAATTAAAAAAATAACATTTTAGACAACTCTATGTTTCGAAAATAAAGTTTTCAATTTTGTTTAAGCTTTGTATCAGGTTTTTCTTGTAAGCAGGTTTTTAACACTTTAAAAAATACTTACAAAAAAACATGTCCCTAAGATCTAAAGCAACGGTAAATTCCGTACCTAAAATTTTTAAAAACCGTTGATAAAAACCTTATATCTTACTCGAAAACGGCTGCTACGATTTTGATAAAAAAAAATAAATCGTATGGAAAAATTGTTAAAATGTATTTATATTTCGCATTTGTTTTACTTCTGACTTTCTTTCAATAGGACGAAAGATTGAAATTATTTTTTTTGCACATAAACATCTTCAAAGATTCAATATTGCTTATCAAAATTTTAAAAATCAAGTGTTTCGGACTTAAAAATAATTTTAGTTTTTTTTTTTTTGAAATTCGATACATATTTCGAAAGGAAGAAAATGCTTTTTTGGAGATTTAGATTAAATTTGCACATTAATTTTAATTTGATAATGGCGGCGCACACTGGGGCAGAATCGACTAAAAGTTGGAATTAAATCAACAAATAAAGCTAGGAACTTGAAATTTGGCAAGATAACCCGTGGCACCAATATTAACAAATGTTTGAAGTTTCTAATGGACACGCCCACCATAGCGCCCACTTTTTCGAAAAGAAATCGTATTGAGGCATAAGGTTCGACAAAAAGCTAGTTAGTATAAGCTGAAAGGTCAAAACAAAAAAAAATGGTATTGAAGGGGGGGTTTTATTTCCCCCCATAACCAGTTTTCTAATATAAATTACAATGATCTAAAAACTTTTACTTTGAAAAAGTATTCTTGATAGTAACTTTTCATATCAATTTGTACATGCTGAACACGAAAAAATATTTATTTTTCAAAATTAGTTTCAACTTACGAGAAATTTCGCCTTTTATTTATCGAAACTAATTAAACTTATTAAAAAATAAACCATTTTTAAACTCGGGGGCAGGACAACGATGTGTTTTTTTTTCGCTGCCTTCTTATATTTTGCTTGTGGAACATGCCAACAAATAGTCCAGCAATAGTCAACCAACATTTCACTTGCCTTGATATCATGTTTCCATGTTAAAGATGTCCTGGTGGAAACGCTCGCCATGTTTTTCACTAAATGCCCCACAATTATTGTTGGGAAAAAAACCGAAATGCGAATTTAAAAATTGGATTTGAAGTGACATGTTACAGCTCATTTCTGGGTATGGTGATATCAAATTATTTTCTGCAAGTTCCACTATAAGTTGGCACTCCTTTTATTTTCTTGGAAGTTTTTTGGAACAAGACGAACATTTTTGCAATATTTTTTTTTTTTTTTTTTTAAACAGAGACATAGTTGCTGTCTTCAAATTAATCTCTAATTCGGGGACCGTCGAATACACCTTCCTTGTTTATATCTCACACTTCTTTAGATCAGTAATGTGTCATAACATTGACATTACCGTCTTCAACTAGGTAGAAGCGTTAAATATGCAAATCGCCAGTTATCGCGAAAGCCTAAACTAAAAAATGATTTTTACATATCAACCTTAATTCAGCATGACTAGAATGGCATAAATTATTTTAAATTCTTTTGGATATTTTTTTACTGTAGACCAGGTACAAGATAAAAAAATATAAAAAAAAACAACGACAGTACTTACAATATTAGTATAGCTTTTTTTAAGCCATTAACCAATTCTTTTATTTGCTTTTAAAATACAAATATTTTAGTTAGTCTAAGAATTAAACTCAACATTTTGATTTTTTTTAATTTTAAGTTAATTTTCCTAAAGTTTTACGATATTAGGTGCTATTTTTGGTGGTATTGCCTATATTTTTGTATTCCAAATGGGGGCTTCACAATTTAGGCCAGAACATAGTTCGAAATGTAAAAATTCCAAAGAAAGCCCTTTCAAAGTCAGGAATCTTACGAAATTTATGTTTGAAATGTCTTAATGTACCAGAATGTGTACTTAAATATAAAAATGATTCCAATATATTTATGGACCAAATTAAGAAAATTTGGTTCAAAATGTTCCCTCAAGTTCTTTAGGGATTAGAATTGATTTGTGTGATATTCCTTTAATTTTTTTTTTTTTTTTTGAAACATTTTATTTGACCAAATCTGCTTTTGGTTATACCTACCTCATAGGAAAAAAGTTATTAAGGTTTTAAGTTCAAAAATGCTAAAACGTCTTGGACACACATTTTTATAATAAGGGGGATATTTTTGTTGTTTTGGTGTAGCATTCATGTGGTTATCACCTCCACCCCAAAAGTTGATTTTCGCGCATTTTGGTGGGCGTCTGGCAAGAGGAAGGCTGAAAGTAAAACGTCTTGGACCGACTTTTTTGACATCAGTACACCATCTTCTATGGTTTATTTATTAATTTAAGTGGTTATCACTTCGACCCCAAAATCGGAAAAATAACCGTTTTTCGAAGGCTCACCCCCGCCCCCGGCTGAAAAAGAAACTTGGCAGACGGTCGAATTTTGCATAATACTGCGTATATCTACACATACATGTATATAAATTTTGGTTATCACTCCACTCCCAAAATTTGCTGCCGGCTCTTGGTCTATCATGCAAATTTGACAATTCTCATAGTCAAAAGTTAATAAACCAAATTTTGTTCAATTACTCCTTCTTCTGAAAAGTTTGAAATAGTCTGGAAAAACATCTATACAAAAATTGTTGTTTGATTTATTGCCATCGTTTGAATCTGACGTCAAACTTAAAATTCTGATGGCTGTTTGGCGGTTATTTTACAACTGTAAGCTATCATAATTTTTAGTTTTACATCAAATTACACCGATGCAATAAAAAAAAAAAACAATTAACCACATATGTGATATTTATCAAAGAACCTAAATTCCATTTTTTTTTGTTAATTTTATTAATTTATTAGTTTCTTTATTTTTTTTAAAGAATTTTATTTATTTGTTCTTCGAGATTTTAACTTTGTTTGAATGTTGTTTTTCTATTGTGAAAAAATAATTAAAAAAAAAAAACAGTCGATGAGGAAGAATATGCGCAGCAGATATCAGCTTTGCATTTTAAGTTAATTTCTTCATCCTATCATGATGATGACGATGAGTAATACGACCCTCTGAAGTTCGAACAATATCTTTAAAGTGTTTGTATTTCGAAGAAACCCCCTGATTGTTTGTATTACCAGATTATCCAGATTGAACATTTTCGATTAAATGTACTGCACGTCATTAAAACCACTGCACAGAAGCACTTTAGAAATGAAAATATTTTGATAGACATTTCATATTGTTAAATCGTATTTTTGTATTTTCCTATACACCATATATGTATATGGAAACACATTGGCCGTCTCTCCGCATCACCAAAAGAATTACCACTTGAGATTGGAAGGATCCGAAGACCACAACAGAAATACCATCATTCTCAGTGAAGACGTGTGCCCCAGCCATAAACTGCATTAAGATATATATGTGTATTCTCGAATAGCTGTACACAAAACGGCAGGAGGTATCATGGAATGTGATAAATCAGACATTGAAACGAAGGGGAATATATATTTTTTTTGTTTAACAAAGCCAAAGAAAATTGCCTCCGAAACAAATCTTCTGTGCGTTCATTCATTCATGATCCCATCCCATACCATCCCATGGTGTTCTGGATCATCATCCACAAAGTGATGGGATGGATTTTTTTTTCTTTTTTGCTGATACATTTTTTGGTTTGTGATTTTAATTGAAACCGGGATAACAAGAGCTCCAGCAATGAATTAAAAAAACTGAAAAAAAAAACAACATTTAGCAATTTGATCAAATGCAGATGATGCATAATAGTGTTGCTATAAATAGGGGAAATCGGGTATTTACCAGTTTCAAAATAGAATGTGCTTGTTTTTAGAATGGTTGGAGGGAAATTGAGAATTTGAAACTAAAACTATAGGCTGAACAAATTTAAGTGAGAGGCTAATTTCTAGCAATTAGAAAAGGTCATTTGAATTGATTTCGAGAATGTATTGTATATTGGAAGTAAAAATAATTTAGAAGACATATGGAAGGAATGTACTTGGTCTAGTCATTTTTGAGAGCTGAAGTTGAAGAAAGGTTTTGTTTCTTTTTTATCAATTATTAGGTTTCATTTTTGTTTATCATGGTAAAAATGGTGTTTCCGCGCGAAGTTTGACATAGTTTTTCATAGTTATTGATTTTACCCTGTTCAAAATACGAGGATGAAGAAAATTAAAAACAATAAAATCACTTCTGTTTTGGGTGGAGTCACTGAATATAATCTAAGACAAACTAAAATAGATTTTTGTATGAAAGAACTAATAGTCATACATAATGGTCGTTACAGTTTTTATTGGATAAGTTTTCTTGTATAAACACGCACAACCTTTTACATAAATTCAGCAAACAAAAATTATAAATCCATTATTCTGCAGAGGTTTAAACATACAAGTTGCAACTCTGTTTTGGGTTAATTTGTTTTTGAAACTGATTAAAATCTCTTTTTACATAATAACAATAAACAATTCACGGTCCGCGGTCACATCAACTGAATTTATTGTAACATTTTCAGGGCCGGACTGATACAATACAAATTAATCATTCAAAAATGGAAAGATACTTACCTTGGGCTGCAGGCAAAATTAAATATTTACGAGTTTTTTAAAATCTAAATCAATTTATTACCTGAAGTTGTATGATAGAAAAATTAATGACTTTGTCAAAAAGAAAAAGAAACAAACTAGCTGTTGAAATTTTTGTAAGTGGATTCTTCTTATTTTTATGATAAAGTTGTTTTCTTTAATTTTTAATATTTTTAAAACTAAGAGAAATTTTTTGTGTAGTTTTTGGTTCATTTAATTTAATTTTTAAGGTACAATTTTATATTTTTATAATATAAATAGTATTTTTATAATATAGAATTGTACCTTAAAAATTAAATTTGTAAGAATTTGAAAAAAAAAAAAAATGGGCACGACTGGATCGCACAAACTTGCTCTCTCAACTTTAACGTAGCTAGAAATACATACATTGTAGAGGCTATTAGTTTCAAAATATTATGAGTTCATAAAAAAAAAAATTTAATGGCTTTGAAAGTAAGAGCTCAAAATCAAGTATGCCATCTGATCTGTTTTTGTATGTATAAAATTGTTTGTACATTTTCAAACAAAAAAAATCTGGTATGCCAACATTTAGTATTTAATAAAATACAATTTTACACAAAATAAAAAAAATTGTCATTAGCCCGTTTTCAAGATATTGAATTTTCAAAAAAGAATTTCGATTAAAAAAAAAAAAAATAAAAAATAAATCGGGTGGCACAACGGCTCATGAAGAACCAGGGCCTAGTGACTAACAACACGCAACCATTCCTGTGTGCACCTGTCGACAGGAATGGAAGGGACCTACAATTTTTATGCCGAATCCGAACGGCTAGACGAGCAGCACTTAACATTTGGTTGAAATCGGTGCAGCCGTCAACGAGGAATTTAACTGTTATTGGTAAAATTTGTTTTTTTTTTATCAAAATATTTACCATACCTTAAATAGTAAACGCATGTCTTTTCATCAAAAAAGAAACCCTTTTCATTTTAGCTAGAAACATGAGTTTCTATCTTGGAGCTTTTTTTTCAACATTTGTATGGAAGGTGCCATTATTTTGGAATTAAGAAACACGATTTTTTCAAGCATTCTACAAAATAATATAAAATTAGTTTACATCTAGTTTTGGAAATATTGTTGAAGTCGTTTTCAAAATATCTAGTTTCCAAAAAAAAATTTGTTTTAAATTTTGGTTCACAATAATGTTTATACTTTTTAGAAGTTTTACGCTAAAAATTTGATGGAGGTACCAAAAATAACCAATTTTTGAAAATAAAAAAATTATGAAAAAGTAGCTAGTTTTTCCTTATTTAATTTTTTTTCAACAAAGTCCTCGGACCCGTTTTTTAGATAAACATCATTTTGCTTTTTGGCAAAAAAGGTATGGTATGGCAGTTACCGTTATTTTTGGTCCTAAGAAAACGTGTTTCAAAAAACAATATGTAGAAAATCCCCCCCAGCCGTTTATGCTGTATGGGTGAGGACTAGGACAGAAAGACAGACAGACTTTTTACGCCTTCTCTGTTATAATCGTAATGTTAAGGAAAATTAATATCTCGAGTTAAAATTATTATTATTATTATTATTTTTACGAATCCATAACTTACCATAAAGTACAATAAAACGCAAGTTAAAATTATGTTAGGTAAGATTTTGTATGTATATTTATTTATTAATTTTTTTTTTTTCAAAATTTTGTATGTATATTTATTTATTAATTTTTTTTTTCAAAATTTTGTTTTTAAACGAAATTAATAAATTTAGTTTCCAAGTTGTTCTTGGTTTTCCAAAAACATCAATACAGTTTTATAAATAATATTATAATTTAACTGAAAGAAATCAGAAATCTTTAAAATCAGCGGGCAAATCATACAAAAAACCTTTTATCCTAAGCACCATTTTTGGACAAGTATTAATTAATTAAGTGCACTTAATTTCAAGGGCCGTTTTTTAAATTAAAAAAATTGGCAACACCCAACTACTTTGAAAGTTTTTTTTTTGTTTTTGTTACTCTTTTAACAAGCTTTAATCTTTAATCTCTACTCACATCAAAAGGACTTTAAGGCTACGGCCAGCACCTACTTCAGTGAAAAATCCCAAAACATATACCTACCTACAGTTTTTTTTGAAAATAAGTTGCAACTACTTATTTTGTTTCTTTTATCTCAACATCATCATCGTTATAACGTAGGTAACGACTAGCCAACACATTTAAAAAAAAAAAATCTGCTCAACTATTCCATTGAGAGGTGGCCTACTCAACACTCGACAAAGTTTTCCCATTCAGCCGTGTATATCCAGATAACCGTTTTTTGTTGTTTGTTCCTTTCAATTCGCATACAAGTATATCTACCTATGTCTGTTGGACCCGCTTGAAAGTGACTCAGTGAAGTTTGGGCTTATTTATATATATTTTTTTTAACTTTTTCATTTACACGGATGAGTAAATATGCATGCATGCACCTCTAGATATCTTTCAAACAGAAAAAAAAAAACGATAGTAGTGGTGACTGCATGGAAATTACCATCACAGCGAAAGCACATAGCACAGGAGACTTTCTAACAAAAAATGCAAAAAAAATGTAAAAAAAAAAATGCAATCAGGTGTTTGCATATGAACTGAGTGTGCATAAAGTATGTCTTCCCTTCCTATGGTACAATCTCTATTGTCAATTTGTGTTACTCAGGAACTCAAGCCAGTCCCGAACCTCGAACCCAGACCTTAGCTCGACGCCCGCCCGACCCCCAGCGCCCTCATATATACCAACATACAGCTCGTTTCGTGGGTGCATTTATATATTCGAAAATAAAGAGAAGACTTAACGTATCACGCTATGCTTTGTGAATTTTAAATACACTCACTCAGTTCAGAGTTAGGTTGTTTTGTATATTAAGTTAAACGTATAGGTAGGTACCTAGCCTATCTACCCTACGATTTGTGACGGGGCTTATACCAAGCTCAGGGAGCTCATCCTGCTGCCTTTAATAATATTTTTGTTTATTGTTTTGTTTTTTTTTGAATAAAAATGCAAAGAAAAAAATTTAACCGGCTTTCGAGGAATTGGCAAGGTATGTGACCCCAAAATATTTAATGATATTCAGATATGGGTAATGTGACGTTTACTCATGCAAAACAGGCAGTCTAGAGCTTTTTTTTTTGCTTCGTATGATAAGACTTATGATAGTGTAATCGGTATACCTATGTTTGTACTTGGAATATACCTGAAGAAGAAAATATTTTTAAATTCAGTATAAATAATTTAGGTATTCTTTTAAATGTGATTTTGACATTTTTATTACTTTTGACATTTTATTTACATATAATATATGACACACACA
This sequence comes from Melangyna quadrimaculata, assembly GCA_949320155.1. Taxonomy (NCBI): domain Eukaryota; kingdom Metazoa; phylum Arthropoda; class Insecta; order Diptera; family Syrphidae; genus Melangyna; species Melangyna quadrimaculata. The sequence goes on along the minus strand of OX439485.1, from coordinate 152,666,081 downwards.
AAAAAATAACATTTGTGTGAATATCTCATTATACCTACATATATGAGTAGGTGGGTAAGGAAGATTTCGTTTTGGAAATTCCTATCGTGTTCTAATTTATACACATATTATAAATGCTTTATGGAAGATAGAAATTATTTTAAACCACTGAATGAACCGATTTTTATTAAACTTTATGGGAATTTAAAGTCTTCAAGATTTGTTGGGGTATTTTAGATTCTTGTTACTTATGTTATATTTCCAGCTGCAGAAGTTATTCTCCTAACAGAAATATTTACACTGATGCTTCTTTTTTCTTCAGAAGCAGCGTAACTACCTTATCCTTTTTTTTCCAAGCAATGTAATCCGTGCTAGGATATTAAATTTTTACATACATGTATGTATAAAAAGACTTCTTAGAAAAAACTTTTTATAACTGTACAGTTTTTTAAAGTTAGATTTAAGAAGCTTTGATAATTTTTGTTTAAGTCCTTTTTAACGATGTGTCTGTAAGACCTATAAGATCTTTTAAATGCTAAAATAAATTTAAATGCAAATTGGATGGCACTAGGGACAAGGAATAAAAGGAAATGAAGGTTACAATTTTTAATTCCTGAGGAGACAAACTGTTGCTGTTGCCCCTTTTTCCTAAACAAAATGAAAATTGGGACATTATGTATTTTAGTAGGTACAATTGTTATAAATAGCTTAAACATATTGGGGCGTATTCATAGTCATTTAAGAGCTGGGTCTAAGTTAAACATAGGTTTAGTTGAATTTTCGTAAGTTTATTCTATTTTTTTAAGTTTATCATTTCAAAATATTTGAAGCTATTTGTGTAATATACCAAGTCAATTATCTTATAATAATATAAAACCAACAATTTTGTAGTTAAAATCAGTCTGAATTCATTGAGCCAAAATTGTCTTAAACTGTAGTTTAGTTAAACCTGGGTCTATCTGAAACTATGAATTTGCCCCATTTAATTTAAACATAAATAATTATTTTTTTTATTTAGGTTTAAATTTATGAAAAGATATTAAAATAATACCCAAATAATGTTGAATATTAATTAATTTTCCTTTTTTTTCTTTTGTTTCAGGTAAATATCATTTTCAATAAAAACACCCAACTGGGAGCAGATAAAATGTTGAATGCAATAAGGTGACTTAGCATTTAATATGTAAGGTATCTATTTATTTGTTTATTAATATAAAAAATAGTTTACGGTCAAAAAGTTAAAAGAATTTATTACTACCCGGCTACCCGCTCAGAAAAACAATTTAGTTTTCAACAAGGCAATAAAGAGTCTTAGATATATTGTGGCAAGGGAAGAGGAAAAGCTAGAAAAGGCTAGAAGAAGGGCCTTGCCGATTATGAGCCCTTTTGCCTTATAAGGCAAACAAAAATAAAATTGCTTATGTGGCACTTAATCCCGCGATCTTCTGCTTGTTAGTCCAATGCGCTACCCGTCACAAGGCTTATTCGCTTTACAAAAATTCAATGTCGAAGGTGTATAAGTTTCATACTCTAATGCACAGATGTCTTACACCCACAGAAGAAAGTGTGATGTGAAAAAGAAGACAAACGAAAGAGAGCAAAAACTTTTGTATGATACTGAATTTGCATGGTGCTTATAAATTGTTTGTTTTTGGTGTAACATTCCTGATAGGGTACCGAAACATGTGCAACAAGTATTTACTAGGGAGCGTCTCACGGGTGTTTGAAAAGTTAAAGTCTTAATTTTTGGTTCTGAAGTCCAGCAAAGGCTTGCCAGGTATCTGACAAGTTTTCCTCGTCTAGATTTTCTCTACTGAAAACATACTCGAAATTGTCATTTTCCAGCTGGGCACATATTTTTGTTTGAAAAAAAAAAAAAAAAAAAAAAAAATTAATTTTTCGAATGCAGTATGACGTCAGTAATTATGAAAAGTTTGTTAATTTTATCTTACGAAAATTGTTTCTTGCTCTATACTCATCCCATTATTAATCAAACGGGATGGAGATCTTGAAATGAATTAATGAAGCAACAAATTTTAACAGGAATAAAGCTTAAGTCATAATAATATTAAGTATCATTAAATAAAAAGGAATCCAGTTTATTTATTTAAGCGCTTAAAATGAAGGCCTGATCAACCAAACCAGTGTGTAATATTATTAATGTTGTAACTAATGTACATACATTTTTTTTGAGATCCCAGTTGAAATATGGTAAATAAATCCGTGTAGCTATACCCAATTGAATCAAAATTTTAAGACCCTAAGTAAACATTAAAACACTCGTTAGGTAAGAGCTAAGTGGGTACTTTATAGGTAAGGTAGTGCTTTTAAAATTATAGAACTTCTTTATAAAGTAGTGCTATTGGCGTTTATTTTGCACTTTAAAATAAGCAACCTTGGAAGACCGCAAATGAAGAATTTTATTAAGAACATACCTATGCTAAAAAATAAATATTAATATTTATTAACGCGCCAGGCTTTATTTTTCTTATTTACGTTTTTTAATAGACTAAGAGCCTACAGCAATTTTTGGGTGTGAACGATAGCAAAAATCCCTTTTGTTTTAAGATAGGTCCATACTATTCATATGCAAATATGAAAGTCTGGCATGTCAGGGTTGAGGCCTTTGTATGCAATACTGCATTTAAAATGCAGCTCATTACAAATGCAGTTTAGGAACTTCGAAACTATTTTTAATAAAACAGCTGATTGCCCTAGACATGGCTGAGTCCAAAATATTTTCCAAAGAGCCAACTGGCTGCAAGATGTACCCAAAGCTTCAATCTTTGAGTGCGTCTTGCAGACATTTGGACATACAAAAATAAACACCATATTCATATCTAGGGCGCTTAGCTCTTTAATTAAATACCATTTTGAAGTTCCTACCCTTGGTACCTTATACCGTAGGGTGATAACCTTTAAGAAAAAAATTACTTTTATTATTAAAACAAAAAGAATTTTTGCTATCGTTCCACCCAAAAATTGCTGTGGGCTCTCCGTCTATAACGCTTTAAGAAAAATAATTTACTTTTTATGAAGTATTTAAAAAAAATATATTTTAGAGTTTAAAAAATTCAATGCTTTATTTTTTTTTTTTGAAAATTTAAATAAATTAATATACCTACAATATAACTTTTTTGTATAATTATTTTGTAAACCAAACTGTTTTTTTCTTCATATCGGGAGCAGGGCACTTGTACAGTTACACCCTTATTCATAAAAAAAGTTGTTAATTTAGCTCCCGTGTTTAGGAAAACTACACCATGGAATAAGAATGTACCAGACTCAAATGGAACAGTAAGCAATTGCCTTTAGTTTGAGCCCAGAAAATTCTTATTCCATGGTGTAGTTTTCCTAAACACGGGAGCTAAAATAATTTTTTTTTCTTTCTGAATACGGGTGTTAATACCTAAACATATATTGAGTTGAGGTCACTTGTACTTTTAATTTAAGTAAAAACATTTACTCCCAAATCATTGTTTACTCACCTGATAACAACTTGTTACTTCATATTATGTTTTAGCATAGGTACATAGTGTGATAACGAGCGTATAATAACTTTTAATTCACCAATGTTTAACAAACGGATATCTCTTTTTACATAAAAGCTTATTTGTTACAATATAACCTTTTAAACAACATGTATACTTCTAAAGAATCAAGAATCAATAATTGTGTGATGACAAATGGACATGACACTAGACTACTTCCACCATTTGGTGAAAACTGTTTAACTGCAAGATTGGAAAGATATCCTACAGGACAACTATCTATGTTTGTTAATAATTTTGTTGTCAAACAGGCGAGTTCATTAACCATAATGGTGTCAGCTAGCATGTTTTTTTGTATTAACACGGATGTTAGTCAAATTGCTCTAGGTATGTAGGTAGCTATTGTAAGTTTCTTCGAACTGTTTTTTTTTTTATATGCATATTTATATTAGGTACATCTTCAACTTATTTCTTATTGTAGAACATTTAAAAAATGCCTTTCACTTAATTTCCGAACTATGTATTACTTACTTCGAATCCCCGGAAACACTTATAGGTACCCATTTAATCTCAAATCCCACAAAACCAAACTCGAAACTACTTTATCAGGCATCATTATCTTTTACAAAATCCCACTATGGAATAAAATAAGGTACAGAAAATACTCTACCAATTTGGAATCACTTATCCTCTATACCCCCCCCCCCATCACTTACATTTAATTCAAAATTAAACTTGTTATTGATTTTACAACCCCATCAACGACATGCTGTTGTTTTAATTAAATTTAATTAAAAACAAAACTCTCGATATATTACAAATTAAATAACAAAATCCATGAAAAAAAAGAAATACATAAAAAAAAGACTGCAGAAGAAGTATAGTAAAATAGTCAATGAAGCAAAAAAAAAAAATATAATGTATCTACTAGGAAGAAATAAAAACTGGGAAGCAAATCTCTTTAACACCATTCTGGTCTCTATACAGTGACTTTTTGTTTATTTAAACGAATGGACCCAAGGAGCAGCATTCAATGACGTTTATTTTTTTTTTCTTATTTATATTCTCTCCTTTTCACACAAACATTAGCAGCATAAAAACGAGATAGTATAGTAAAATATATGGACGAAAAAAAAAAAAACAAAAAAAAAAAAAGGAAATGACTTTTATCATATGACGGTGTGTGTGTTTATGTAGATAACATAGGAAGGTACTCGTATAGAAATCAACCTAGAATTCCTTTCTTCTTTCATATATATTAACCTTTAAAGATGATGCACAAAACACCAATGGACCTGCTTTAGCCTAGGTATCTTCAAAGTAAACTTATTTACAGTCCCGTACTTAGTCCAGACGGAAGACTTAAGCATTCAAAATGAAACAAATTAAATACTGGATTAGAGGGTCCTTAAGATCTTAGCACCTCATTATTGTAAAAAAATATAAAATGAATTGGGTTACGCAACGGCTCGTGAAGAACCAGGCCTATTGTCTAACAACTCCCAACCATTCCTATGTGCGCGTGTCGACAGGAATCGAAGAGACCTACAATTTTATGGCGAATCCGAACTGCTGGACGAGAAGCACTTACTCATGACAAGTGATACTCTTGGAGGATTTGTCAGTTCCTCGTAAGAGGCAGTAGCCCTGAAAAAAAGCTTTTAAGTTTTAAGTTAGTCGAGGATGCGAAAGTGAACCCAGACCTCCACCTCATTTGTAGGATAATCAAAAACGATAAGTTAGGTATAGGTATACGACCTGAACAATGAAAAACTGGGTCATAAAAGGTCAAACAGTTTAAAAAATTGTCAAGCCATATTTTACATAATGAAATTTTCAAATTTTTTGAGTTGGAAAATTGGCTAGAAAGTAGTAGTTCAGGAAAATCCTATCATAATATCAAGACAACCACATTTTGTTATCAAAGTATCAGCTCATTAAATAAAATTAGTGATTATACGTTTTTATGAAGGGCAGTTTTTGTTAAATTTCCCTGCTTTAATTTTTTTAATAAAAATTTTTAAATCACAAATTTCGATAGCAAGTCAAATTTCCAACAAAAACCCACTTAAGTTGAATTCTCAAATTTAGTTAAGTTTTCGAGTTATACCAAAAATATTGAAAAATTACCAGTGTGAACATTTTCAAAGAAAGGCCATATACATAGTTGGATTTTAGCAAATTTTGTAAACAAGCTTAAGTATCACTCAATAAAATCCAGTGAACGCAATTCTTCTTTTCTTCCTTCACAAAAACGAACAAATTAGTGACGTGCGCCAGTTGTATGTCCAGATGCGTCCGACGCGTGTGACGCGGACTCCAAGAAAAACTGTGTTTCAATCACTGGGTCACAAGATTTTCGGAAGACGCGCGTCATGTTCGTCAAAATTCGTTGACGCGGGGTATGGTGGAAGTTAGGAATTAAAGTGGGCTAAATTATGTAAAAATTTCATGCCTGCCACCGTACTAGAAATATTTAATTTTTTTTTTTTTAAGAGTTAAACAATTTTCATAGAAAATATTTAAAATCACTTTTTCATTGAAAAGGCGTGGTATTGGGGGAGCTATGTATTAAAGTCGGCTAAATTTTGTAGAAATTTCATGGTTGCCACCCTACTAGAAATATGTTTTTTATTTTTTTTTTTAAGTGGTAGTCAAATTTCATAGAAAATATTAACATTCGTTTTACTTGCGATATACGTAGTCTAAGAAAGATATGATCGGACCAGGGACAAATTAATTCATAAAATTTTATTTCTGGTATCGACGCAGAATTTTATCCTCAACAACATATCCAAAGTCCCCCGAAATCCCCACATTGGCTTTTTGTATAGGCGCATTTTAAGAGATGGAGAGGGGAGCGAGGCGGGAGTTTGTCAAGCTGAAAAATTTGTTGTAATACAATCTAATCATACGACACATGTTTTTAGGGTGCTTTTCAACGCTGATTCTAAAGAGACCAAAACTAATATATATACATGTATTCTGTGGAAAGTTAATTTCATTTTTATGGAATGATCACTTTTTTTAAAGTACAACAAGTAATATATTGCCCAAAACCATGTTAAAATAATGGGATACTAATGAAATTTAGTATAAATGTTTGATTTGGCATGCTTGCCAAGAATCAAAAGAGTCTCCAAAAATATCTTTGGTTAAAGGGTGTTTTTTTTTATGGAGAGATGCAAGTGAGTGATTATTACCATAACATCCATGAACAAATTTGAAATTAAATGAGTCAATTGAAAATTTAAAACTGGCTTAATAAATTTTTAGGCCCCCCCAAAGACTTGTGAGGTTTTTCTACAAAGCTTAATCCGGTCATAGTCGTCCGTTCTTGATTTATTCCCTCAGGTTATTCCGTTTCTTGTTTGTTGATTACTCCTTCCAAATATGCAACTGAAAAGGAAAGGCAAAGAACAAAAAAGAAATAAAAAACAAATGAAAGGAAGTAGTGTGTTCATACTAACAGACTTAAAGTTCGAAAGTCCACATGGACTTTGGTCATCATCAACCTTTATATCTAAAGACTCCAACTTTACCAAGGGTATCACCGTACCGTCACCACTACAACAACAAGTGGTTGCTTTTCTGTCTTGTTTTTTCTGTCACACAGATACGAGTAGGTACTATTACAATCTGAATCTGAAGTTTTTTTATTTTTTCTTGTATTTTTCTTCCAAGATTTTGTTTGTATGTTTTTGTTGTTTTTACTCTTGGAAAAAGTATATCTACAGACTTTATCACAGTTCACACAGTCTAAACCAAGTCCGAAGATGGTCGCCGGTCTCTCTGCTTGTGTTTATTTTAAGAAGCAATAAGAAAGATGGATTGAATTGAATAAGATGAGACGGACGGATGGATGGTATTCTTGGACTTTGACGTTAAAATTCATGCATAATACAATAATGGGATCCAGTTTTATTAAGTTGGGGAGCTTTGATGGTCATAAAACCATTTTGTTAAAGTGTAGTTACCTAAATACATATGCTATACATATCTATGCATTTTAACTGTGCAGCTTTGAGAGAAGACCAAAGAGAATCTCTATATAGCTATGTAAAGAAACCGACAGAAACGGGTTTTTCTGGTAGGTATCTCTTTTTCTTTCATCTAGGTACGCCTTACCTACCTCTTTACTCGACGAAGGTAAGCAATAATTTTGTTGGAATGGTTTAACAGTGGGTCCATTAGAGGTTCATAGTTGGTATGATACCTTGGGAAACCCCTCAAGTGCTCAAATTTAGTCTGTGTAATTTGGGAATAATTCTAACTTTTGTCAAGATAAAAATATCGTGATACACCTAGGAAAATCAAAGAAAACATGTGGAAACATTGAGTCAGTGAGAAGATGGAATAACAGAGTAAACATTTAAATAAAGGTTATGCAGGTAGGAACTTATTTTTCACATTTTCAATTGTTAAATAATTCTAGTTTTCTATATTGTCGTAACAGGTCTCCATAGGACTATAAAATGTGTGTTTATAAAAAAATTGGTTTCATAACGATAATGGAGAAGTACCAAAAAGTAATTTTCGAAATTTGCCTTTGCGTCTTGTTGTACCTACATGGACTTGATCCCAAACAGATCAACGAATTTGCTTCAAATTTTATGTAAAGATGTTGATAATTTGTATGTGATTCCCTAGACAGTTTTTGTTCTAGCTCATCTACAACGATTAGCTGCGATACAACAATTTCAGTTGTCCAAAGTTGTTTTTTCGAAAACGATTTTGATTAAAGTTCGTATTTATAACTTTTAAAACAATATATTATATTACTGTGTATTAGGTTTTTGGCAGAAAAATCGAACAACGGAAACGGACATTGCCTTTTATTTTTGTAAATATTCGTCATTGGCTAGGTTGATTTTTCGATCATTTTGCAACTCAGTACTCCAGAGTCATTCAAAACATATTGCATTTAGAACTTGTAATCGTGTATTAAATTTCTATTTTTTTTTTATTTTTAACTTCTTCTTACATTTGTTTATATTCAAAAAAATCAAAATTTCTATTTTAACTATTTTTTTTTTATTTAACCGTTAACCATATAAAAATATTATCGAACCACTACTAAACACCGTCATTGTCTAGCTACATTCAAGTTTTTATCTACAAGAGCAAGTTAATATGAACCAGTCGTGCATTTTATTTTACTTGAATTCGTTGGTAGTATAAGGCAATGCTTTCCATTCTTGAAATAATGCGAAGTCGAGATTTTGATAAAATTTGTCAGTACGATAATTAACAACTCAAGAACAGTGGTTCATATATAGAGATTTTTTTCTTTAAGTATAGAGATTCTTTCTACACGAAAGTAGAATGTTTTACCCGACATGGCTCCGTTTTTCCCTCTCATTGTGATATTCAATTCAAACATTCACAAATGTCTGTCAAGTAAGCATTACCACATCAAAATTATAACAATCGAATAATGGTATTTATTGTAGTGAATTTACCGTAAATTTGTCGTAAAAGAAAACAATTTGTTGCGTTTTTTTTAAATTAGCCCCGGTAATGCTTTCTGGACAGTCAAGCTAATGCTACCCGCTCTCAAAATTATAAAAACTGAATTAAGGTGCCTGTTTTGATAGCCAGTTTCTCCTTATTTTGTTGGACTGTATTTACTTTCCTGGTTACTTACTTTCCTTTTAAGATATGCAATTGAATTCAATTTATAGCTTTTAAAAACAATATTTATTATTTTTTATGTATTCTTAAAAAGCTATTATTTTCTTTGTTTGATTTTTTAATAAATTAACGACAATAAATTAAAATAAAATATGATAAAAAACAAAATATATAAAATTGAAAACGATAAGGTAAAAATCTTAATATCAAATCAATCTTGCCCTTTTCTTGCGGAAGTCCTCATTGACTTCTTTGTTGTTGCCGATGCAGCCATAATTCCTTTTGTTGCTGCTGGCGGCAACAGTGCCAATAATTGTCGTGAATTTGTCGCGAAAAAAGAACCTTTTTCCCACTTTTATTTTCTAAGAAAAAATCAAAATACTTAACCCCCTAAAATCGCATTTGTGTTTCAATAAATCTATCATTACCGTACCAAAATCCAAAACTTTTTTCCAAAATGATTTTTGTTATAAAATTTCTATAAACTTTAATTGTTGTGTGATTTATTTAAATAAGGGGTGCACTGAAATAATTTATTGTGCTCTTTTTTCTAAAAATAAAATCAGCTTTTTATGACAAAAGCCCCTTAAATCGCATTTTTTATTTATTTTTCATTCACGACAAATTTTAAAATAAAGCTCAAAAAAAATAATCAAATTATTCGATTCTTAAAATTTTGAATTGGTAAAGTTAACTTGACAGACATAATTCTAAAAACCCATGTGGATCGGTATCTCCTTTTAAATCCTTCTTAACTCTCCTTTATACTACGTTTTCATTGGAGCCGAAATGAGATAATTTCGAAATTAGCTAAGTAATTCGTTTTTCTTAAAATTATGTAAAAACATTATACAGATACACTGTTTCATCAAAATTGTTCGAATCGTTATAGAGAAATATGAAAGGCGTTATTTTTGTATGGGTAGCTATCTGTGCTGTGTGAGAAATATGGCTACAAGACAATAGCAGTTGTTATGCACGCATCTATGTGTACACTTGAAACACATCATGCAAGGGATTTAAAAACACCTTGTATGAAATTTTTTAGCACCAACATTTTGCAAACACTTATCAATGTGAAATTTGAGAAGCAGAATCTTGAAGACTTAACCATCAGAAACAAAGTTATAATTTTTTGAAACTTACCATATTGATGTTTTTATTCATGATTTTTTAAAAGGTTTTAGGTAGGTATAAGACACTACCAAATGCCCTGTTTTGCTTATCTTTCTGCTTTTATTTTTATAATACCACTAACAATTTTGTATAGGTTTTCCAATGAGAGGTGTTATTTTGATATTCAAAGAAAAATGGCATTTTTTGAGATAAATAATCGATGTTTAGTTCAATTTAAAGAGGAAAATATGCTATTAATAATGATAAACAAAATAAAACAAATGGCCGCCACGGCTACTTTAACACAACAATATCCTTTTCATGAAATTTTCCATAACCAAATCGAAAAGTGGCTGCTGTATGCCCTCAATAGCTTCAAGAATTCAATCTTTGAGGTCTTGAATCGACGATGGGCTGTTGGCGTAGACCTTATCTTTCACGTGGCCCGCAAAGGAAGAAGTCGCAAAGTGTTAAATCAGAAGATCTCAGTGGCCAATTGTGATCACCTCTTCGAGAGATAACATGGTCCGAAAACTTTTCCCGTAACATTCGATGGTTTCATTGCTTGTCTGGCACGTAGCGACGTCTTGTTGAAAGTAAACGTTGAAAGTAAACGTTTTCCACATCAGTACCATCCAATTCCGGCCATACAAAATTATTAATCATCTCTCGATAGCTCAATCCATTCACCATAGCTGTTGCTCCAGCCTCATTTACGAAAAGTAAGGTCCAAACACCGTCGGACCATAAACCGCACCAACAAGTTACTCGTTGAGATGGAGAGGCTTCTCAACAATAAATCTTGGATTTTCCGAGCCCCAGGTGGGAATGGGCCCCATCAGTCAACATGATTTATCCGGATCATTTTCATGCATTTTGTATAGTGATTTTTAATAAATGCAATGCGTTGTTGAAGCGCGCATCGTTCCATTTTTATTAATGGTGCAGTTTTTACTTGTCAAATGTCAAATTACAGCTTCAAAAGTGACAACTACCGAAATAGCGGGCTATTCAAAATAACACATCTTATCGGAAAACCCTTTACAAAATAGTGTTAAGACAACATTGTTCTATTTTGAGTCTTAAAGTTTTGCGAAAATTCAACTGTTGGCGGGGACTTAATTTGCTCGTAAGTTTGAAATTTATGTTCATTCTGAAATACAAAAACTATAACTAACATTTAATCTTTTTTTCAAGGCCTTATTGTTAAAAATCTAACTATCAGAGTCGAAGTTATAAGCTTTTAAAGCGAACCGTAATTATCGGTTGATTTTAAAGCAATTTGTACATAATGATGAATAACTAAACATACCCATTGCTACATTCTGCATAAAAAAAATAAGTAACAGAGACTACGTTAAGTGCCTATGCCTGTGGATTACATGCAGCGTATCAGCCCACTCATAAAAGCTGTAGGTACAATTTATTTTCGATGCAGTAAAAAAGCTGCACATTTTTACTTGCGTTATACGCAGTATAGGTCGAGGTTTAGGATTCGTACAAAAAAAGAATCGAGATAAGAATTTTCCCTAACATTACGATGATGGAGAACGCGACAAAAAGTCGGTCTCGCAATTCTGTCTGTCTGTCTGTCTGTCCGTCTGTCCGTCTGTCCGCCTGTCCGTCTGTCTGTACCTCGACCTGCAGGCTAAACGGCAGAAGCAATTTTCTTCAAACTTTGGACTTACGGTTTTTATGTGATTCCCTAGAGGGGAAATTGAAATTTTTTTTTTAGCTTAAAAAATAACGGTACCATCATACAACCAATATACAAAAATTGATTTATTTCAAAAACGGCTCTAACGATTTTCAAAACAAAATTACGAGGTACTAAAATTACTAGTCAATATTTTGTCCGAAAAAAAAAAAAAAAATTTAACGGTTATTAACGGTACCTTTCATACAACCGATTTTTTGGTTTTCAAATTTCTCGTTAACTACTGCATCGATACTAACCAAAATTTTTATACAAAAGGTCGCTTATAATGTTAACAAAATATTGAAATTTTTTTTTTTGAAAATTCAATATCTTGAAAACGGGCCAATAAATTTTTTTTTAATTTCGTGAAAAATTGTGTTTTATTAAATTCTAAAAGTTGGCATACCAAATTTTATTTAAAAATATGTTCACGATTTTTTATACATATATAAAAAATTAATTTAAAAAAACCCGCTCTATCGATGTTTGATTTTTTTTTTTTTTTCATAAATTCATATTTATTAAGCAAATCAGATGGCATACTTGTTTGTGAGCTCTATCTGTTTTAGCTATTGAAATAACTAATTTATAATAATTCGAAGTAATCATTTTAATATTTTAAATTGTTTTAAAAACTTTTCTTTTTAATGAGCGCATAATTTTATGGAACCAATAAATATGTACAATGTCAATTTCAAGCCATGTGGAAGTCGATAGCTACGAGAGCAAGGTTTGTGCGATCCAGTCGTGCCCATTTTTTTTTATAGCAATTAAGCATTTAATCATAACTTATAAATAATAAAGTTTCCTATCAGTAAACGAGTTACGTATCACCTTAGTGTAGCTATTTTAAGATTTTCTTCAAAAAGTCAGGCCTTTCGTTTTCCTTTTGGTCCCACTGGAAAACTGCTTTTATCATTTGTTTCTAATTCGGAACACACAACCAGCTTTTTTCTATATACCAAGAGTTACACACGAGGCTAACAGAACCAGTTAGCACTACATCAAAGGCAGACAAAGGCAAGAGCACCATAAAAATAAGACAACAACAAAAAAGTAAGAAAAAGAATACAAAAATATGCATGCTTTAAGATACAAAATAAATACAAAACAATCTAAAGTGTTGCTCCACGTTGCTGTCGTGTTTTTGTTCGTTGTTTTTAGCTCAAAGCGCACGATAGCCAACGACCGAGTGTTTCTTTGAAGTTTGACTTCAGCTCTTCAGCTCGCCATTCTATTTCTCTCTAATACCATACTCGTTTAAGCTTTAAAGGTATTCCGTTAATATTTTTTTTTGTCTCCACTTTTCCTCTGACTGTGTTCAGCGTTTTACGGCTACATAACCAATCATCTAAAATGGTTAAAGATTGAAGTTAAAATGCAACAACTCTACAAAGACTGGCACAAAAAGTAAACAAAGCTAAAAAGAAAAATGATCTAAACAGAAATGCAAAGAGCCAAACTGGTGCTAAAGGGAAACATATTTAACAAAAATTAGGTATAAACATTGTTGTGGTGGGGTTCTTAACTTCTGTTTGCTGTCTGTGTGTTTGTTGTGCAACCTTTTATGTAGTTTCTTTTTTTCTTTGTATGTTTATTTTATCCAAAAAGGTTTCTTTGGTTTATCATTTTATTTTGTTACATTTATTAACTGACATTTTAGTTAATATGGTATTAAGATCTAAAAGGAAAAAATGAGAAACAAAAGCAGACTTTGACCTAAATTCGAAAAAGATGAGCAAATAAAAAAAGGAAACAGTGATGGAGTTAGTTTATCTTGGGGATGCTTGTGGCTTTTTTTTTTAAGTTGAATCTTGTATTAGGTAATGTATGTCACTGTGACATTTGACATAAAACAGTATCTTATACCTATGTACAGTATTTGAGTGCAGTTAAAAAATATGTGTTTGCATTTGTTCTTTTGTATAAAAATGAAGTCGTATCTTCGTGGGTTTAAATGTGTCGTTTGCTTTGCATTAAATAAATATGATTTAAACAGGAAGTTAGAAAATTTGTTAGCAAAGATAAGAAAAGTAAAATAACATTGGCTTTATTTCTCTTGTATCAAATCTGTCAGGTCTTGCGATGTTTAACGCATAATACTGCCAATGCATTAACAGACTCTTCTGTTGCGTCAAAGTAACATGTAAAATGATTAAAACAAAAAAATGGATTTCTTGGAGGTTTTTTATTTCATCATCATCGTAGCCATCCTTTAATGGAACTGGACAGTTCATACTTTGACCGATAGGTAAGAAAATAAGTTATGTCGTACGAGGAATATTTCGTTCCGAATATCACCAAAAGCACGAAAATCGCATTTTTCCGCGCAAAAAGTTTTATATATCTTCAAGTTTTTTTCAATGCATCATTTCCGTAGCAATCTTTCAATTTAATTTGACAGTTTATGGCTTCAAAAATCGGTAATAAAGCCAAAACTCTCATGTTTTCAAAGCAAAAAATACTCTCAAAAAATTAGGATTTTAAAGAGATTTTGTATAGTTCATCACAACTATAGTCTGTTTCTAAAGATAAATGTAGATTGGACATTACATTTATTGATTCAACACACATAGATATTAAAGTTAGGAGAGAGTTTCTTGATTGTCTTTAAATAAAGCTAAAAGAGTTTAATATATGGCAAGAGGACAGCTGCTGTGAGTGTTCGCACTCTGGAATTCAATTTGAACTGTTGCGATTGCATTATGTGCGTTGATATCCTTCTTGTCTTTTATTTGTCTTTTGAAAATTACATAGGGAATACTGTAAATAGTTACATTGCTGAGCATTGTACATAAATATTAATTAAAACAAACTTAAAAAAAACTACAAATTTTCCGATATATTTAAAAACTGTTAAAAATTCAGTAAAGTAAAAAAGTGCGCATACGCCCTAGTGAACTATATTTTTTTTTTTAAGTAATTTTTTTTTCTTTAATGGACCTCTTATGTTAGTTCAGAAGATTATGAAATCAGTGTATTATAGGTATATCAGAATAATGTTTTCGTTGTTTCTTAAAAAATACCATCTCATTATTAAAACGTTAAGCAGTTCATGGGTATGGTCTTTAGAAGTATTTTGAAATTTATTTTCAAATCAGGTGCAATTAACTGAAAATCAGAATAACTAACTGGTGCTGACTTTAGATTTAAATTATCAAAACACTGGTTTATGCAGAAGCGGCAGTAAATTTTCACGATTTTCTTCCTATTTTAAATGTCAATTAACTTTGCTAAAAATACACAGACTAAAACGAGATGTTTCTAACAAAAATGCAGTTTAAGTGATTTCGAATTTTCTAAAAAAAACTGGAAGAAAATTCTGTTTGTCTGTCTATAACCTTGCGGCTACAGCTTTAATGACAAAAAGGATTTTATTCAAAATTAATAACTACTGTTTTTACATGCTCTAAAGACTAAAGGGCAAGTACCTATTGGTTTCGTGTCAAAAAAAATCGAGGTTTTATTAAAAACTAACATTACGATGATAGAGAAGTCCAAAAATGTGATTTTCATCAAGACGTCCGATTATCGGTCTGTTTGTCTATGCGTTCTGATGTACATCGATGATAGAGAATGCGAAAAAGTAGGTCCCGCAATTTTGTCTGTCTGTCTGTTTGTCTATATGTCAGTCTGTCTGTCTGTCTATACCCCGACCTGCTTAAGCCACTTGAGCGATTTTTTTTTTTCACTCTTTGGTAGGGCTGGCTTTTAAGCATCCGAGACAAGACCGAGGCGAGACTGCATATTTGGACCGAAATTGACAGAGAGTCAAAAAAATCCAATTTAAGTTAAATATTTATTTTCTTCTGCACGCATTCAAACTATAATTTAAAATATTTCGTTCCAATAATCAACAAGTTGTCCGGAAATCGAGACTGGCTTTTAAGCATCCGAGACAAGACCGAGGCGAGACTGCATATTTGGACCGAAATTGACAGAGAGTCAAAAAAATCCAATTTAAGTTAAATATTTATTTTCTTCTGCACGCATTCAAACTTTAATTTAAAATATTTCGTTCCAATAATCAACAAGTTGTCCGGAAATCGTATTTTTCGGAGACCAGACCGAGACGAGACTTAATTATACGAGACCGACTCGAGACCGAGACAAGACTGAAAATTTTCGATTTTAACGAGACCGAGACGAGACTTGCAAAAGCCTCGCAGAGTCTCGTCTCGTGGCCAGTCCTAAACTTTGGACTTAAAGTTATTAGGAATTTTCCCTAGAGGGAAAATTGTTTTTTCTTATCTCAAGAAATAACGGTACCTGCCATAGAACCAATATAAAAATATATTTATTTCAAAAATGGCTGGAAAGATTTTGACAAAAAAATTACGAGTTACTATAAGAAATATAGTCAATATTTTGGTAGCAAAAAATGTTACCAATATCGGTTATTAAGGGTACCTATCGTATAACCAATTTTTTGATTTTCAAATTTTTTGTCTTTACCGAATTCAACCAAATTTTTTATATTTTAGTTTAAACAATTTTGCATACAAAATTTTTCAAAAAATATTTTTTTGGATTCAAAAATAAATATATTTTTTTTTTTTGAAAGTTCAATATCTTGAAAACGGTTTAATGATTTTTTTTTAAATTTGATGAAAAATTGCATTTTAATAAATACTTAAAAACTGCTCCTGGGATTCCGATTTTAAAATTTCATCTATTTACCTTTAAAAAAAGGCAACCTTTTTTTCATTTTTTCTGTCAGAAGTATTTTATCGAAAATGGTTCAGATGATTATTTTTAATTTTTGGTATGGAGAAGTTTCCAAAAAAATCAAAGAATATACATAGTATTGTATAAAAATTGTAATACAAAATATAAGAAAAAAACTTTCGACATGTACAGGGTGTCCGCCGGGATTGTTTATAATTTTTGATTAAATGAAAGAGAATGGATCTTACATTGATAAATGTTTTATTTAATGTTGGTAATTATGTATGGAATACAATATCAGGTGAATGTTCACCTCTGTGAGTCTCACAAATGCGAGCCCTTTTGAGCACATTTTTCATTACATTCTCACACATTTCACGCGGTATTTCATTAATTTCATCACGAATATTTTTTTTTTTTTTTTTTTTTAATAATTTTCGCGCACTCAAGGGATTACGACTACCCTTATAATGATACGATGTAACACAGTGCGAGCGTTAAGGAGAAGTGGAGAGGATTTAATAGGAGATGTCCTTGCTAGACTAGTATTACGGCGGAAAGATTTAAGGGGAGGAATGCAACTGGCAATTTCGTTTGAGCATTGTTGATAAAAAAATCGGTAAAACAATGTAAGACAGGAAACTTTTCGACGGTGTTCTAGGGAAACAAAAGTTTCATTAATGGATGTGTCACCTATAAGCTTAAGCGCTCTTTTTTGGATTCTATCCAGCAAGTTCAGATGTGTTATTGGAGCACCCGGGGTTGTCATGGGCTAGCTGTTACATCCTATTGGCATGTGTACGGCGGCGTAAATGGTCTTGTGGAAGAAGCTCTTGTGTCAACTGAATCTTAAATGGAAACAAATGCAATTCCTTGTGCAAAATTGTGGCCAAAATTGTTCTTTGAAGACCGAGCTCCTGAGCACGGCGTCGAATTGAGGTTGATGAATTGTTTTGAACACTTCCTTGAGCAGCAGTAATGTTTTCAGCCGATCTTGCAGTACGTTGTAGTCCATGCTTGGGGCTATCGCCCAAACGCACTGTTTCTTCGAAACAATGCGTTTTGTTGGCACGTTGTTCCTACCAAAAATTCCACGTTACTTTCTCATCGTCACAGGAATCGATGATTTATTTTGAAAAAAATGTTTTAACGATTAAAACACGTTGGTTTATCGAATATTTTTCCATAATAAATTTGCCACGTGTCTACTTCACGACTGCCAAATATGAACTGTCAAGACTAATGTTTACCAAAATGGTGGCAAAACAAAGTAGTATACTTTCCCGGCGGACACCCTGTACTTGTACGGTCTTTTGTAATAATTTTGACTTTGTTTGTAAATCTGACTATTTATTTGTGTCACTTTTTTTTGAAGAAAATGTGAAATTCTGCAAAAATTGAATCTTTTTAAACTAATCTACAATTTTTAAGCACTAGGAAAAAAGTAATAACATAACACCCGCAAAATAAGTTTATTCTTAAAATTTCTAATAGCTTCATTATTTTCCAGTAAACTATTTTAAAGCAACTCATAAGGTCTCTCCTGTTGCATATAATAAGTATTCATTATTCAGTTGGTCTCATTTATTTAAATAACTTATAAGTCCATAGGGCTGGTCACGAGACGAGAAAAGTCTCGGTCACGATCTCGGTCTCGCATGACGAGACTGAGACGAGACGATACTGCCTTTTAAGCAAACGAGACGAGACTTTATTTAGACCGAAATTTAAAAAGAGTCTAATAAATAAAAAAATCCAATTTCAGTTAAATATTTATTTTTTTCTGCACATATTCAAACGATAAATGAAAACATTTCGTTCCAAAAATCAACAGTTTGTCCGAAAATCGTATTTTTCGGAGACGAGACCGAGACGAGACTTAATTATACAAGACCGACACGAGACCGAGATGAGACTGAAAATTTCCGATTTTAACGAGACCGAGACGAGACTTACAAAAGTCTCGCAGAGTCTCGTCTCGTGGCCAGCCCTATAAGCATGCAACTACTTTCGAAAATTTCCACTTCAGTTTCTATAAACTTTGAACTAAAATTCACATTTCATATCTGTCTACTATTTGGACTTCTATTTCTATGCAAGATACCTTTTACTAGGTTAGGTACGGTAAATGCTCTCAACCAAGCTCATGAGATCAAAAAGTTCACCGCAACTCCGCAACACACACACATTCCTCAAAATGAAGTTGCCCACTTTTCAGGACAAACGATGAATACCAAAACGTGTCACCTCCTTTATCTAACGGCTTTTTGCCTATATCTCTTTGGCATTGCAATTGCAATTGGAATTTGCCATATAAGTCTATATCTACTTCTACTACTACTACAGAGAAGAAGAGAAAGAGTAGTCACACTTGGTATAGAGACCATATATAGTAAAAGGTACTCTAGATTTAAATGCCTGACGATGACGATGTTTGTTCGAGGAAAAAACCGACTGAAGCGGCAACGACGACGATACTGTATATACGCGACAAATAACCAGCGAGTTTGTGGGAGGGTGGAGAGGCGAAGAGTGTGGGAGAAGGGGCGGTGGGGGAGGTAGATTGGAGGATAACTTTCAGAAATGCTCAAATAGCTCTCCATTTTCCTGTTACGTATGGTTCAGTGAGTCCTTAACATATTTTTGTGCCTTTTGCATCATCATGTGGTTCATATCCAAGTCACACTCACTTTTTCCCCATCTCAAATACCCAACGTGTCCGTGTCCATTTTCTTCTTTACATAAAAACCTTCTCGCTTTGCAATTATTTGATGTAGGTACTTTTCATACGGTGTGTGCTAAAAGTGTGTATGCCAACAGGGTTGTATTTTGTCGTATAAGAGTAAGAAATCAGTTACAAGATATTGCGACTTCAAAAATGGTTACACTTAAAAATATATGGTTATAGGAATTTTATTAAAAAAAAAAAATCCTATATATTCGAAGGTGACCATTTTTGAAGTCGCAATATCTTGCAATTGATGTCTTATACGTACATAAGTTTTATTATATTTTCTCTGGAAAATATTAAAATCTACAAAATAAGTTCAAAATATTTTCCATTAAATTCGTCATTTAAGAGTAAAGAGCTAAAAACCGGTATTTTTGGCGTTTGGTGATTTGATTCTAAATATTGATATTATACAAAATTATGGCCGCTGAAAAAAATTATTAATGCGAGCTTAGGGAGGGTATATAATGTTAAAGTTTTGCTTTTATGATTTTTTGATAAAGCTTCCCGTCTAAAAGATATATGTAAAAAACATGTATTTTTGTCATTTAACGCTATTGAAGTAGCAATATCTTGTGACTTATGACTTGTATAGGAGGAATTGTTGTAATCTTTTTGTAGAAAGTGTTATGGTCTTCAAATTGGGCACAAGTTTTGTTTTTCGTCAACTTCCTCATTTAAGAGTAAAATGCAAACAAAAAAACAACAAACATTTAGTATTTTTGTGAAACTTTTAAGATAATTATATTTTTAAAACTGTTATTTTAAAGAAGAAAATAATAATTAGTTTCTATAAAGGGTCACATAATGTACATAAACTTTGCAATCAGTTATTTTCGAGAATATGAACCGCTTAGAAGTTTTACGTGAAAAAAAATTATTTTCGACATTTTACGTTTTTTTTAAATGGCGTTTTTTTATTGCGCATGCCAAGATCTTTAAGTTTGTATGAAATAATTTTCGATAGCATTTGCCTTTTCGGAGCTACATGTAAAAAACTGATATTTTCGACAATTATTAACCTTGAATATCTTTTGACGCTGAGATGATCTGGTAATTTGAAATGTCGATATCTTTTCAACGTTGAGTCGTAGGAGACAAAATTTTAAAATTTTTTTTTCTTGCGGATGCCAAGTTCTACAAGTTTGTATGAAATAAATTTCGATAGCATTCACTTTTTCGGAGTAACATGTGAAAAACTGATATTTTCGACAATCAACCTTAAATAACTTCTGACGCTGAGACGATCCGATAATTTGAAATGTCGATACCTCTTTAACGGTGAGTAGTAGGAAAAAGATGTTAACTGTTTTTTTATTCTTGCGGATGCCAAGATCAGCAAGTTTGTATGAAATAAATTTCGATAGCATTCACTTTTTCGGAGTAACATGTGAAAATCTGACATTTTCGACAATTAACCCTGAATAACTACTGACGATCTGGTAATTTGAAATGTCGATCTTTTTAACGGTGAGTCGTAGGAAAAAAATTGTTAACAGTTTTTTCTCGAGGATGCCAAGATCTACAAGTTTGTATGAAATAATTTTCGATAGCATTTATCTTTTCTGAGTTACATGTGAAAAACTGATTTGTTCGACCATTAACCTTGAATAACTACACTGACGCTGAGAAGACCTGGTGTAATGAATACATAATATTTTATTGAACTGAAGAATATACATATTACATTGATGTTTTAATTTGTTTTGTCACATAAAAGGCCTTATTTTATACATTGTTTTTTTTTTTTTTTATTTTCATCTGGTAATGGACTTGCGACATATATTGCTAAAACCGAAATAAAGATACTTGCGTTTAAAAATGTTCACTTGGATTTTTTTTTTGGCAGAAAAAGTTCAATTTGCCTTGACTATTTTCAATCCATACTTAGCCAGTCTTTACACAAAAAAATATCTGAGCAATTTAGTAAACAAATAATATAAAATCTATGATTTTTGATAGTTTTTTGGTCGCTTATTTTTAAGTTGACTGCTTAATTTTTTTACTAAAATTTTTTAAATCATCTATTTTTATTGAAAATCTTATTTCCAACAAAAAGTCATAAAAGTTAAATTCCCAAATTCGGCTTAGTTTTGGAGTAATACCAACATTAAAGAAAAGTGACCTGTGTGACCATTCTCATCTCAAAGAAATGCATTTGATTGTTCGCCTTAAAACCCGGAAATCCGCAATCGAAAGAAGTCCGGGCTTGTCTAATATGCATACTGCACTCATGCGAATTGCCTGCCACACTGGTATGAATGCAAGTATCTGTGCCTTGATTATTTCCTTCAGTATGCCTCGTTTACTCTTCGACGACTTTATTCTCTGCCTTTACGTGCAATATATACACAAAGAACCTTAAACACCCGCATGTGTACCACCACTCCCCCCGTCAACCTTCTAACACCCACGCCCCTCATTCCACCCACTTCTACCCGGTTTTGTTGTTTATGATCTGATAAAAAGATACCAACCGGAGGTGATGGTGGCGCGGTGCGGTGGCGGGCGCTCTAGACGGCTTTTTGTTGTCTTTCTCTTTAAACTCCAACCTTGTTGCCTTGATGCCGTATCTAGATATAGACGGAAAAAGGTGTGCAATACATATCAAGGGCTTGAAGGCACAGTTTGCAGCCAGCAAAAGCATTTAAAGCCGGCTTTGTGAACACACACATACCTATGCTTATGATACCAAAGGTATCTGATGTGCTGTGCAGTTGTTTTTTCATTCCCCTCCGTTCGTATGCAATTTTTTTTGCATATCTATTTTCTACATGAATGTTGATTGATCACGATTAAAATATGAGAGCGGCTGTAAAAAAAAATACTTATATAAAAATAAATTGTAGGAGTTTTGCGGTTCAAGGAGCTGGTGAGTGGTAATATAGACGAAGGCGACACACCATACACTCTATACCTACATTCATACATACCTATACTGAATGGATCTTGGGGCGAAGGGCCGTAAAAGGAAGTGCATTGTATGTATGTTGAAAAAAAAAACTGCTCTTGCTGTTGCATGATAGCATGTGGCATTTTGTTGTCTTTATGCTATGGAGTGTATATAGTGTGGATGGGGTGTAGGTAATTTTTTTTTTGTTCATCTGTTCATTCGGTGCAATTAACTGCCTTGAAGGCATTTTTTGTTGGTGCATTGAAAACAGATGAAAGTTATTACAGAGGTTAATGCCGAAAGCATAGTAAAATAAAAAAAAAAACAAAAAAATTGAATCTCAAAGTGAAAACGATTATCTTTCTTTAGAGAGTTTTTATTTTTCTAATTTTTTTTTATGAAAATGGAAAGGGAAGTCATTTTAGAAAGTGAAAAGGAACTTCCGTGACAGATAAAGGTACCTACATACACTTATTTTAATGCAGGAACTTACCTATTTAAGGCTAATTCGAAAGTAGTTCAGAGGCATAGGTAATTGTTAGTTTGGAATTTTACCATAATTATTATTTGAAAATTAATGGTGGAAATTATTTGAATATAATTGGAGTAACAGATCGAATTGTTTTAAATTGGCAACTTGTAGGGCGGTAATTATCGAACTCGTTTAATTTTATAAGGTTCATTTAACTGAAATATAGCGTTAGGGTAGACAAACAAAGTTTTTAAGTTCTGAAAGTTGTTAGGGTTTGAACGAGTAAAAAATTCAAAAATTAGAAACTTTTATTAGTTCTTGGTTCCTCGGAAATGGCTCTATTTCCTGAAAACGTTTCAAAAGATTTAAATACAATTTTGAGAGTTTGTTCTAATGAACAAAAAAAAAATTAATAAAATCCGCCCACAGCCACGCCCCACTGTTTTTTTTTGAAAACGACATTACCGATTTGGATCAAACTTCGAGAGTTTATTCTAAGTCAAAAATGAAGAGTTTTTTTTAATAAAATCCACCCACGGACTTTTATTATATTCTTTGATTTCTCGAAAACTATTTTAACGATTTGAATGAAACTTTAAAATTCTGTTGTTTTAAAAAAGACAAATATTTAAGAAAAAGGTTTTAGTAAATTGTCCCACGTCTACTGTTTTATTTTTATTTCTACAACTCGGAAACGATTCAAACTGTTTGGATTAAATTAAAAAATAGTTGCTATGGGTAAGAAAACAAACTTAAATCCACCCACTGTCACGCCCAATTGGTTTGTGTCTTGGTTTTTCAAAAGCGGATCTAAACGATTTGTATGAATTTTCCAGAAATTGTTCTTATGAACCAATACAAAATTTACAAGTTTTTTTTTAGAAAATTCGCCCTCTTCTTCGCCTACTTTTATTATTTTATGGTTTCTCGGAAATGGCTTAAAAGATTTGGGTGTCATTTTTAGAGTTTGAAGAAAATTCCTCCTATGCCACGCCCATTTATTATATCTTGGTTTCTCGGAAAATAAGTTTCTTAACTAAGAAGCGATTCAAACTGTTTGGATATGATGTTTTAAAATTCACGCTTTGCGCAAGAAAATAAATTAAGTAGTCGGTTTAACTAAAATCCAGCCACTGTCAACTTTTGTCATTTATTGGTTTCTCGAAAACAAATCTATTGATTTGGATGAAATTTTCAGTGTTTTCCCATAGACTGGAAATAAATTATGAAATTGGTTTTAGTAAAAATTGTTTGCAGGAAATATTTTGCATACCAATAGTTTATTTAGATAGATGTCATATAGGGTCATAGCCCATGTGACGGCAGAAAACGCGCATTGACTCCTCCTCCTATTTGGATGAAATTTTGCGATTACATACGATTTGCTTTTAACTTTAAGATATGGACCGAGAAGCAACGCTGAGGGCCTTGCAATGCTCGAGCTCCCAGTAAAAGTATAATTTTGAGAACTAAAAATGTTGCTCATGCATTCAATTATTAAAACAAAAATGTTATTCCACCTCCATTACATAGGTGTGACATAAAACACATTTTATCTTCTATATCTGTCTTATAGATGAAGCAATTTAGAGAGGTTGTTTACAACTCTATTTTTAAACAATTTTATTCTCATTTTTAGAGTTTTTCCAATTTTTTGTTGTGTTATTTTCCTGGATTAGACATTTTTGTATATTTGTATCGAAGACCAAAAGTGTAGTCCTTGCTTAAAATATTTCACCAAAGAGCAAGTTTTTTATAAATTAAGATAAAAGTTAAAAGGATGACCGATATAACCGATTCATATAGGTTTTGAACAGGTGACTACATAGTGTTCTACATTCGTGTAGTGCCGCTATAGAAGGAATCTCTTCGTCGATGAATATAGTTCAGTTCGATTAAGGACTAAAGGATAAGATAATGGTCTTTCATAAAATTCATATAGCCTTTCGAGTATTATGGAAGAATCTTTCAGGGAACTCAATCCTTAACACTCTATAAAGCCTAATTATTTTTGTAAAATTGTCGAAAAATAAAAACAAAGAGAACAGGAAACCTTTTGACGATTTTTGAGAGACACAAATGTTGCAAAATTCCTTTAAATTTCAGTAAACTCTAATAGTGGTGACTACCTAATAGTACAAGCTATTTTTGTAAGGAAGTTAGTTCTTTTATTCATTAAAGTATTGAATATTCATTTGAACTACACTTAAATTCGGTGCGTAAATTTAGTTTTAAGGCAAATTGACTTAAATTGCGAACGTAAATTTAAGCCTCAAGGTAAATTTACCAAAACAAAAATAGGCTGATTTTGTCCATATAAAAAAGGTTTTTTCCAAGATTAGCATACAATTTGCTTAGTGGGTCTGTCTAGGGTGGTAGAATTATTTAATTTTCTTTATTAGTTTTCCTTAATTAGGTCATTTTAACCTACTGCTTAATTAGATTTATCTAAGCTTAGTAATGAACTTGAATAATATAAGGGGTTTAAGTTAATGTGCTTACAGCCAGCCGCCCGCAAAATATGTTATTCTGAAATGAGTTTAATTTAGTTTTCCATTTAATATCTGAAAAAGAATTTAATTTACCCTGAACAGATTTGAGCCTGGACAGTAGCTACCAACAAATTACGCTATAATAACATTGCATACAAAATGTGACTTTAAATAGGTATGTTAAGCCTGGGCGTCTTGAGGATATTTATTATTTATATATTTATTATAAATAGCTAAATGAACATAAAATCTATATTTTATTAAATAAAAGTCAGTTTTGTTGTGAAAAGGAAGGATGAATGTCAAATTAAACGTGATACAAAATGAAAAAAGTGACTTACTTTTAATGACTGTTTCTCCGTCAATTTCGAATAAAGGAAATTTAGTAATCTTTATTTAACTAAACAATTTAACTTTTTAAGTTATTTTTGTATGATTTTTTGGTAATTTTTTTCTGTAATGCAAATAAAACAAGTCTATTTCATCTTTTCCCGACGTTTCAATTTTATCCAGGACTTCTTCAGGGGTGTTTTCGTATATTTATTTAAAATTTGTTGATTTTACATAATTAAAATTTGTCTGTTTATTATTTGAATACATATATAAAATTCAGTAAATAAATTAATTTAAAACAGCACAAAAAATTAACATTAGTAGACTTATAACTTTTAAGAACAAACAAATATTATCACTGAATTTTTGAACAACAACTTAAAGGCGCTACCACCAATTGTTTGGCTGGAGATATAGCTATTTCGTGCTTTGCCACTTTTGCACTAATCACAGTATAGTGTTGACTTTTAGGTACTTTAATTATTTTAACAATTAACTAATTGTTTTCTTTATTTCTTATCTCTCCTGGAAGATTGCTTATAAGTGCAAAATTACATCTTTGTAAATTTTAAATGCATTCAATTTTTGTTTTTAATTCCTTAATGTGCGATTAGATGGTAAATTGTATTCTCTACAAAAAAGGTTAGTGCATTATCTCGAAATTTTGCTTCGTTTTCGAGTTATGTACATATATGCAAAAAATGTCTTCCTATTTACTTAGTTCTTTTCCCATCTTCAATGAGCCATTGAATGATTTTAACAATAAAAACCCTTGACCGTCCTAATTCCTTATTGCTTTACTTGAATAAAAATATAAATCGGGTGGCACAACGGCTCATGACTACCCAGGGCCTAGTGACTAACAACTCGCAACCATTCCTGTGTGCGCCTTTCGACAGGAATGGAAGGACCTACAATTGTATGCCGAATCCGAACGGCTAGACGAGAAGCACTTATTCGTGACAAGTGATACTCTTGGAGGATTTGTCAATTCCTCGCAAGAGGCAGTAGCCCTGAAAAAAAATCTTTTTTGTGTTTAGGTGGACAAGGCTGGGAAGCGATCCCAGACCTCCAGCGTGGCAGTCGAACGCACTAACCATTACGCTACGGGCTACTACATTGCTTTACTTGGGTGAATCTTATAATTTCTTCAAATCAGACTACTTTTTGTTAACAAGCAAGTACATACATTAACGACCTTAGTTGTGGGCAGATTTATTGCTCGTAAAATAACATCCATATGTACTCTTTTCGTTTTACCTATTTTCTATGAAAGCAGGTAAATAACTTTAAATTTAGTTTTTTTTTTTTTTTTTGTGACCTTTCAATATTATAAAAACGTTGATGTTCCCTCATACATAATATGATCTGGATCCCAATAAGGAAACATGCTTTTGGTATATAATTTCGAGATGTTTTTTAATCCTATTTAAATTTAAGAAAATAAATTTTCCTGGAAAGAAATTGAAAAAGGCTTTAAAGATACATTAAATCAACGTATCTAAGTGATACGGTATAATATCACATGCATTTTAAATCAAAAACAATTTCAGTGTTAGCTTTTTTATCTGTAGAATGATAATTATTTAAACGATAAACACTATCACTGCTTAGAATTCAAAAACTACCTTTATTTTGTGCCTGTAGAGTAAAAATAATTCCTAAAAGGAAATGAGAATTTTTTTATTCTCTTGTCTCCTTGTTCTGTATAAAGTACCTACCTATACCATCCATAAAGAAGACTTGTTCATCAAGATAGGTTTTATTATTATAGATATACCTTTAATGCTGACACGGTAGACCGTTTCATACTTATCCTCTGTCAAATGGATCTCCACCTCTCTGATAACTAATATAATCTCTTTTCAATATTTTTTTTTTGTTTTGTTCTTTTGTGTCCAAGATTTCATCTTTTTCCGAGCACAATCTTTATTGGATTTTGCTTTTCGAATAATTTCACCAAAACTAGAATATTTTTTCTTAGAGGTATCATAATCATATTAAAAAAAAAAAATAACTAGGGTTTGGCCTCTTTTTTTCTTATATTTAAAAAAAGATTTTTGAGGATGATTATTATCAGCTCTTTTTGTCGTTTCTATAACTTAAACGGATGATGAATAAAAGAGGATATGACCTCTTCAGGTGAGATGTTGAATAAGTATATAGATAAATAGGCAGATGGGTTTCGATTTAAATATAGGAATCTGGTTAAGCCAATTTAATTATACAGGATATAGCACTTAATTTCGTGGTTGTCTTATTAGGTATAACCTAAAGATGAAAAAGATTTAAAGAGCGTTTATCTGGTTAATGTGTTTTGTTCAGAGTCTGAAGATTTCAAAAGACATTTGATTTCACAGTAAACCAGAAATTGAATAACGAAGCGGCTTGAGATAAGGAGTAGGTATTTGATAAAAATCCTTCAAGTCATTAATGCATGTTTATAACCACGTTATATCTTTGAACCACAAGAACAAGTTCGAGATATCCATTATTGAATTGTATCTATATTGTGTTCAAACTAATTAGGTAGGTATACCAGTGCCGAGGGATCATGAACAAAATCCTTTTCGTGGGAATTTTCACGCCCAAAGGGACAAAGTGAAAACTGACTGCATTTTTGAATTTATCGATTTAAAATGAAATCCTTAAATATATATTTTCAAAATATTCCCAATCGATGCTATTATTAACACCTTTTTAAATAATGTGACATTGTTTTTAAATTTCTGTATTTTTATCTTTTAAATAGATCAAAAAAGTATTCACGGCGCATTCAATTTAACAGATACAAAAGAAAAAAAAAATTGGATTTTTTTCAGTCTGCGATCACTGCTTCAAATATTTATTTCTGAATTTATAAATTTATTAACTGTTTATTCTTTAATTTATTTATAAAAAGCGAAAATAGAAACGGTTTTGTCAAAGAAAAAGGAAATTTTCAGACTGGTAAAAGGGATTTTTTTTTAAACTAACGCCAAGCACCGAAGTAAATAAGAATTGCTTTAGATATTTTCGTTTTAGAAAATATTTTATTTGAAACGGTTTTTAATCAACTAGTTTGGCGTGAAAAGAGTCAAAAGGTTCCGTGTAACCATTTTGTTCGAACTGTCACCGGACATATCACTCAAAGATTTTAGTCGAGCATGAGACATGGCAAAGCTGGCACTACAAATTACATGAGGTATTTTTTATCGTTTAGTCCCTTGTTTCTTTTAAATAATTGACTTTTGTCGGCAGATTAATAGTTAAATCATGTTGTTTGCATTAAATTCTTGGGTGGACTTGGTAGTTTAAGACTTGAGACCCAACAATTCTTTGGGACTAACGATGTTGATGCATTTAGGTAACTTGATAGTTGTTATGCGCCGACCCTAATTTTTACCAACTTTCTACTAGCTTAAAGCCCTAATCACGTTTTTTTAATAAAAATGCCCTTCGGAATTCTCTGGACTGCATTAGACATATTTGCATTTATCGGATAAATTGTTTAGCACTGACCACGATTTTTGGCCATTTCTCTTCGTACTCGACTTGAGCTCGTAGATTAATTATTTGTTCATAATGTGGTTTTTAGGTAATTATTTGTTATTAACTTGTTCCCAAATTGTTTTGTAGCCCTGAAAACTTTTTTCACCTACATAGTTTTTTTGGACCTTATACCCAAGGTTTACAAAATAAAACTATAAAATGACGAGCTTTTTGTCTTATTCCCTTCAAACATAACTGTCATTTCACCTAGTGCTTTACAACATTTAAGATTTGAACACGAATGGAAAACTCCACACTTGGTATTGTACTGCTTTATATCATACTCAATTAATTTTAAAAATCGGCTGTGTGGAGATTATTAACCCCTTTAGACCCCCTTTTTGGAACCTCTACTAGTATCAGGTAAAATACTTTGTAGTAAGTTTCTAAAAAGATAGAGTGCTCCAAAGTTTCCATCATGTTCTGGAAAGAAACTGTGCACTTTGCTAACATATTTTTTACGGAATTCTTTTAAAACAGATTGGAATCAGACTAGAATAGCTTTATCAAAATAAACATTTTTTGGCTGATAAACTTCTGATTAGCTTTTTAAAGGAAAAATAAATTGAATAAGGACCTGTCCTGCTCGACGCAATGAATGTCTTCCATCTTATTGTGTATTTTTTTTTTTTTTAATTTTAGTCATTTTTTATCGTCATTTATTTTCAGGGCGAGTGGAAGTTTCTCTGCACATCTTATACATTTTCATTTAATAAAATACAAAAGGCAGTTTCTCATGCAATAATTAAATGTATGCACAAATATAAAACATAATCGAAATAAAAAGCTTTAAGAAATAAAAGTTGCATGATTTGGTCCTTCCAGCCGGATTTGTTTCAGTTTGGGATGTATTAATAGTCATCGTCGTCGTTACTTTTAGGTATTTAGCAGTTCGAGTATAATTATGTAGGGTTTTATTACTAATTATCCTTAAAACCAAGGCATACATTTCATATATTAAGTATGTTCAGTGACTGAAATTATCGTCCAGCGAAAATTAGCGATTCATAATAATAGTTGGAATACAATTTAATTGCAGGAAATTTATTTTTCACTATATCCATAGTCCTGTATTAAGTGAGTTAATATATACATACATATGTACATAGCTATGTATGTATTTTTTGTAACTATGTTGATGTTTTATTATCTCGATAAAAAAATCTCTGTCTTTTTGTCATTTTCATTTTGTCTAATTCATATACAAATTACCTTCCTAACAATTAATTTTAACATCCTCCATCCCATAAATCACTTGCCTATCGGAGCGTTAAATATATCTATTGTACCAATTAATATTTTATATCTCCCCTAATAATATCGAGTACACAGTAAAAAATAATAAAAAAAAAAAAAAACAATCCAAAAAATCTGTCAACCTTAACCTAGTTTATTATAATTTGCACTAATTTGTTGTTAGTATCATCCTTTTAGGATTAACAAAAAATATATAGAAAGCATTTTACGATATCCACCTTCCTGCACCGCCTCTGATGCCCATCATGTGTGTTTATATAATCCTTGTTAATTAATATATAAAATTAATACATCAACAAATATTAAAAATGCCAATGGAATTATAGAGGATATACGATATACCCCATATCTATCAATTTGATTTCCGATCATCCATATCAGAAAGTGCTTTATTTGAGCATAAATATTAAAAAAAAAGGATAGAAATGAAAAAATGGAACTGAAAATTCAATAGGTATCATTCTGTCAAATACAAAATAATACAAGCAATTTAACAAGTTCCCTTTTACTATGGTCGACGACGAAAAAATAAAGTAACATACAAAAATCCTTATAACAATTAAAAATGTAACAACAAAAAAAAGGTAAATTCATCGGTTTATTTTTCATTGGGCGCACAAATGGATTTATCCGTAAAAAAAAAGAAAAAAATAGTCCTGATGTAGTTGCACAGAATTCCTACAAATCCCAAACACAGAATAACAGCAGCAGTTACTCTGGAAAATTAAGTTTTCCTCCTAAGCTTCCTTCAGGGCTTGGCGCATGTTATAGTTACAAACTGTGTGAACTGATGGCTTACTTCTGTTCTGCAGGATTTGGATCACACAAAAACATCCGTTAAAGAGAAAATTTTTCCACACGTATAAAAAAAAAAACAAACAAAGAATTTCCTATCTCAATATAGATAGGGGTTGTATAGGTTGTTGAACAATGTACAGTACATATCCTATTGTGGAACAATATCCTCGTGCCTCAGCTCAATGTTACGCAGGTAACCATCATCGTTGATTGGAAATTCCATCTACCCAAAGGTATACTTGCATAGTTACGCATGACTGTGTGTTACCTCGTAGGATATAATGTTTATCTACCATATATTTGTATAAGCTCGTACAAACTGATATGCCTTATGTTCCTATTTATTTTGCAAAAGATAAAAGGATATCATTCCCCCTGTTATCTTTAATAGGCACCGAGGATATTATTATAACGATTATGAGTCCTTTTCATTTTTATTATCATTATTTTTTGTTGTTGTTGTTGTTGTTGATTTCTTCTTATTTTTCTCCTCAGTGAACAATATTTTTTTTTTTATAGATACTTATATTAAAACTCGAGTATCCAGACGACCTAATAAAACATCATCGTCCTTACAATTAGTTAAGTCGACTAAAATGAGTAGAATGAGAGTGTAGGGTATTTTGCGTCTATTTATGTGGAAAATGTCTAAAACTATCAAACTATCTTCTTTTAAGACTTTATATAGCCATAGACACTCGCTTCTCTTTGGGTGCAAGTGAGTGGCAATAATATCGATATTTAGTGACTTCCATAGCCCCTTTTGGTGTGTCTATAATGTTCTTTCGAAATGAGTAAAAAAAAAAAAATATATAAATATTGGACATTAATTGGGAGCTCATTCTGTGACACATATAAAATCTTAAGACACACAAATATTTTATAGAGTGTTAGTTGGTGGAAAAGAGGATTGTTGCCAATTTTTTTAATTAATTATTTGTATTTGACAAATAATTTTACATATTCATCCACCCTGTTAAAGGAATGCGATGAGTGGGCTGCGGAGAGATTTAGTCCAGAAAAATAAGATATTCACTTCCAAAAAATTCCGACAAAGCTGAATTTTGGTCGACAGCTTCATTTTTACGCCCTAAACATTTCCTAAAAAGAACCCTAAATTTGTAGTGGAACAAAAATGTTTAGGAATGTCAACGGGGATAAAACTCGAATACTGATATATGTTCTTTTCCAAAAAGTTGTAGACACATTGTAGCTCATTAAATTCTACACAAAGAGATTACAACACTTTTTTCGCACAATTGATATATTTGGAGAAAAACGGTCGAAAATATTTGGGTGCAATACATTTAGTCAAATTGTAATATTACTCAATTGTAAAATTTTGGTGAAATAAGTAAAATTGAGTTTCTTGCCAAATAATTCATATCGGACCCTGTAATTGGCGTCATTGTACGTTCACGTCTTGAAGTGATTTAGAGGATTTTACCAACCAAAATATTAAGCCTTAACTGCCATCATCTGAATTAATTGCGGATTTTGGAAATACCTGATGGGCAACTTATTGTTTATTGAAGTGTCAAATTGGGCTCCGGGATAGCATTTCATATATGTTATATTCGCAAAAAAGTATACCATCTTAAAGGTCAGTCATTGGTCAAAAAGTTCAAGTAGTTTCAGAAATTGGTCAGCCATAGGAACATTTTAATCAATGATTAAAGATTTTCAAGGTACGAATGATTTTTAGCACTTGGCAACACTTTTTTTATGTACATATGTATCTAAACACCTCCTATGCATTTTCACAACCAAAGACCATTAAAATGCTGCTTGCAATATAGAAGAGGATGTCCTCCATTTATCCTTCTATACAGATGGTGAGAATCGATAAAAATATGTCTTTTCTTTCTGAAACCTAAAAAGTGAAAGTATTCTTTTTGCAATAAATTCCAATTGCCAATTGAACATAAGGAAAGGATAGAGCTATTTCATAAAGAAGTATGTGAATTCAAAGAGATATCCTTAAGTGATTTGATGCTTTTGGATTAAAACGAAAAATATGGATAATGGCGCGTTTAAAAAGATATTTGGTGTCTATGTATAAAAATAGCAGGGAGAAAAAAATTTATTATATATTTTTCGTGCTTTTGAGGAATGAAAGAAATTATTTCAATTCACAGAAGTCGTGATATCTTGATGTCTTTGGTTTGAAATGTTTTACTACCTATTTATAGTTATTTTTTCTTTAAATGAATTTTTTAAGTTGCCTGAACTTTCGTTTGCAAACATAAAAAAAATTGCTACATTTCACTTGACTTGGAAAAAATACTAAAACTACACGACCACATTTTTGTTTAATCTGACAATCTGTGCAATAAACTTACATGGGTACTATCTGAGGTTTAACTGACTGTTTTAAAATTGATTCTATAGATAGTAGTTATTTATTCTTAACGATAACTTAACTGATGATTGAAAAATTGGATCTTATTTAAATAAGTATTTTGAACATAATCATTAAAGCACAAAAAATATAATTGTTGATAAATAAACGGAAAATTTTGAAAGAATTACAAAAAATATCATGATAATATAAAAATCTCTTAAAAATTTAGATTATTTTACAATGTTGTAATTTTAATGTTGTAAATTTGTAAAATACTAAAAAAAAAAACAAAATTGAATAATTAATAAGGTAAATACAAAATAGAATATGACCAAAATAGCGTATTATCATATTAAAATTTCACATGTTACTAATTAAATCTGGATAGTCAATCAACATAGTTAGGCATTTGATAATTAAATCATATTTAAGGTCAAAATTTATGATTTTAATATAACCACATAAATGAATTAAAAATTAGTGAACAATCTATCCCTTGATTTGTGTCTGTTTTTAAATGAATTTTATTTGAAAGAGAATTTGAAGAGAATTTTATATTTTATAAGTAGGTATGTATGCCTAACAGGTTTAAAATAAATTATTCTAAATTTATATATTTTATTGAACGTCTATACATTTACCTAATTGAAATTCAAACAATTTACTATTGATTTTTCTTTTTTTCTTTACAGGTAATAATCATTCTCGTTTATTTTATACAGAGTGAGTATTTTCGTTCGTGTCTGAAAACAAAATGGTGTTTAGGTTTAACATAAATGTAAGTTACCTTAAAATTTACAGTTTGAAATATGTTATCCTGATTTTATCATAAATTACAATGGTCTGGTGAGGATTGATCAAAAGGATCCCCACTCCATTCAAGAGTCCACAACTCAAAAGGAATGTACAAAATTCCACATCATTATATCTTACAGCTTAGGTATCAATTTTATGAACGTACTTGAAAAACACTATATCCTTAGAAGAATGAGACAAACCTTCAAGAAAAAAAAAACTTGGATGAGATTGAATCTGGCTCGATTGGTGTTCAAATATGAAGCTGTAGATGGTTTTTGTCAATTATTTCAGTTTATCTACAAAATGGAAAATTCGGGAAGTGACGACGCAACTAATTTAAATTAAAAAAACGCTATAGATTTCGGTTTTTTGATAAATGAGTTTATATTTCGATAAGTTTAAAAGTCATCTGCCTCAGATTTTCTTCAGTGTTCAAGAAGGTAACTGATAAAAGCCAATAACAAGCTTGAACAATGGTTGCACCTCAGCTTATCAGCCAAAATCGCTAGGTTGACAGCTTGATCCGAAGTTGAAGCACATTTTTGTACAACTAGACCTTAGTGTCATGAAAATAAACCATTAAACGTTTTAACCGTAAAGAAACTATCTGCAGCCATTTCGGTTTGGTCGTGCCAATCTTATGTTAAATTGTAGTTTTGTTCTCTATAAACACGACGACGATAAGACAGTACACTAGGTACATACACTGGGATACAATCGGTACACTGGGGCGTATACGTATTTTGTTTTCATTTAAATTAATAAAAGAAGAGATTTTTATGGAACACCACATCACACGAAATTATCAATTAGTTCTGTGTTATGATGATTTATTTATGTAAAAAATAATGTTTGTTAAATTTTGGAAAGCAGTAGGTACTTTTTGTTATTTTAAGAAGTCCTACATTATGTGGTCTTATTATTAATTGTTATGTCAGATTAGAAATTTTTTTTAAACACGAAACACGATGTGGTTGTTCTATAAAACATTTAAAACTATATCATTCAATAATAAGTTATACCCTGTCACCCCCACAACAAAAATCTGTCAAGGAAACTGATATATAAGTTCCAGCAAGTATGAACGCTGACAAAAAATCTTCAAAGTATAAAGCTGAATATTTCTTGTCTGCAAAAATTGTTCTTTCTTATAAAAAGAATAACTGATGTGCATACATGCAAATTATACAAGAGCGAAAAGGGTGAGTGACCATTACGTCAAATTTGTTTTAGTATTTAAAGAGCAATCAAAAATTAAATCGAGTATTTTACAAATTTTATTTGGCCTGTTTTGCAGGAAAAGTTGAAAAGAATTACATACATATATTAAGAAATTAAAATTGGTATAGGAAATAAATGTTTAACAACAAAATCTAATATATTTTCCAACAATTCTTTTGGTTAAACTGTATACATTAGTCTTTGTAAGCATTTTCATGTAAGGAAACAATTTACTAAAATCCGAACGAGCTGAATTTTGGTCAAAAGCTCTCTTTTGACTTCTAAACCATCTACCAAAAAGTTCCCCTTGTTTTAACCACAAAAATGGTTCAGTTAAATTAGACTGGGGCTTATTTGTAAATAACAGAATTTCTTTCACCTCCCTGTAGAAATTTTATTGAAATCTGTTAAATTTTCCATACAAAAAAAAAGCAGATTTATTTCTGAAAAATTCGATAAAAGTTGGACAATTTTTAAATTTGGCACATACATAATGTAGGTATGTATTTGAACTACCTATGTACCTTAATTTTTGTTAAAAATAACAATTAAAAATAGCAGTAAATACACAAAAACAATTGAATCGATTTAGTCATTGATATACTTAATATATATTCAGCCCAATCACTAATTCCATCGTAATCGCAAACTTCTTACAAATCCCTAAAAAACGGATCACAGAATCCACCGTAGTGGAAAATCCCATACAAATTGCAATTACGAACGAATTTGGTTATAGCTTTTTTGGGATTCGTAAAATGTTTCCGACTACGATGGAGTTAGTGATAGGGTTGATTAACTTATTAACTTATTTATGTAGTTACTTATACATTTTGAGTGAAATTTCGAGTTGGTAGTTAGTTATACATTTTGAGTGAATTTTCAATTGGTATTTCCAATGGAAATTTGAACTGCATGGTGGCACATCAAACGATTTCACTACAATTTGCACAACAATTGTTTTATAATTATGATCACCTGAAGGGGGAAGTCATTTTCAAAATAAGGCTCACAATCAGATGTCTACAGCAACATTAAGGGCACTTTACAAGATATCAAGACAAAGCCTTACGTCATCTTTTGAATCGCGAGTATTACGGTTGAATTGTTTAAGGGGAGGAATGCAACTGGCTATTTCACTTTATAGAAATAACGTTAAAATAACGAACGACATGAAACACAAAAACACATGACTGAGAGAATAATAATATAAATAAAATAAAAATAAATAAATCGGGTGGCACAACGGCTCATGAAGAACCGGGGCCTAGTGACTAACAACTCGCAACCATTCCTGTGTACGCCTTTTGACAGGAATGGAAGGGGCCTACAATTTTATGCCGAATCCGAACGGCTAGACGAGAAGCACTTATTCGTGACAAGTGATACTCTTGGAGCATTTGTCAATTCCTCGCAAGAGGCAGTAGCCCTGAAAAAAAAACTTTAGTTTTTAGGTGGACGAGACTGGGAAGCGATCCTAGACCTCCAGCGTGACAGTCGAACGCACTAACCATTACACTACGGGCTACTACTTGGCCTAAAAATGAAACTCTATAAAAAAAAACTTTCAACATATACCTCACGGGAAATTCTATTAATTCAACATATTTTTTAATTTATACCACCCACTCCTTATTCAAAAGAAAAAAAGAAAACTTCCTGAAAACTTTGTATCCGCATAAAAAAACAAACATTTTTCAGTTGCAACCTGCAGCTATCTATGTGTGTATATTACATATAGAAACACAACCAAAACTTTCAACTTGAGAATTCCAAACATAAGTGCATTATACTCTGCAAAAGTCTTTTCTTTTTCGAAAACAAAAACTCCC
This sequence comes from Melangyna quadrimaculata, assembly GCA_949320155.1. Classification (NCBI taxonomy): domain Eukaryota; kingdom Metazoa; phylum Arthropoda; class Insecta; order Diptera; family Syrphidae; genus Melangyna; species Melangyna quadrimaculata. The sequence goes on along the minus strand of OX439485.1, from coordinate 152,628,792 downwards.
AAACAGAAAATGGAAGGTAGGAAGGTGCCAAACTTTGAAGATTTTTTGCCTTGAAGAACTTCTTCAACTTCTTCAACTTCACCGCCTTCATTATTTTTTTGTTTTAAATTTACTTTTTTTTTTGCCAAACTTTATTTTGTTTCTTATTTTTTTTTTTTTTTTGAAGAAAGAAGCAAAACCACAAAGGAAATACCTTTAGAAATAAATAAAAATGTTAAAATTGTTTCTTGCCACCAACCAAAAAAAGGATGTGAAAAATATTTTTATTGTTGTCTTATTCATATAAAGATTTTATATATGAAACAAAAATAATGTAAAAGAGTTTCTTCCGTGTGGTGTTCTTTTTTTTTTTTTTTTTTTTTTTTTTTTTTTTTTTTTTTTTGAGATCCGATTTATTTATGATTTCAATTTTCTGTAACTGAAAAACTTTTTTTTATATTTTTTTTCTTTTAAATAAAAATACAAATCAAATAACATAAACCAAAAACAGATATAGCAGAGATTGTGGTGTTCTTTGACAGAAGCCAGTCAATTCAAATTTCAATCATCGACGATTTTTGATTCAATGAGATTTTGTTTCCAATCATGTTTCTCAAAGAAAACAAAGTTCCAGAAGTACTTTTCATATTCTCTTGAAATATTACAAACAAAAAATATTTCCCGCTAGGTCGGAAGTACTTGCGGTTTTAATAAAACAAAGAAGTGAATTTATGGTGACAATTAAGTTATTTCTCAGGTCTATAACTCTCTGTTGTTATTACTTCCTTTAAAGATAGAGGACAGCGAAAGCTGATAAAAGAAATAATAAGCTTTTATTTTTTGCCCAAAAGTAAGTATATGAGCGCTGAAAGGATCTTTGTATACGCTTTCCGTTTTGAGTAGGAAAACCCAAAATTGTTCATCCTCGCAACACGATAAATCGTAATGAAATTCACAGTTTGTTTAGAAAACCTCAATATTTCGAATATTTTTTGTATCTTCGTCTGCAAATATGAAGAAAAGTAGAGCGGGACAGATGTATGCCAAAACTCCGAGCTTTTAAAAGAGAATCATCAAGAAGATGAACATGTTCGTCTTCATATCTGCATCATGGCACTTCCTATAATCTGCATGTACGAAGATCTTCTGCATTTTGGTGTTCCCTCTCTACCCAACAAATGTAAATTTTAATTTTGCATCCCCTTTTTTTTGCAGAAGTCAGACGAAGATACATGTAAATCCACCATTATCCTCCTCTCAAATTAAAAGAAAATCCTATTATTACAAACCTCTGCTTGATGTCATTTGACGTCTATGCCAAAACTTGATTCCACTCGATGGAAAGTTTAATGAGGTGCAATGTAATTGGCTTTTAACCGCAACTCTCGCTGACAGCTCGTAGATATGTACATTGTACATAGATGTATACATACCACACAATCTATACTTTAGTGACATAACGAAAATTGCATTTTGCAGAATTTGAATCTCTATATAGGGTCATGTTGTCATCGCGCTTCTAGCGCGAAAACGAATTCATACGAGTACCTGTTTAGTCTTTTTGGCTATGAACATGAACACATCCATGTGCTGCTTAACGAAAATATTTCCACAGCAAACTTCGAAATGTCACGGAATATAAATTTTTCAAAAATACCATAGGTGGTGGATAGGCTTCGGAAGTCACATTAACTGAAGTAAACTAAAACACATTTACACATAATTTCAACTGCTATATTTAACGGTTCAAGCGATTTAACATAATAGTGTAGTAGTGGTGGCGTGGTGGGAAAGGTACCTACTACTACAGCTGTGGAGGGTGTTTTTTTGTATGTTCAAGGATGTCATGCAATAAAATTATGTTACAATGAATTTTTTTCAATTAAAGACATTTTATGATAACACTTAATTTAATGTTTAGGTAGGTACCTATGCACATTTAAGTTTTAGAGTCGATTAGGCCTTTATGAAGTGTGATACATAAATAAAATGCACGACTGGAACGCACTTGCATGCTGTTGTAGCTAATAGCTATAGAATGTTGTTAGATATAGAAGGTTTATTATCAAGGGTTCGATAGTATTTTTATGTCGTTAACGAGAAAACAATAAAAACAAGGTAAGATATTAATTTTGTATTTTGTTTTAATTTAATACAAAACAAAATGTGGAAAAAAAGTGAAAAATAAAAAAATAATTGCCTTTTTTTTTATTTAATTTGTCAAAAAAAAAAATGTATACAAATTATAAATGCAATATTTTCTAAATTGTCATAAAATTAACCAAGCCAATCAGGAGGTATTCAAGAATATGAAATATAAAAACGTGATTTCGCCACATCAGCATGGATTTATCAAGGGTAAATCTACTAAAACCAACTTGATGGAGTTTTGTTCAGATGTTCTTGTAAAAAAACAAAATGACGTCACATACTTGGATTTTTCAAAGCATTCAACTGTGTGAATCATACGTTACTTTTGAAAATGCTTATACCCATCGGGCAGCCAAATTGGTTTTTAGATTGGCTGGAGTCATATTTATGTTGCAGATCACAGTTAAGCCACCTTATGACGGTATAAGAGCAAGCAATGAGATGGTTCCGATTTTTTAAATTTTTAAATTTTGTATCAACTTTTGATGTTTAAAAAATAGAACTTACTTTTCACTCCAAATTTAGGCCATTATTTTCCCTATAATTATTTCCCTCATTCTTAAAGATCTGACAGCTACAACTACAACTCAAGTTTTAATTTATTGCATTATTGCTGTTCGAACAGTCCAAAAATTAAAAAAAAAATTTCATAAAGACTTTTAACTGTTTTCATCTTTTTGCGGTTAAGAACAAAAAAAAAAATTGGCGTCAAAATTTTCAAAATTCAATAAATTTTACGGTAATAAAATGTAGGCAATTTTTCCTTTTTTTTATAATAAATAATTTAAGTTATTATTGCAATTGTTACGGAATATGAATACAAAAAAGGCATTTTAAAAATGCTAATAAATTGAAAATTCCAACTTAATTATTTATTTATTATTAAATATATATTTTTTCTCCCCATAATCAAACTCTATGGGGGACAAACTATGTTTTGACTTATCGAGAATATTTCGTTCCAATAGCCAAAAAGGTTGCTCTGAAATCGTGTTTTTCGGAGGCACGACCGAGACGAGACCAAAATGAGACCGAAACGAGAAAAGGCGAGACTGATACCGGGACTAGGCTTATAATTACACGAAACCGACACGAGAACGAGCCGAGACTAAAAATGTTTGATTTTAACAAGACCTATACCAGACTTACAGTTACAATAGTCTTGCCGAGGCTCGTCTCGTTGGAAGCCCTAAAACAAATACTCGAAATTTGTCAGCAATATTAAATGATCAAATATTTTAAATTTTAATTCCACCGAGGTAGAAATAGGCCTCATCAGTCAAGATGTGATATTTTAATGATTTCAATACGTTGTTGAAGCCTGTATCATTCCATTTTTATTAATGGCGTTATTTTGACGTAATTTCAAAAAATTACAGCTTCAAAAGTGACAACTACCGAAAAAGCGGGCTTTATTTGTTTAATGCGTTAAAGACTAACGTTAAAGTTTACAATATTTTCTTAGATATATATGTACATTTATATGATGTTATAATACTATTGAAAAAGTTAATTTTAAATTTCATACTTTTAAAATTGTCATTTACTGAAAAAATCATGAAGTAATATTTATTAAACACTGAAATCAATTGATTTAACGTACTATTGAGACCATAGTTCGTTCTACTGAATATTGGACATAAAGGTATTTGTCTTCTTATGCTATTCTGGCTGAAATTAAAATTTAAGCGACCCAAAGCTGATGGTGATACAATCGAACCATTAATTAATTTAATAATAAAACACAGCTGTAAGTATTCTCTATGCTTCGAGAGGAGTGGAAGATTCAATAGCCTAAGTCTTTGAACACAGGGGGGAAGTGACACTCTGGGGGACCAAGGGAGAAAGCGAAGACAAAAACGCATAAATCTTCTCTGAATACCTTCCATTCTATTAATGTGACCATACAACACATCCGTATTCAAGGACAGGCCTAACAAACGATATAAATAGAAGTTTCAAGACGTATGGATCGTGGAAATCACGGGAGAATCGTTTAATGAATCCCAGAGCTCTATTGGCCTTTTTTAAAATGAAATCATAGTGGTCAGTGAACACAAGTTTTGGGTCGAGGATAATCCCCAAGTCAGAAAAAACAAATGGACTAGTTAAAGGATTTGTGTCAAACATGTAGTCATACGTAATAATTATCTTTTTGCGTGTAAAACTCATTGTTTTACATTTGTTTATATTTAAAAATAAGCGGTTTTTATTGCACCATTCCCTAAAATTAAGAAGATCTTCTTGCAGCTGTAGACAGTCATTAATAGAGGATATTTTTTTGAAAATTTTCATGTCGTCGGCATAAATTATAACAGGTCACATCATTTATATATAAAGTGAATAACAAAAGGCCTAAATAGCTTCCTTGTGGAACACCAGAATTTACATAAAATTGTTCGAAAGGCTCATTACGGAAAATAACAGCATAACTTCTATTAGCTAAGTAAGAAGCGATCCACATTAAGAAAAACGTTCACTGAAAGCCAAGGCCTTTAGTGTAGTTAGGAGATTTTTGTGACATAATTTGTCAAAAGCCTTGCTAAAGTCAGTAAACAAACAGGCCACTTGCTTCCGCTCTTCAAATGAATCTATACAAAAAGACGTGAAATGAAACATATTTGTAACGGTAGACTTATTTTGCACGAAACCATGTTGACTATCACTAATAATAGATCTACAATTGAACGATAAGACGTTACATATAAGTGACTCAAACATTTTCGGAATTACAGAAAGTTTAGCAATGGGACGGTAGTTGGAAATATCATTTTTTGGTCCCTTTTTGTAAATCGGTGTTATAAAAGCACTTTTCCACATGGCGGGAACGACTGAGTATTTAAGAGATTCATTAAATAATAAACAAAGAGGGTAAGATAATTAGGATGAACATTTTTTTAAAACACATGACGGTACACCATCAGGACCAGGGCTAAAACAGTTTTCAAGCTCATAGATTTTTCGGACTATTGAATCTTCATGAATATTAAAATTTAACATATTAAGGTGTGAATAATTTTGTTGCGGACAAGAATTTTCTATGGGTCCATCGTCGCTGCTGATCAAATATGCATCTTTGAAAAAGGTTGCAAACATGTTTGATATTTCGCGGGAATCATGACTAGTTACATTATTGAATAACATAGAGTTCCAAAAGTTTTTTGGGCTGAGTTTTAATTCGCTCTCAATTTTTTATATATAGTTATAATATAAAGCGTTCGAATATTCAGCAAACATATTTTTCAGTTCAGAGTAAATTTTATAATCCTCATCAGCCCTGGATTTGCTAAAAATTAGCCAAGCTTTATTTCTTTTATTTTTTATTCAAAACAACACCTCTTATTGGAAACCCCTTTAGAAGAATATTCTTCCTTACGAGTCGAATTAATAGTTTTTTGTTAACATTTTCATTTATTTTGTACACAAAAAGAAAACATGATCAAATTTTCAAAACGCTTTTACATCGCAAAACTTATATTGGACGTTTAACAAAGGACAATAATCCAGTTAAAAACCTGCATTTTCTGCTGTTTTTAAAGTTCTTCAATATCGAAGCAATTTATTACCATAAGCGTGTAAGAATAATTTGACATGGAAAAAGCAACTTAAATTTTGTTTAAGACAATTGAAACCTATACCTTGTTAGCTCGGTACACTACAAAGGACTATTTATTAGGTCTGTTAAATATTCGCTATCGCTTGCAGACTTCAAACACAATTCATCATTATTTTCAATTTATCATCTAGAATCGACAAAAAACAAAACAAAAAAAAAAAAATAACTTCTGTCAACATCACATTTCGATTTAAACCCAAATTAACAAATAACTCGCGCGCAATAGCCAATCCATTTTTATCCCCCCTCGTCCTTGTCGTGGTTGGTTGTCGACATCATAATCCTTCACGTTCGCCTATCCCAATGGAAAATGTTTATTTAATTAAATCAGACAAATTTACATTTAAATACAATTTGCGATTCTTCGCCTCAACATTGCCCCCGTGTCGCCATCGCATCGGTTGAAGGGATCGCACGTTTTTATTCCACTCAATCCGTTCGAGGCTTACCGCATTAACGAAACATGAACAAAACAAATATAAATGTCCCTTTAACCTAGGTTATCAAAAAAACAAAGAAAAAATAAACAAATAAAACACAAAATTAAAATAAAATATAAAATCAACAACAACAAAATAAATAAAAAAAAATACAAAAATAAAAATTAAAAAAAAAGAATAAAACTCAAAATTAATGAATTAAATAAATATCTCCCCACCATTCACCCAGAATCCAATTAATCAGTGCTATTTGTCCATCCGGTCCGGTCCGGTCCGGTGTAAACTGCAGTAAAAATCAATTATTAAATTTTATCACCAACGCATGGCGGTGGCGCTGCATTTATCACTTAACTGGTTGTGTGAACTCGGACGCATCCTCTCGACTTAAACCTATACACATAAGTCCATCCTCCAAATTTATATAAGTGGAGGGCTATAGAGAGAGTGGCTTTGCTCTTAACCAAAGTACCACATGATCTACAGCTGCAGCTTGAAGTGTTAAGCGCATTTACGATTACCTTAACGGTACTGCATAACCACACTTAATTATTTTTCTCTCACTTTTATCAGGTTTGGAGTGTTTTTTTATTTGTATTTTGACAAATTTTTACTTTTGCAACTTATTCAAATGGCTGTTTTGCATATCCGGTGAGTTTTTGTTGCTCGTGCATCCGTTAAAACGCTGAAGGGATGCTTATGGCCATATGTATGCGAGAGGAAGTTATATAACGGTGGCTGGATTCTAATTCTGAAACCAATTCGAATTTGTATTCCTGTTGCAATGATGATGATGGTAAATGTGTTTTTGGCCAAATGTTTTACACAGCCCAGGCAAATACACTAAAATCCACCACAATCAGTGGTGCGATAGTTTAGCTAAACCGTAAACGTGGGTGTTTTATGGTTGAATGGATATTTAATTGAATGTTGAAGGAGGTAGGAGTGCTGGAATACGTTAGGTACGTGAGTGGGATGATATTCTAACACAGCCAGTAGTGACAATTTAGGCTCGGGGACATTTTTTTGTGTGCGTGATAAAATGAATTTGATGCAGTTCGAATTTTGGTATATTCCCACCAGTGAGCATGTAAATTGTTAGACCACAACTACACAACATATTTTTGGTGATAATTTGGCTAGCTGTGGGCTTGTTTTTTTTTTTGTATTTATTTTTTATTATGTGTGTTTCTTGCGGATTGCATATAAATGATCACATACGATTCAAACACACATCCGTAAAGAGAATTACATTATTACGCCCAGTTTGTTGGTATAGCTTTGGCAAAGGACTCCATCAACATTTACTATTTCTAAACGTGATGAAGCAAACACTAGTTCCTGGTCATTTGGTTCTTTTTGTACTTTTAGGTTTTGCAACCACAGAACTACAAATAAAAATTCAAATCTAGAACGTTGATGTATGCTAGAGGGCTAAGGCAGCCATCTTGAATTTTAGAACGATTTTTGATAGAAAATTTCATTTCCAACTAAAAGTCTGTTAAGTTAAATTTCAAAGGAGAATGGGCATTTTTGGGTGTGAGCGGCCACGAATTAAATAAGTCTCAAACTTTCAATATGGGCGTTTCGTTGCATTTTTTTTTTTTTTTTTTTTGAGCGCGCACTAAAGGGATTTTGGCTGCCCTTAAAATGTTTAAACACAGTGCGAGCGTTGGGAAAATAGGGAAGGATTTAAGAGGAGATACCGATGTACATTGGTTTTGAACCTCTGAATATTAAAATGGTCGGGAAAGATAGAGCCGGGTAAAGCATTCCACATTCGGGTAGTGCGGCTAAAAAAAGAATCTCTATACTTGACAGTACGTCCGAAGTTGGACTCGATGGTAAACTGATGTGCATTCCTAGAGGTACGAGTATTACGGTTGAATTGTCTTAGGGGAGGAATGCAGCTGGCTATTTCAGTGCATTTAGGAAAAGATATATGAAGACTTTTGCAAATGCATTTTTGGGGCAGATGGCGTTTTCAAAAACTATCTGATACTTATCCTGATTTCAAAATGTCTAATGACACAATAAGTACCAGGTCAAGATATAGCCCGCTGTTATTTTACTAAGCTCCTTATACGAGTTCAGAAGGCAACAGTATAAGATTATATATTTCATCGCAGCTTTCTTGAAAGTGCGTACCAACCTACTTTTAGCCCAATCATTAACAAAACCGGTGGCGGGCGGTGGTCGGATAAGCTTATTCAGGCTGTTTCGGTGGGCAAATGCACTTTTCCTTTTGCATTTTGGTCATACATCCTTAACAAGGGATTTCCTAGAATGGAGTATCCTATGACATAGCTAAGACTTCCCTCTTCATACGAATGTAAGGCTCCGGTCTAAAAGGGAATAGGCAAAGACAGTAGCGGATCTAGGATTTGGCTGTGGGGGGGGCTTGGTAGATGCAGATTGAGACATTAATTGCCAGTTTCACAAGTTAAACTACAGTTTATGTTTTAACTTTAGTTCAGCACTTGATTCGGTTTCAAAGTAAACCTTGAACTTAGGTAATTGTGTAGTTTAAGTTAAACGAATGTATTCTGCCATTTAAGCTTTATATCCTAAGAGCCGGCAGCAAATTTTGAGTGGCTTAAAGAAAACGTGGTATCGACGTCGGATATCCGTATCTTCTCAGATAGCCAAGCTGCTTTGAAATCTCAGATAGCCAAGCTGCTTTGAAATCTCTGAACTCTGTCTCTACAAATTCTAAAACGGCCAAAAAACTGTCGCTCATCTCTTACAGAGATGGCACAACAGTTCAATATTCACCTTTGTTGGGTGCCAGGCCATAGGGACATTCTGGGAAATTGCAAAGCTGACGAACTCGCCAAAAGTGGAACAACTCTACCTATTCTACCAGACAAGGTAGATATTGGTATACCTATCGCTACTTGCAAACTTATGATGAAGCAAGATGCTATAAGGAGAACAAGCCTTAGGTGGAATTACATCACCACTTGACACGAGGCGCTCTAAGTGTTTGTTATCTTTGAGCTGATTGCAGATCAGCTCCATAATTGGTGTCATTACTAGACACTGCCTTATAAGCAATCACGCCACGCGGATTGGAGTATTCGCAAATGATTTTTGCAGAAGCTGTATGGATGAAGAGGAAGAAGAATCTATTCCTCATCTTCTCTGTACATGTCCCGCCCTATCTCAAAGACGTAAACTCCATAATGGGGATTTCTTCTTCGATGATCCAACAGATCTAGAAAGCTCGGACATTAACAGTCTCATGCGCTTTGTAAAAAGCTCCAATTGTTTTTAGCGAGTGCGGAGAAAATCTTAGATTCATGTGGTATCACAACGGACCAATTGATGGTCTAAGTGTGTCGGCTTCTTTGCTGGCAGCCACTATAACCTAACCTAACCTATGGTTTGTAGGTGCATATATCACGGTATCAAAAACAACAGTTTGGCAGGTTTCTTTTTGAGCCTTTTGCGGGGGTTTGAAAATAGCGATTTTCCAGTTTATTTTGTCATTTTCTTTAAGTCAAAACATCATAATTTTGGCAATTCGACCAATAGAACTCAAAATATAAGCTTTTTAAGACGACCTTATCGTCTTTTTCTTGGAGAATTATGAACACACAAAAAATCAACAAAACAAAGTCTCCAAAAAAATCGATTAAGGTTCGCTTAAATACCTAATATCTTGAGTTCTATTGGTCGGATTGCCAAGATTTTGACGTTTTGACTTAAAGAAAATGACAGAGCATCACATAATATATTTTTTAAATTTATTAAAGTAGTAATACCTATGAAAAAATAAACTGGAAAATCGCTATTTTAAAACTCCCACCCCCGCCAAAGGCTGAAAAAGAAACCTGCCAGACGGTTGTTTTTTATACCGCGATATATGCACTTACAAACCATCATTCTCATGTTTTGGTTAGCAATCCACTCCCAAAATTTGCTGTAGGCTCTTGGTCTATCAGTGCAACGTTCAGAACACGATCGTAATAATCATTCTCAAATCTTATTGACAACTGCCATTTAATAATAATAATAAATTATTATATTTCTTTCTATTTGAAATTATTTTTTTTTTTTTAAGTTTTCGAGTGATTAGGAAATGTAACATTCGTTGTGAGAGAGAAAAGAGAAAAACGCAAATTATTAAAACTATTGTGACGATGTTGATTTTAATTTAAAATTTATATATTTTTATAATTTATACATAACTAATATAAAAAATGTTTTAGTTCAGGTTAAAGGTTTTTTTTTGTGAAAATCAACAATTATATAAGTAATTGAATTTTGGCATTCCCACGATATTACGTACAATAACATCTGTAGTATTTAACATTTAAAATATTTTTAATTGGAGATAGAAAAAAAAATGTATATAACTTCAATTTTCAGCGACGTCAAGCTTTAAACCACCAGAAGAAAAAATCTGTCAATAAATTTGCACGTCAGTCCAGAGGGATTGCAAATATTCACACGCGTGATTTTCTGAGTGCCCAGAGAAAACTCAGATTTTGATTTGTTGTTCCCAAATTCTCCACGGGTTTTAGCCCCAATTTCGTTCTTTTTGCAAAGTTAGCGAAGTTCTTAGGGTGAATTATTTTTTCATTTGGCATGTTAATTGTTTAGACCCAACCGCGTTTTTTCAATTATCTCTTTAAGCTTTAGACCCAACTTGGACTTGACAGTAAGGTAAGTTGTAAAGGAATTATTTGCTTAGCCCCGACCACGTTTTTTTGTCCAATTCTTGTCAAGCCCTACTCGCGAGCTGTTTTTTTTTTTCGTCCCAATTTTCTGTCAATTATCCGTAGCCCCGAACTTGTTTTTTGTACAATTCCCTTCAGAATTCAGCCCTAACCTAATTAATTTGGGGCTTAGAAAAAAATACGTAGCATATAAATTTCTATATTTCAATCAATTTTAAGAACCGCCTGTGGGGGGGGGGCTTTAGCCCCTATAGACATCCCCTGGATCCGCCACTGGGCAAAGACTAACTTTCCGAAGCATCACTGGTGTCCATCTCAATTTTAACGATTTTCCAAATCTTCTCTGGGTACGTACCAAGTGAAGATAGTCTGCGGTTATTTTGCTTAGCACCTAGTACAGGGCTTGTATAATATTGAAGTGTACCGAGGAAAACAAGTAAGACATCTTCCGCAATATACCGAAGAGCAAGACATTTGGTTGCTGCGCGCAACAGCAGTGGGATGCTGCGTAGTTCGGTATTTAGGCTGGGCAAGAAACCAAACCAATTATATTCGCTTTGCAGCAGAGGAATTAAGTACGATTATAGAGGATGAGTAGTGCCTACTCATTTAAAAAAAACATATTTTTAATATAGAATATTATACAAAGTATGGTAATTGTAGTATTGTACTAATATTTAATGGTGTATGTGCTTTGTTTATAATAAAAAACTTTGAGACTAATGTCTTTAATTGTTATTCCACTATCCTTTTCTATTCTTCCATTCGCATTAGCCACAATACTGACTAAAACTCTATTAAAGTGTTAAAAACAAAAATGCATTTTATCCGAGTTTGAACTTCATCACAACGAAAAAATTTCTACACTCTACTTTAAGGACCAAACCACATGCAAAAATGATAAAACCATTCTTGGCCGCTCGCACCCACTTTTCATACAAATTTGCCCATTCTCCTTTGGCATTGTTTTTGAGTTTTACAAAAAATATTGAAAAGTAAACATTCTCTCAAAAATGCATGGGTTTATTTAAGAGAGTTTTGTCGTTTAAGGATGCTAACGTTCCACAAACAATTATTCAATACTAAAAACCGTTGAACCTATCTTCCTTCCATATTCCGGTTTATTCAATGACCTTCAAAAGCATACCACAAAATTTAGATCTCAATTTAAAGGGCGTTTCTTAACAGCTAGGCACATAAAACATTAAAATTTTTTCAATGATCAATACCTACTTAACATTCCTTACTTTTGATGTCACTTAAAATTCAGCGTGAACCATGGCCTCAACCAACAAGGCCCTCCAGTCTTCCCGGTCCCTTTTCTGTTCATTGCTTATAGCTCTTGTTAAGGGTGCCTCTAGTTAAAAGAATACAAAACTCTTCAAAAATTAAAACAAATTAGTATAATTACTCATCGTCAAGAGAATCGTCTATTTTAATTGTGTTTTATGTTTTTTTTTTGTACTTTTCTTAAGTAATAAAATAAATTTTCAATAAACGTTTGCCGCTTATTTTATTTTTGTCTTTAAATTGTTTAAGCTACTCAATGAAGAAAAACACACAATGGCACATTGATTGCAATCAAGAAACCCATAAAATCTATACCTATCTGTAGCACCATCAAAGCTCCAGCAGATCAAGTTATTAAAATTCATAGCATCTTCTATTACTCACAAATTTATTGCTCTTCAAAAAAATGAAAAGATTAAAAAAAGAAATGAAAATAATAAGCTTCCTTGCTTTGTTGCGCTTGATGATTATTAAGATGATGATGATGTCCTTAAATCCTTTTTATCTTCGTTTGTGCGAACTATTTTATTCATGCAACAACGACTCAGAGTTAAAGAGTATATTTTTGACCTTTTTCTTCTCTATATTTAATTGAGTGAAGAATTTTGGTTGCAGGATCATTACGGCAAGAAAAAAAAAACAAACAATTTAACGAATTTAGATGATTCCTTTTTTCAAACAAGAACTTAAAATCTTTATTAGATTATCCAACAATTTTGATTTTTTAATGGATGCAGAAAAATATGAACAAATTTTCTAGAAAATTTGTATACCAACAGAAATGTCGGAGGAAAATTAAAAATAGTACATTATTAAATTAACAAAGAAAAATAAATAATAAAATAAAATTAAGGCATCCACAGACAGCGAAGATAAGCAAATTAAAAACAATTCAGCCGATTCCATCATAAGAAAAAAAAAAATGTAAAGGAACTGTTTTAGTCTGCGGGGATGGATGCTTCATGTTTTTTTTTTTTTTAATTTGTGTTTCTGCTGTTTTGTTAGTTCAAGCATTTCCTTGCATTTTGTAATATTTTCTTTCTATTAAATTATCACTTTGAGGCTATTTTGCATCTTATCAGATGCACGCTTTGAAGGATAATTCAGCATAATTGGATTTTTCAATGAAAACAAAAATAATAAAACATGGATGAATTGCATTTTCCATGGAAATCACTGCTTGATGACTTTAAAATGAAAATAATGAAGAGATAGAATTTTTGTTAATATTATAAATCATACCCGGATGAAAAAAGTTTCTTTCAAAGGTGTTTTCTCGTGATAATACTTGCAGTTAGGGTGCCTAGGTTTCGCTCCGTCATATTTACATTGATAGTTTTGAATGAACAACAAACACTTGTGTTGGCTACCACCAAGTACCTAGACCAAGCTACCTCAGAGGCCGTTGCACACCGCATTGCACCACCGAGGTCACCTGATCATGCCCTAGTGCTAGTAGTGGCTAGTAAAAATGCTAGTTGTCCAAATGTAATTGTAAATTAGAAAAACCTTCATTTGGATGGGTACGATCGGGTAACCTAGGTGGTGCAATGCGTAGTGCAACGGCCTCTGAGGTAGCTTGGTTTAGGTTCAAATCCAGCTGACGGCAAAACAATTTATAAATTAAAATTGGAACTATAGACTAAGCACCACTAAAAAAGAATCTGATGATTGGTGTGGCAGCCATGAAATTGCAATAATTCCAGCCTATAGTAATACTTGGTGGTAGCCAACACAAGTGTTTGTTGTTCATTCAAAACCTTCAATCGAAAAAAGTTTCTGTCTAGTTTGGAAAAGGCCCTAGTAAGTTTTTAGTAGGGAAAATCTACGCGAGGAAAACTTTTCAGATATTTGGCAAGCCCCTGCTGGGAAACTTTTCAAACACTCGTAAGGCTCTCCCTAGTAAAAAAAAGTAAAAACTTATTGGACATGTTTCGGTACCCCATCGGGAATGTCTCTTGTACACCAAACACAAAATTATAAGCTTTTTCCTATGGATGTGAGACATCTGTTTATTATATGTATGTTTTATGCAATATGGTATGATGTATGAAAGATTAGAGTATGAAACTTATTCACTTTCGACAAGAAATCGAGTTAGGGTAACGCATTGGACTGTCAAGCAAAAGATTGCGGGATCAAGTCGCACATAAATCAACTTTATTTTTTGGCTGACGATGCAAATGGGTTCACATTCGCTAAGGCCCTTGTTCTAGCCTTTGCTAACCCTAGCTAGCCCCTTGCCAGAATCCATGTACAACCCTCTAGTGCCTTGTCGAAAACTAGATTGTTTTTCTGCGCAGGTACTTATTATTGCATTTAAGAACTTCATATTTCAATTCAAAACTTTATATTTGATTTCGAATACCACAGGTAGAGTTTCCTTTTGTCTGCTAAAAGAGCTACAAAAAAGGTGCAATTTAAGGCCTCACTCGCAAAAAGCTTCATAAAACCAGATTATTCTTGAAAACTATTGTAAAATCAAAACAGAAAATGTTGTCCCTAATCAAGTGAAACGGAGTGTACATATAATTCATTTTGTAGAAAATTTTCTTGGCTTTATTTTTGAAGCAGATGATTTTTTGACACGAGAAACAGTTTCCAAGATAAATGGGTACATTAATAAAGCAACACGTTTCTCTTAACTGCCGCTAGAGTAATTTTGCAATAGTGCCAAGTTTCATAATTGTTAATTTGTTATATCGCTATTTTTATAAACAGTGTTCAAGTGAAATAATAAATTATATTGCGCTTTTAGGAATTCTCATCAGTTCCCCCTTGCGGCTAACTTCGGACTTATACCGTTAAGTATAGAGATTCTTTCTTTAGTGGCACAACAAAAATGTGGAATGCTTTACCTGGCCCTATTTCGCCCCCCCCCCCATTTTTATATTCAGAACTTCAAAACCAATGTGCTTCGGTATCTCCTTTTAAATCCTTCCTTATTATCTTAACGCTCGCACTGTGCTGGTTCATATAAACCCCTTTAGTGCGCGGCATATTTAAAAAAAAAGTAAAAACCTGTATTAACTGGACTAAAGAATTAATTTCATTCAATTGGGTTTTCGTATGAAAATATACTCTCAGGCTGGATAGTTTTTGCTATGTCATATTTCATTTTTACGATTTTAGAACTGTATAGATCTCGTCACATACACTAAAAGCTCTCGCCACACACACTTAGAGGAAAATGCTTTCAGAAAGCGTTTCAAAAATTTCGATTTTGAAATTTTCCTGAAAGTGTTTCAGAGAGCAGTCACACTATGAAAGGAATGGACTTTTTGAAAGCACTTTCTGAAAACTTTTTACTTTCAAGAAATCAATTTTTTTTTCTAAATTTCTATTTTATATCTAAATACCTCCATCTTCGTTATTGATCACTATTTTATGCAAAATTATTTTTTTAAAAATAGCTTCATCTTATTTTTAATGAAGTTTGGCTAGACATTCCTGTCAACATCATCATACTTGTTTGAATTGAATGAAAGCGATTTTTGAATATTATAATTTATTCAGCAGCACTCGTACCAACAGTGAAATTGTGTTCAATAATATAAATTTACAGGCGATATAGATGTAAATAGGAGTTACCCAACCTACATTAATACCTAAACATGACTTTATGATAATATTCAAATTATTTGTCTAATATACGCTACGCACTCTGTCTCTCGGCATCATCACGACTGATGAAAATATTAATAAAAAAAAAGGATGCATCTAAAGTTGAAATCCAATTCCAAAACAAGATATATATTTTATTCCATCAAATTTATTATTCCGCCAAAAGGATCCAGCGATGCTTTTGTTTATTTTATCTTTTAGATAAATATTTATCCACGTCTGACAATTTCAGGGTTATGTCAATAAATCCATCAGAGACATCACTTTATGTATAATGTGCTTGTATTAAATTATTAATTCTTATCATGAAACGAAAAATTTATAAAAACAAAACAAGTCACACACACACACACAAACCAATACACATTTAAATCGATAAACAATAAGATGCGGGCAATAATAATTCTTAGAAGTTCAAACATTGTGTTTACATTTTTGAAAAAGGACCTTTCATTTTTCTTTATATAAAGACAACATATATAAAGAGTACCTTAAATAAACCGTCATAAAGTTATGAGGAGCAAAAAAAAAAAAACATGACGAGAAAATTTCTTGTTGGATAAATTTCATTGGAAATTCTTAAAATATTTGCTTCGGAGGCTGTTTTTTGTTACTGTGTAATAATAATTGATGTCTTTTGTTATTAGGTATTGTTTTTTGTTGCTTCTTAGTAAAGTTCCTGCTAGAATGTCAAAGTTCATGTCAGTGTTTTGTTTTTTGTTTTCAGCTAAAGAATGTGTACGGACGTTAGATGGAAAAATGTTAATAGATGATTTATTTATCCAATGTAAAATTAACTAAGGCGTTTTATTCTATATAGGATAGGATCTTGCTAAGTAGGGGCCTACAGGCAACACCATATTTTTGGGGCCTTATTATTTTTTTCTTTGTCTGCCAGCAGCAGAGGACACAATTTGGCTTTTTGACAATTTTCATACTTAAGGTTTTTTTTTTTAATTATCATTAAGTGCTTAATTTTTAGCATCAATTCAAAAATTTATTTATTTGTCTCACTAAATATTTACTAAGGGGTGGCCCAGTGAAAACCCACGGTGTTAATTGTAAATAAAACAAAAAGTTTTCAGATAATTATCTTAATATTTTTTATTATGATAGAAGAATCTATGACAATTTATGTGTGAAACAAAATATTGGCCACGGCTTCGGTGGCATACCTCTATCTGATGGTCCATATTTTTAATGACTCTGAGACATAATTGAGGTTCAATGTCGTTAATGTGGCGAATTGTCTCATCCTTTAGCTCCTGAATTGTTCTTGGCTAATTAACATACTTTTTCTTTTAAGTATCCCCAATGAATGAAGTCCAACGGTGTCAAATCACATGATCGTGGTGGCCAGTTAACATCAACACGACCGACACGTGAAATAACATGGCCATTGAATTTCTTGCGCAAAAGAGCCCTTGATTCGTTGGGTGTGTGGCAGCACCATCTTTTTGGAAGCACATATCGGCCAGGTCCATATCCTCAATTTCTGACCGCAAGATGTCCGTTATCATCTCCCGATAGCGCACACGAAGAAGTATGGCCCGATGACGCGCGCCGCCAGCCCATAAACTGCACCAAACAGTCACTCTTTGTAGATGCATCGGCTTTTCAACAATCACTCGTGGATACTCATTTTCCCGAATGCGGCAATTCTGCTTGTTAACGAATCCACTGAGGTGAAAGTGTGCCTCGTCGCCGTTTGTAAAGTCACCATTCACTTCTGTCAGTTCAACCAACCATTCGGCGTATTGACGACGCTTGAAATGGTCAGTAGGCTTCAGCTCTTGAGTCAATTGAACCTTGTTAGCGTGTTAATTCAAATCTTTATTCAAAATTCGCATCAGTGATGTTCGTGAGATGTTCAATTGTTGGGCAGGACGACCGACACGTGTCGAGGTTGACGGCTCTTCTGCCACACTATCGCGAACAACAGCAATGTTTTCCGCTGAACGAACTGGGCGAGCCGGACAGCATACAAAGGTGTTCTCACATTTCCTACACACCCGGTTTGCTGAAATTTGCGAACAATTCTACCGATTGTGGACACATTTGGTCGATTATGCTGACAAAAAAAAGCACGAAGTGCACGAATTGCATTTTGATTTGAGGGCCCATTTTCGTAAAAGGCTTCAACAATCTTAAAGCGCTGCTCAATTGTGTACCTATCCATGGTTGAATTTGTCAAACACTGAAACAAAGACATGTCAAATTAAATTGCACAAAAAACTTGACGTTAAGGTGCATTTTGGTTGCACCAACCTTTGTTGGAAACATACTGAAATTGCTGTAAAAAATATGTTGACGGAGCTTTTTTTTGTTATCTTTTGTTTTTTAAGTTTAATTACAAAAACATTACAACAACATAACTCAAACGAATTAATTTTATAATGTAATTCACACATTCGTTATCATTTTTTTTATCAAAGATATTAATTAAGACATAACAAATGAAAATTTAAACGAAAACAAAAAAAAAATACAACTACTCGAGTTCATTGTCAAAACTGGACATTGCATGTTGTTGTGGGGGTGTTATGGTGTGGTTAAAAAAACATGAGCAATTTATTTTTATTTACTTTTTTTTTGTATATTCAATTTTCTGTTGTTGTTGTTGTTGAATGTTTGTGGCTCATGTCATGGTTTGATTGGACCGAGCAGTTAATTATGTTGCGGTTACTATCAGTTGCAGGGAGCGTGCTGCTTTAGCAATAAAATGAATTGCTTGTAAAAATTGAAATCCAAAAAAAAAAAAAGAATACATGTACACAAAAAAACAAAACATTTTATTCCCATTTGGATAAAGTGGATGTATGGTTTGTTTATGTTAAAAGTTTTGTATTCTTTTTTTAATTTTTATTTTACAAACAATTCAATTTCAATTGTTTATTACAATAATATTATCATTATCACACAAATAAGATCATCAATTATTTTAACAATCACAATATGTCATATATCAAAGGTATACCTATGATAATAAGATTAAAAGAGAATTTATTGTAAAAGAATAAAAAAAACAGTACCTAGGTAGATACAATGTGATTCGGATATTTTATTATAATTAAAGTAGTCTTAAATTTAATTTAACATTTAACTATTCATTGTAATTTGTTTGATAAAATGTTTTAAATTGATGTATTTAAAAATTCAAAATCGAGATGTGTATAGTCCTATACAATAGGGTGGTCCTTATAAAAGTCATTGTCTTATTTTAAATGACGCACCCTTTAATCTGTTCTAAATAATTAAAAAAAAAATTCTGTAAAATTTTGCCTCATTATATTAACGTTAACCCAGTTCCCAAGACGGCTGCAGTTTTATATGGAAAATCCCTTGTATTTTTGTAGATCCAAATTTCAAAAATTAACTTTGGTTATGATTGATAAAAAAAATTGAATTTTGGAATACATGTAGTCACTCTTGTTATGTTTATAAAAATACATCTGAAAAAATTTACAACTGTTATTTCCCTACTTATAGCCATTTAAACAAAAAAAATATTTTGTATTTAATTTTAATTTTAATAAATTTTATAATTTTTTTTTTAATGCATTTTTTTAAACATGAAAGAAGTTACTACATGTGTGCAAAAATTGAATTTTCTTTATCAATCATTACTAAAGTTACAAATTTTTAAAGTTGGATGCACAAAAATACAATGAGATTTCCCATATAAAATTTCAGACATCTTGGGGGCTGGGTTAACGCTTATAAAATGAGCTCAAATTTTAAAGGATTTTTTTTTAATTATTCAGAACAAATTATGGGGGGTGCGTCATTCAAAATAAGACAATGACCTTTATAAGGACCACCGTAATATACAAATACATAATACATACACATTTGATTTTTTCAAATAAAAAAATTCTTTTTAAGAAACCTTCGTATTAAATTGAATCATTATTTAGAAGACTTAAATAAGGGAAGGTCAAACAAATCGGGAATGCCAGAAGAGGGGGCGTAATTAAACATGGTTTTATTTTTCTTTTCAATATATTCTCCCTTAAGCCTAGTACATTTTTCACATCGGTCATAAAGTTTATTTATACCCAGACACGTAGAGGGGGGCTCGAGGGACTAAATCCCCCTCTGAAAGGATTTTTTACAAAAAAAAGTAAGTAAGAATTTAATTAAAGCACATTTCAGTGGCCTGTAATGTTTGAAAATTATTGAAAATACAGAAATGAAATGAAAGTAATAACTTCTCCAGGAACTAATATTTCGCTGAGGAGCAATAGTCAACATAGAGCAAATTTATTCACTATTGCTCAACTTGCTGAAAACTCCAAAGTTGGCCAACTTACAAGTTTAAAGTAAACTCCGTGTTGAACTGAAAGTTGAAAAATGCTTTTATTCACTTCTTCGAATCTGAACTCCAGAGTTGAAATTCAAAAGTTGACCAACCTGCAGTTTTTAAAATATCCTTGGGATATTTGTGACACATGACGCACAAGACGTCATTTTCAACTTTTGTTTTGCATTAGAATTAATTTTGCATTTAAAATAATTTTTCCGAATAATTGCAGTGGATTTTTCATTACTGAAGCGCGGAGTCAAAAAAAATACCAAGCTAAATTCAAGGCTATAAAAAACAGATTACATAGGTAAAACTTTTATTTTTAAAGCAAATAATATACATATCTAGCAATAAGAGGTGAGTTTTCACACACTATAATTTGTTCCTTTAACTATTTTGTTTTCCTAAAATGAAATTATAAAGGAAGAAACACAATTTTTCACAGAGAAGAATAATGTAGGGTCAAACAGGAAAAGCCAAACAAAGATCAACAACTCCATGAAACGAAAGAACTGTTGTTGTGAAAGGGAATCATGAACGGTTCATGAGTATGTTTTTACACTTTTCCGGCGTAATCGTCGCCCACTACTTAAACACCACAAGACCAGCAAATCATTCCATATAAAGGGTGATTTTTTAGCTGGTTTGTTTTGGCAACACTGGTTTTGACAGCTGACGTGTGTCTAGTACCTTGTGTCACTGTCAAACAGCTTCAGTTTGGTTTGCAATTTAACCATGGATCGTCTTACAAATGAACAACGCTTGCAAATTATTGAATTTTACTATCAAAATTCGTGCTCGGTTCGAAATGTTCATCGCGCGCTGCTTCCATTTTATGGTCGGCATTCTCGACCTTCTGAGCAGTCTATTCGGAAGATTGTGACCAAATTTCGCACCAAATTTACTTTGTTGGACATTAAACCACCAACACGCTTACGTACTGTGCGTAGTAAGGAAAATATTGCGGCCGTATCAGCTAGTGTGACAGAAGACCGCGAAATGTCGATTCGGCGCCGTTCCCAGCAGTTAGGCCTTTGTTACAGCACTACGTGGAAAATTTTGCGGAAGGATTTGGGCGTAAAGCCTTTTAAGATACAGCTGGTGCAAGAACTAAAGCCAGCCGACCTACCACACTGCCGAATTTTTGGTGAATGGGCTCTTGGAAAGCTGGCCGAGGATCCGCTTTTTTATCGAAAAATTGTGTTCAGCGATGAGGCTCATTTTTGGTTGAATGGGTACGTAAATAAGCAAAATTGCCGCATATGGAGTGAAGATCAGCCAGAAGCATTGCAACAGCTACCAATGCATCCCGAAAAAGCCACTGTTTGGTGCGGTTTATGGGCCGGCGGCATTATTGGGCCATATTTCTTCAAAGATGATGCGAATCGCAGCGTTACTGTCAATGGTGAAGGCTACCGAGCGATGATAACAAACTTTTTTTTGCCCGAAATGGAAGTTCTTGACTTGCATGATATGTGGTTTCAACAAGACGGTGCCACATGCCACACAGCACGCGAAACAATGGCGCAATTGCGAGGCGAGTTTGGTGACCAGTTAATTTCACGTTTCGGGCCGGTCAATTGGCCGCCTAGATCGTGCGATTTGACACCATTAGACTTTTTTTTGTGGGGGTATGTCAAGGCTAATGTCTATAGGGACAAGCCCGCTTCGATTGACGCACTGGAAGCCAACATCCATGCATTCATTCGTGAGATACCGGCCGATATGTGTGAAAGAGTATGCCAAAATTGGACTCAGCCGATGGGCTACCTGAGACGCAGCCGCGGTCAACATTTGCATGAAATTATCTTTAAACAATAAATTGCAAGGTTGAAACTATCAATTCAAATAAATATTTCATTCATTTTTTCGAATTTTTTGTGTTTTTTATTTTTAAAAAGTTTTAAAACTCTTAAAAAATCACCCATTATAACATGGAACACAATACTGAAGTGAAATTATGGAAATTGTACAATTGTTCTATTTTTTGGTGGGGGAAAGGCACCATTTTTATAAACAAATTTCAATTATAAAAAAAAATATGAAACCAAAAAAAAACTCATGCGGTCCTCCATCTTAGTACTAACTCACCCGACGATGCTTGATTTCGGTGATCGGTCGAGAACTGGCATTAATGAATAGACAGAAATGAAGGATAATCTCAAATTTGCTCGGTAACTTCTACTATTTCGGGGAGTTGAGAAAATCCAAAGTTGATCAACTCTAGAGTTGAAAATAAAAAGTTGAAAACGTCAACTTTGAGTGAACAATGAATAAGTAAAAAAAGCCTTAAATAACAAAATTTAAAATCAAATAAACCAAATTGGGATGTTCGCTATTTGAAAGAGCGTTTAGTTATATGTGCGCATAATTGGTAGGGCCCTTTATAATCCTCAATATTTTATATCATTCAAAATTTTTAGAGCTGAAATTAAAAAAAAAAAAAAAAAAACAAACTCGCTATATAGCAGTTCAGTGACATTGAACAAAAAATCAAATCTTTACTAAATTTGAAGCAACGTACAGTTTTGTTAGTTCTGGCCTCAAAATTGTCTTGTATACGAATCCAATATTTGCTGTAATATAGAGACGGTCAAAATAATAAAATCGAAAAAAAAATCTAAAGCTAGTTACCTACACAGTTTTAAATTATTAATTTACAAAATTACTTGTAGCACTTTGAAGTCAGCCCCTTCGGAAACAAAATCCTGGCTACGTGCCTGTTTATACCGTCGAAAAAAAATGTTTTGTCAGGACTTGACAAAATAGGCAAAAGTTGCTGACTTCACTTCTTCATCGTCGGTAAATCTTTTTCCTCGAAGTTCTTTTTTCAATTTTGGAAATAAATAATAATCGGAGGGGACCAGATCTCGGCTATAAGGAGGGTGATTCAATATATTTCGAACCCACATTCCTGTAAGGCAGTCGTTGCAACATTGCTCTTGTGATCTGGAGCGTTGTCGTTCAAAAGCAAAACACCTTTTTTCCTCTACTTTTTTCTTTGATGGCTTCCTTTAATCTATGCAGTAGGTTTGCGTAGTATCCACCGGTAATATTGACACCATTTTGTATAGTCCATTACCAAAATCCCCTCCGAATCCCAAAAAAATTGAAGCTATGATTTTTCCACTCGATTGTGAGATCTTGAATTTCTTAGGGGGTTTTAAGCCTTTTTCGAGCAACTGCATTGACTCCTGCTTTGACTCAGGTTCAAAATGATGCACCCAAGGTTCATCTCCAGTCATAATTCGGCCCATAATTTCAGACCTGCTCCCCATACAGACATTCATAAAAACTCACTCGGCACCCATCTTGCGCTGACCTTAGACATTAGACATTAGACACCCATGTAGGTGATACTCTAACCAGTTGTTTTTTCTTTAACCGAGAATAAAGTTTCTCAACTTTTTCGATAATGAGTAAGGAAGTCGCCTCAATCAGCCGGCCGAGCAGGGATAATCTTTGATTATTTCTCTGCCTTGTTTAAATAGCCAATGCCACTTATGTATAAATCATTGTTTTTCCAGGGCAAGAGTTCCCGTAAACCGATGACATCTCTTCCAAAATAATTTGCGGCGTTTTTCCTTGCTTCTCCATTATTAATATGTTTCTTCCGATTGATTGCAATTGACCGCGCAGAAGCACAGATACTAATGACCCGATTTGAACCAAAATTGGTATAGATTTCCCTTTCGAAAGTTCAAATAGTATGAGGTTAACAAATTTTATCCATGACCCCTCCAACCACTCCATTCCGCGAACTTTTTGACTTTTTGAAAAAGGATATGTTTTAATGCAAAAGTATACTGCTCAAATTTTATGACTGTAATTGTGAAATGGGTTGTCGATGAGTATACAAAATATTAGCGTGGCTATAAATACTGTGCTTCATTCCCCATTTTAAAATCCACGTTTTAACAAATATTTCAAGAACTATATTTATCGTATACAATTTGTGTTAGATATATACATACATATGTATGTACATACGGATGGAAAAGAAATTGTTTGTTTTTGTAGGATTTATACCGAAAAAGCGTAACTTTTACGCGTTTTAATTCTTTAATTCGTGTGGTAAAAGGGTCCATTCCCTTGGTTAGGGTGGAGGGACAATTCCCTTAAAATTTAACGTAAAATATTTTTTTTTAATTCATTTTTATTTTCTATTTAACTTAGTTCTTAAGGCTGGTAACATTTTTGTGTACCAAAACATTAACTTTTTTAATAATTTTAAATTTTTTGATTTTTCATACAAATGCAAAACTTGCCTTATAGAACCTAAAAATGTTATATTGCAACAATTCCAAAATTATGTTATAGTTTTTTAAGTCAGAAATCCATATTTGTATTTGACTTTTAATTCGAGCTATTTTTTTGAAAAAAAAAAAAAAAAAAAAAAAAATATATATTTAAAAATTAGAGGAATTCGAAAGTAAAAAAAAAAGTTCTACTGGAGGTGCATTTTTTATCAATACAAAATAATAACTTTTATTTATTTGCTAAACGTTCTTTTAATAATCAATTTTTATTTTTTTATTTCAGGTAAGGAAGAGAAAATCTCTGATGATATACTTTTAATCAGGTTTGTTGTAGTTTTTCCTATTTGGTCTGGTCATGTCCATGCGGAAATTCAAAATCGGTACTTGCAAGTACTCTATTTTGATAATTTGTATGCACTGAGTCAGTAAATGTATTAAATTTACAAGCTAATTTTTTATTTCTGTATCACTAGGAGTTAAGATTATTGTGGCGTATCGTAAGCTAAGAAATTTTAACAAATTGCAAATTAGGCACAGTGTTCTTTCACTGGTACTTATCATCTATACTCAAGTTTATTATATATATGACAAGATTGCTCAGCTCTTTATTAAATTTTATAATGATTTAAATTCGTAAGTTTTTTTTAATATAAATATTGTAAGGTTCTATTTTATTTCATTAAAAGATAGTTTAAAATCCTATTTAAAAAAAACAGAATAAACTTGTGTGTTTCAATTATATTAAATTGTACACCAACAGAATATTTTAAGTATATGTACCTATACATATTTACCTATTACCATGTCAACATTTAAAACATACCTACTTATATGCTTCTGTATGAACCCTAATATCCTTGAGCCAACTATATCGATTCGTAAATTCAAATTACGAAGGAGGCCATTTTTACATTCGCCCTTAAAACATCTTCAACTATAATGGGGTTGCAAAATAAAAGTACAATCACTTTACACTTTACCCCTAAAATCTATCTATTTATAGACGCAATATTTTGTTTTAACATAACATCATATTGGCAGTCAGATTCTTTCGTATACTTTGTCATAGCCTAGCCCTTAACTGTTTTACACGTAATTAAATTTCACTGCGACAAGAGCACTTTCCAAAAGAGTCCCTTTGGTAAGCTAAAATAAATTCAACAGAAAAAAGTCACCCCTTAAGCCAAGATACATCAGAAGCCAATCAGATTGCACATAGTAAACATTCAACATTAACAAAATCGCACCCTTAATCTTTTGCTTACCAAACAAATCACAGCTAGCTACCGATAAATAAATAATACAAAAAAACGATTTAGAAAAAGCATAACGTTCGATATATTTTATGCGTCTGTGAAAGCGGTAAAAATGGCATAGAAAAATATGGCTACCGGAAACAGGGACATTTCGTCCGATTATTATATTTCGTCTGCAAAAGCCAGACACACCCCCGGAAGCATTTTGGAGTACTTTTAAATATATATATGTACATATTTATATGTAAGTACACACTCAATGTCTGCCTTGTATAATTTTACTTGTAAGTTGCTTCAATCTTTATGCACTAATATATACAGCAATCTCAAATAGTGGTGACCATATAATAGATAGAATTTCTTTAAAAAAAAAAAAAAACGACAGCAAAATTGGGCTGTTATGGTTAAATATATTAAGAACAGGAAAAAAGTCCTTATGGACTACACAACAATTTAGTAGCAATTTTGTCGCTAACCTTCAGAGGGGAATCATAAGGAGTCATAGTTGATTCGGGATTCTAGCCTATATTTGTTGGGCGCCATTTCTTATTTTATACAAATTACTTTTTTAATAAAAAATCTTATTTCCAACAAAAAGTCATTTAAGTAAAATTCTAAATCTGGGCATGGGCATTGTTTTCCAGTTATACTAAAAATATTGAAAATTGATATTATTTTCTTTAATACATTATGTATCTACATAAAAACTAATGTCACTTTTTTTTTTTTAAATATTGGTATAGCTACATATACCCGTTTCGAAGCGTTACTGCATAATGATCGTGGAAATAACTACATTGGCCATTGTTTTTAGAACTTTTTACATACGAGTATGCTCAACATCTATAACGATACCCTATGAGATTAAAAAAAGATGGAATATTTTCTACTAATTCTGGACAAAACCAAACGGATGATCACCATTCTCCAGGTGGTAACAGAAATTAAACATTCAAACAAAAAAGGCACTGTTGCGTCCTTTTTCTATCATGCCTATATGATAATTATAAATTGTACGGACGTGTAAGGATGATGTGTTTCCACGTATCTACATCCAGAACCTGATACGTTTTCTAACCAAACAAACTGTAGGTACATATAAAGGTAATCGGTTGTGCCCTAGAAGATGGCGTATTCCTTGTATAATTATAATTACTCCATATCTAATTGGATAATTATATGATACAGCTACAGCATAATTTATATCCTTTCGTGCCAAAGACATTAATTCAAATGGCCTAAGCCAATGTCAGTTCCATATACACAAACAACATCTACTATTTCCCATGAACAAAGGACAAACTTATTACGAGCCAAAATACCTGTAATTAAAATTTCTGAATATGTGCGTAAAATAATATATATGTATATACATAATATATATATTAACAAGTGTGTATGTGGGTGTGCGTTTATGTATAATTATGTATTGGATTAAACAAAGCTTGGCAGACCTTTTGGTTGATGATGGTCATTATGCAACCAATAATCGCTTACATTGCAAACATGAGTGCCAACTATATCTACTATAACTTGTAGTTACATGGAAAGAGTTTATAATATCGACTTCGACATACCAACCTACAGTTACATTGTCAAAAAGAAATTGGGCGTAATGTATTAAGGAATCAAATTTCAAATGAATTTCTCCAGGAATTGATAGAAGAATTTCAATAAACCTCATACCTTCGAAAAATTATTGTCCTTGAAATAAGGATATGTACATTGTTGCTTTAGGGGCCAGTTATAGCTTTCATTGAAAACCATCATTGAAAATATTAATTGTCAATTTTGAGAAATTTTGAAGAAAAAATAAATGATTATTTTGATGTTAAAGTGAAGCTAATTGACTTAATATTTATTTCTAGGTAAAACAAAATTCAATTTTGCACAACTTTTCTCATAAAATGACTTTTATTTTTTCAATTATGAACTACCTTACCAATGATCATTGAAAAAATTTAAAGTTACGTTATGGAGAAGATATGGGTCAAAATGGATTTTTTTTTGGAGGAGAAATAATTTTGAAGTCGGAAGCTATATTTCTGCATTAAAATTTTCAATGATTAAACTTTCGAAAGGTGTCAGATTCAACATCTAACTATTTCAATAATGGTTTTCAATGATAGCTATAACTGGCCCTTAGGCTCCAGTTATAGCTTTTATTGAAAACAAAATCAATGATAGCTATAACTGGCCCTTAGGCTCCAGTTATAGCTTTTATTGAAACAAAAATCAGTGAAACAGTGGAATATTTTCTGACAAGTCAGTTATAGCCATCATGAAATTTTATTTCATTGAAAACTCCATTCCCCATACAAATAACAACTTTGAGGTTAGAGTCGATCATTGGACAAAAAACTGACAGACGAGAACAAGAGGAGAAAGGAACACATTTCCTTGGAACGATTGTGTTCCACTTTTGGTAACAAGATATCAGCTGTTCATTGAAAACGATTTTCATCATTGAGAAACTAAAAG
The DNA here is from genome assembly GCA_949320155.1 of Melangyna quadrimaculata. Taxonomy (NCBI): domain Eukaryota; kingdom Metazoa; phylum Arthropoda; class Insecta; order Diptera; family Syrphidae; genus Melangyna; species Melangyna quadrimaculata. The sequence goes on along the minus strand of OX439485.1, from coordinate 152,600,708 downwards.
TGATTTTATAAGAAAGTGTTAAATCGAACTAAACAATTTTTTGGCTAAAAAAAATATCTAACTAACAACCATCATTTTGGTACCAAACCGCCATCAGTTTTATTTGTTTAAGTGCATCAAAATTGAAAGACAAAATTTTCAATGATGGTTTTCAATGAAAGCTATAACTGGCGCCTTATTCAAAAATCTTTCCTTGAATAAACGTTTATCCTTACTTTTCTATTTGCGCCCGCATAAGTAGGAGGGTATTTTTCTAAAAAAAAAAAAAAAAAAACAAATACTTAAAACAGACAAACAATTATTTTAAAAACAACACTAACACTTACAATACCACGTTATACCTCAGCAGAGGCAAAAAGTGTCAACTTTGAATTGTAGGATTTTTTAATAAAACTTAAATAAAACTATATTTTCAAAGTTTGACCATTTTTGATCGCAATATCTTTGATCGCAATATCTTGCAACAGATCTGTTATAAGTAAAAAAGTGTCATAATAATTCTTCTAGAAAATATTCAAATCTACAAAATAAGTACAAAATATTTTCCGTCAAATTACTCTAATTCAGAGTAAAGAGCTAAAAACCGGTATTTTCAACTTTTGATGATTTTTTTCAAATAATGATTTCTTTGCAATTATGGCTACTAGTAAAAAAAAAAATGGAAATGCAAGCTTATATAGGGTAACAAAGTGTTGAAATTTTGTGTTTCAATTTTCGATAAAACTTGCCGTTTATGAGATGTATGCAAAAAAACTGTATTTTCGATATTTAAGACTATTGAAGTAGCAACATCTGACTTTTTACTTCTATGGAAAAAATCATCATAATCCTTTTGCAGGAAATATTATCTACAAATTGAGTCTTTTTTTCGACAACTTAGTCATTAAGGAGTTAAATGCAATTAACCAGAAACATTGAATTTCTGTCAAACTTTTAAAATAATTATGTATCTTTATTACGCTTGTTTTTCATGAAAAAAAACAATAATTTTTACCTAAAAGGGATCACATAATTGACAAATATTGCATATAGATGTTTTCGAAATTATGAATCGTTTAGGAGTTATACGTGAAAAACGAGCATTTTCGACATTTGACGTCTTTTATTTTTTGAAGTGCCGATATCTTTTTAACGGTGAGTCTTAGAAAAAAATTTGTATAGCAAATGGCAGGATCTACATGTTTTGCAAAAAAAACTTTTCGATAGCAATTACCGTTTCGGAGTTATATGCGAAAAACTGATATTTTTGACATTCAACTTTTTTCTGAGGTCTGTACGAATTTAAAAAAAATTGTTCATGTTGCCATAATATTTATGCCTCTGATAATTTAACTGATAATTGAAAAATCAACTCAATTTTCAAATAATTTTCAAACTAAAAATTTCGAAAAAAAAATGAAAAAAAAAAAAATAGAAAGAAATTTTTCCTTGCAAATTTTACTTTAATAACTACTATTTTTGATTTTAAAATTCAATGCAAATACCAAATCTTAGTCAAATGTTGGAAACCGGATGGTTTTAGGGCTTTTACTTTCCAAAATATCAAAAGATAAATAAAATAGCTTATTTATAAAACTAAGAAGAATCCGGCTCGAATCCTGAGCTATTTTTTGTTTTTTTTTTCTCGTTTTTACTAAGAAGTCGGTTATTTATTTTTTTAATATTTTGGAAAGTAAAAGTCCTAGAACCATTCGGTTTTCAGTGTTTGACTAAAGCAGCGTCCACACCATGTTGATTGTGTATATCAACAGTGCTGATCAACAATGTTGAGTTAATTCGGACGTGTAGATCAACGGAGTTGATGAACTTTTGTTGACCCGAATGCAATCCGATTCAAATAGATAGAAATCAACAATGTTTTGTTGACTGTATAATGATTTTTATGTCTGGACGTGTTCATCAACACAGCTGTCACTTTTATTGCGGTTGCGGCGTCTGGATCTGTGTTTGGTGTTTTGATCTCTTTAATTAATTATAGATATCTATTATTTTGTTTGTTGTGATTAAAATGAACTGGCCAGATGATAAAACTTTGCTTTTTATACAAATGTATACAGAACGCAAGATGCTGTGGGACCAAACCACGCCTGGTTACACTAAGCAAGATTAATAATGGAACTGGCGGAAGCCTTTAATTTTGACAAGTTCGAAGCAAAAACAAAAATTAAGAAGCCTACAATCCCAGTTTGCTAGGGAGAAGGAATCAAGAACCACTCGAAGTGGAAGGGACAAAGTGTACACCAGCAAATGATTTGCTTACCAGACCATGTGCTGTTCCTGGAAAAGAAAATGAACACCAATGACACTTCACACATGACATGACAGTATATACACTTCTACACGTACACACTCACTGACAATGTGTGGACAGGTTAAAATGTTGAGCATGTTGATCGACCACGCAAATAAACACTGTTTGATCGGCATTATGTGGACGCTGCTTAAGAATTTATAGGAGCATTGAATTTTGAAAACAAAAACAGTACTTAATAACGAAACATTTTGACAATAAATTAGTTTATTAATTTTTTTTTGTCAACATTTTGAGTTTGAAAATTAATTGTTCAAGAACTGTTAAGCAAAATAACTTTATTCAAAGGTATTTTCTCGTGATAACACTTGCAGTTAGGCTGCATAGCTTTCGCTCCGTCATATTTAACATTGAATATTAAATAACGTTATTTAAAAAGAAAATAAAAATATGTACTTTTGGCTTTGAAAAAAGGTAGACCCAGGGCATTGTAAATTTAACGTTTTATTGTAATAATTTTTTTTTTTTGTGTTTAGTAATTTTTTTTTAGCAAATTTTCCCCTCCCACCTAAACGAAAGGGAATCATCCCCCCTTCCTTAAAACTTTTTCTTGTCTTGACTATACCTACACGTTCAAGATTTTTGTCACACTTCAGGTGAATCACTCTGTATATTAAAGGCATGACCCTGTATTTTTAACTTTTAGTTAAGAATCTACTGGTTATATTCTTAATGGTAGATTTTATCAATTAAAAGCTTAAGTTATTTTTTTTTTGAAAATTAAATTTCATTATCGAATATGTCAATCAATTGCTGCCAGGTTCGAGACTGAAGAAGTTATGCATGTCCAAAGTTCTTCCCATACAATTTGTATGGACAAAAAATGCGATAAAGGACCTTTGAACGTTAAAATTCCGAGCCAATTTTTGTATAAAATAGCGCTGACCCCCAATCAAACAATCGACAATAGAGCAATTTCGTTAAATTTGAACCACCCTAAGGTATAATCTTATTTTTAAGATTGCTCTTGAGCTTTATGTTGTTACCAGTTGAAAAGCCTCATTCATTTTTGCAGTGTCTTAAATAATAAATTAGTACAATCTATACGACTGGTGAAATACACCCGATAAAATACATGATTCAACAACATTCTCAACATTATAAACGACATCGATGACACCAACTTCGACAATAATGGCAACAATGCTTTATTATTGCGTGCGTAATTGATGCAGGCCGTGGTAGGTATGTACGTTAAGGTATGTTTAAGCGTAAACGTAAAACAAAAACATTTTCGCAATTAACATACCAGCAGGACATTCACACACCTTGCAATACCAAACCAAACACAAACAACACAATGTGACTTAAACGACTCCTCTCCTACACCTTCTGCCAACTATAGATCTATATACACAGATACTCGTAGAAGGCTTTTCCTGTTTCGAAAGCTCTGGAAACTATAATAATAATAACCTCTTCTGATGGTCAACTCATTTGGATGTTGTTGGGATGATAATGTGATGTTATGGATAGTTATTATAGGTGCGTAGGAATGTATGTGTTTATTGAAAGGACAATAAGACAAATAATGTTGAAACAGCACATGAGTAATAAATTAACTGTTTCCTGGCGGTTAATTTGTAATTTATACACAATACTTCGATTTTCAAGTGCGTAAGCATTTTCAAATTACACAAATATCTTTCTCTCTTGACGGTCTTTTACATAAAAGGGGAAGGGAAAGGAAAGATATATACGAGACGAGGGTTTTGGTTGGATGTGAAGTGTAATCTAACGCAATTGCTGCGTCACGCAGTCACAACAAAATAAGGAATTGTGCGGGCGATGTTGATGGTTGTTTGGTTGATGGTATTTATGTATGAAAGTGAGAAAACTCCCTGACACATTCATTTAATTAAATTTATTCGCAGTTGATTAATGACAACTTGTATAATAATGTGCTTGTGCATTCTTTGTCTCGACTCGAGTTAAAAATTTAAATGAATTGTTTGAATCTTAAAGCGTTTTTTTTTTTTTTTTGTTTGAAACAAAAAAAAAAAAAATAAAATAATTATTCTAAAAGGTCTTGACAGATAAATTTACTGCAAGAAAATAATATAATATAAGTATTCTCACAAATAAGCCATTAAAATTTAGCTGCAAAGCATGATGAATATTAAACTTCATCGAATTATGATGATTCATTATTTTTATTTATCACCCAATTTAATTTTATGATTATTAAAGAAGCTTTTTCGGTTTTAGTGAATAAAATTCTAATGAACTACTATATTAGAGATACAATTTAATTTCCATCGGTTGATTATTATAGAACTAAATGACACTCGACCCTTTGTAAGGAGTGGGCCATCTGCTGTTTATTTCACAGATTATATCAATATACAAACACATATTTAAATGCTAAGAGGGGGAGGGAAGGGGGTTCTTAGTGAAGTTAATTTAATAGTAAAATTTTATTCGATATTTTAATTTATATCTATAAAATTCTATGCAGGTGAACTACACAAAGATTTTAAGGAAGAGAACACGTCGTCAAGAATAAAAAAATTTAAATTAAAATCAACTCACCATAATATTTCGTTTCAAACGATTAAACCAGTAGGAAGGAGACGCTGAATAAATTGACCAATCATCAAGAAGATTTTCCACCTTTTACCAAAGCTATTAATTATTAGAAAGGTACAAAATATTTTGCAAATAATTTTTCTTAGGCGGCAAAATAATATCAAACATTTCCAAAAAAAGCTCTCCCCTAGTATGTTTATATGAAGATGTAGGTACCTACTTTGTGTCAAGCAGTAGCGGGTCTAGGATTTGGCTGTGAGGGGGGGGGTCGGATATACAGTTTGAGAGAAAAATAAAAATTATATCTAAGAGGTCTCACTGGCAAAATCTCATTATGTGTTTTGGCAGTATGAGCCCTCAATAGAGATCTCATTTTCTTGAACTAGCCGAATCAACTAAAGTATAGAGCAGCTTTCTCTTTTGTTCGAACTGTCACCAGAAAGCACAGAAAACAATATTTTTTCCAAATTTCACGACTTTTAGTCGGACTGAAGACAAAGCTTCTCTAAAAAATATCATGCGGACTAATTCTGCAAGCGTGAATGATTTTTCGTGTATATCCGTTGCATATACTTTATATTCCTGCTCAAAAAATATGTAGATAAATTTGCACGTCGCTCTTGACTCTAGAGGAACTGCAAATATTCATTTGCTTCTGCATGCGAAAACAGAGAAAACTCTCTAGAGGTCTTGTATAGGGTTCTCAGGGACGCAACAAAAGTAGAGCCACACGGACAGCAAACGACGCCATATTTCTTGCCGCTCTTTTGACATTTCTCTTCAGTAAGGTTTGCCATTTCATGATGAAAAGATATACGAGCCAACAACGAGCCAAAATTATTAAAATTTACTACCGAAATTCGGAGTCAGTGGCCTCAACGTTAAGAGCGCTACGTCCAATTTATGGTCGTCATAATCGTCCTAGCAGATCAACAATTGAGCGTCTAGTGGAAAAATTTGAATCCACAGGAACAGCACAAAATGTTCCCGTGCCAGTGAGACAAAGAAGTGCCCGTAGTGTCGAGAATATTGCTGCCGCTGAGGCTTCAGTTGTAGAAAGACCAAATGTGCCTCTCGCACGTCGTTCTCAAGCGTTGGGCATCTCTGTGACGTCGTTGTGGCGAAGTTTGCGAAAAAAATCTTGGCCTACATCCTTACAAGATTAAATTGACGCAAGAACTGAAGCCGCTTGATCACCAGAAGCGTCGTATGTTCGTGAATTGGGCTAAGCAACAACTTGAACATGATTCGGATTTTCATCGAAAGATCATCTTCAGCGATGAGGCTCATTTCTGGCTGAATGGCTTCGTCAATAAACAAAATATGCCGTATTGGTCAGGCAGCAATCCACACGTACTCCAAGAGTTATCATTGCATCCTGAAAAAATTACGGTTTGGTGTGGTTTATGGGCCGGCGGCGTCATTGGGCCGTACTTCTTCCGTGATGATTAAGACCGGCACGATACTGTGAATGGGGATCGCTACTGTTCAATGATTACCGAATATTTTTGGCCCCAATTGGATGATATGGACTTGGAGGACATGTGGTTCCAACAGAACGGCACGACAAGCCACACAGCTAATGTCACAATCAATTTATTGGAAACCAAGTTTGGAGAACGTGTTATCTTAAGAAATGTTCCAGTCGCTTGGACGCCTCGGTGGTGCGATTTGACGCCGTTAGACTATTTCATGTGGGGCTACGTCAAGTCTATGATCTATGCCAACAAGCCAGCGACGATTGATGAACTTTTTATGAATATCGAACGTGAAATTGCAGCATTATCGGCCGATACCGCGGTCGGCGTGTCCGTTGTGGCCATGCAAAAGAAATCGAGTTTCATACATAATGGCATCCAACGAACTTTCACAGGAATAAAGAATTTCATTGAAATCCAAAACCCTTTTTGTTTAATTTAAAAAAACTTTTGTAGCCCGATATATAATTATCTTGGAAATATAAAACCCATAGTACAGGTAAAATAGAACATATAAAATGAGAAAATTCGTCTCCTCATAAAATTTGGAGAAAACGTTAATTTTACCATAAGAATGAAGAATCAAGAGTCTATAAAAATATCTCGTAACAAAGGCTGTTTTTTTGAAGTGGAAAGGGGGAGGTTGCAGAGTATGAAAAGGAAACATTAACTTTAGCGCAATCTTAACGTGTGACAAATAACTTAGAATAAGTTTTCAATGCTGAATCTAATGAAACCAAAACCAAAACAATACCACTCTCCTGAAAAAAGTTATGGTCCTTTTTTGTACGGAATATTATATTTTCAACACAACAGGTAAATGGTACAGAAATCCTTTTGAAGATAATGACTCATTGATGAAACTTTGTATACGTGTTTATTCGGCATAGGAATCATGATTAAAAAGGGTTCATGCAAATATCTACAGTTAAAGGGTGTTTTTTTGTGGGCGAGAGGAAGATAGGGAATCGTTACCAAAAAAACTTCGATACAAAATCTTACCTTGATGAAACTTGGTTAAAATCTTAAAAAGGATATTGTTATCAAGAATCAAAAGAGTCTATACAAATAAAATGCAGGGAAGGGTGTTTTTTTGACCGCCACAGAAAAGAGGCTACCGTTATCGAGCTGAAAAACTTGGTAAAATAAATGCTTATGACACATGATTTAAGGGTAACTTTTAATGGTGAATCCAACAAATCAAAAATCAAAACGATACAGTTCCCCTTAAAAAAGTTAGGGTCCTTTTAACATGTAAAGATCACTATATTTTCAGTACAACAGGTAAATTTCATCGAAATCCTTTTAAAAATAATGACCCATTGATATAACTTAGTGTAAATGTTGCATTTGTTATAAGAATCATGAATCAAAAAAGTTTATAAAAATATCAACTTTTAAAGGGTGTTTTTTTTAAAGTATAGTGTTAAATGGGGAATTGTTACTTAACACCTTTGAAAAAAATACTACCTTGATGAAATTTAACTAAAATATTATAATTGACATGAAAATCAACATTCAAAATAATCTATACAAATAAATTGTAGGCAAGGGTGTTTTTTTGAGCGACACAGAAGTCAGGTTACCGTTATGGAACAGAAAAATTTGTTTTGGTACAATAAATCCATATGACACATGATTTAGAGGTACCTTTTAATGGTGAATCCAACAACACTAAAACCGAAACGATATAAATGCTATTAAAAAAGTTAGTCTTTTTCCGTTTAAAGACTGTATTTTCAATTGCCATATTAACAGGGGAATATTACCAACCCCACTATATATTTCCTTACTGTTTTTTGGCCAGTTCGCTATAATTGATAATCACCATCATCCTTGTATTACCTTTTATAAATTGAAACCATATTTTTTAACATTTTAACGGAACCAATAATCAATAGAATAAGTAAATAAATAATAATTAATATAAATTTGTGGTAGTAAAGAAGTATAGGGTAGTTCGACTCCGTCATTAAATGTCTTCTTTTTCTATTCTGTTATTTTCTAGAAGTCGTTAGTAAATAGAAGGTAATTGAATAAAACGAAACAAAATATTTTATACTCACTTGATTAAAAACTATCATCTCGGCCCTGGCTGGCCTAAGAAACAATTCATGTTGTATTAAACAGTTACACTTAAATTGATCGATTATTAATCGGGTTTTAGTACAGACTGGACTTTTTCGTTAAATAAGCTAAGTTTTTAGGGTAAATTTTTATTGCATTTGACATGTTAATTGTTCAACCTCGACCTCAATTTTCCGATTATCTCTTCAAGCTTAAGCCACAACTTCGGACTTTGACAGTCCCTAAAGGTAAGTTTCTGTTAAGTTTTTAGGGAATCGGTTGTTTAACCCCGACCACCTTTTTTTGTTCAGTTCTTGTCAGGCCTTATTGCCGAGCTGGTTTTTTCGTCCCAATTTTTTGGGCTTTTCCTATAGGGAATAATTGATTTACTTTTTCTCCAATTCCCTTAAGTCTTTAGCCCCAACCAAATTCGTTTGGGGATTAGAAAAAAAAATACATAACATGTAACTTGTTCTCCCCAATCTCGTTATTTTGTCTGATCCCCATCAAATTTAACAGCTTAACATTATTTGAGACAAATATAAGACTGTACGTTGTAATGTACTGCTTCCTATATTTCAATTAATGTTAGGAATCGGTTGCGGGAGGGGGGGTCTTTGGCCCCTATAGCCAACCTCCTGGATCAGCCACTGGTGGCAAGTTATGAACTATTAAAAAATCAAAATTTTGAGATTTTGAACACATTTGAAATAAATTTTATAAAAAGAAAAAAAAAAAAACAATGTGGGTATTGCATAGGGATATCTTGGCATTCCCTCGACACTTTTTCATTTGTTTGCACTATTTACAATAATGATCATTAGGTATACCCCCTTTATCATAAATACGATCTATTCTAGAATTTAAGGAAAATTTTATTTTCTAAACAAATGTGTCAAAAGATTTTTCTTTATTTTTAAAGTTAATGGCGCAAAATTTAAGTCTATTTTAGTACCAATGTTAAATCATTTTCAGTAAAAATTTTACTTAAAATGAGTTTAAGTTTTTCCTCAAAGATCAATAGTTTTGGAGATATAGGTCGATTCGCATTTGCCGAAATGACGGATTTCGCCAGGGTCATACTTACTTACTTAGGTCCTCGGACCTATTACGTCCGTGATGTTTCCCTTACGGGACATAGGGCCTCCACTACACCTACGCGCCATCGTGTACGATTTCTTGAAATATATTTCAGCTCTCTCCAACTTTTCCCCAGTCGTGCCGATTCCTGTTCGACCGTTCTTCGCCATGTACTTCTAGGCCGGCCCACTTGTCTTCCCTCCTGTGTGAGCGGGTTCCACTGCATTGCTTGAGATGCAATGCACCGATCGCCTTTTCGAAGCGTATGGCCAATCCACTGCCACTTTCTTCTTCGTATAATGGAGTCTATGGGCTCCTGACCCGTTCTCGCATGAAGTTCGGCATTGGTGATACGGTTGGGCCAGAAAATCCTCAAGATGTTTCGTAGACATCTATTAACGAAGGTTTGCAGCTTTCTAGTGACAATTTCAGTGACTTTCCAAGTGCTGCAGCCGTAAAGCAGAACGGATTCAACATTGGAGCGGAACAGTCGTATCTTGGTCTTTAAGCTAAAAGAGTTGTTTCTCCATATTTTGGACAGCATTCCGAACGCAGCCTTTGCTTTTCTGATTCGGCTGTTTACGTCCAGTTCAGTTCCGCCACCCGTAGAGATAATACTCCCAAGATATTGGAAATCCTCTACCCTCTCTACCGGTTGTCCAGAAATATTTACTTGGATTGATGAGGAAGTTCCAAGGCTGATCCTTTTAGTTTTTGCCGAGTTGATCTTAAGCCCTACGATTTCTGCTTCTCTCTCCACCCTTGTTGTCATTTGATGGAGATCCATGATCCTATGAGAGAGTAAGCATACGTCGTCCGCGTAGTCCAGATGTTTGAGGTGAGATTGCAGAGTCCACTGAATTCCTCCATTTCCATTTGACAAAGCTGCGTGCAGTACGTCACTTATCACCAACAGGAACAGTATTGGTGACAGTATACAGCCTTGCCTAACTCCACTTTGGATTTCAAACTCCTCTGACAGCCTACCTTTGTGCAAACCGTGACACCTGGATACATCATATGTAGCCTTGATAATAGCAATCAATTTATCTGGGATGCCCCTCCTGTGCAAAGCAAGCCAAATAAATTCTCTATTGACACTGTCGAACGCCTTTTCAAAATCGATGAACAGCAGGTGAAGTGGTGATCGATATTCAACGCACTGTTCGATGATGATCCTCAAGGTGTATGTGATCAACACAGGAAGATCCAGTGCGGAAACCTGCTTGTTCGGCGTCGAGTGTGTCTTCGAGGTGGTCTTTAATTCGGTCCAATATTATCCTTGCTATTATCTTGGCTACTGCAGGCAGAACGCATATTCCTCTCCAGTTTTCGCACTGTGTGAGATCTCCTTTCTTTGGGAGCTTGACAATCATTCCTTTTTTCCACTCTTCAGGAAAGCTTTCTGCTTCCCAAGCTCTCTTAATAAGTGGGTGCAGTAGCTCGCTCGATGTCGTTGGGGCTGCTCCTAAGAGCTCTGCAGGAATACCGTCAAGTCCAACCGCTTTGTTGTTCTTCAGTGCTTTGATGGCGGTGATAATTTCTTCTTTACTGGGGGGTACGGTGCGTATTCGGGTAATTGTTACTTCGGGTAGCTCAGTGGGAATAGGGTTCACTTCACTTGCGAAAACGCGGTTTAAAACCGCAGAAAAGTGTTCCCTCCACCTTATGAGCTGGTCCTCATCCGAAATTAGCAGGGATCCGTTTGTGTCTTTAACCAGGTGTTGTTTAGAGCTCTGGACACCAGTGAGCTCTTTGGTAATTCTGTAGACGGTCCTACTGTCACACCTACTAGCGGCTTCTTCTGCTTCTGTAGCCAGTGCGTTGATGTAGTTACGCTTATCACGTCGCACACTACGGTGAACTTCCCTCATCTTCATGCGGTACGTAGACTCAAGCTCGTTTCTCCCTGCTGCTGGGGTAGCTGCGATGCGAGCTTTAAGGTGTTTCCTTTCTTCGATCCTTGCCCAAGTTTCGTCGGAAAGCCAAGCACTATTTCTTCCTTGCGCCCGGCCGACTATACTTTCAGCACCGGATATGAACACATTTTTCACAGCACACCAATGATTTTCGATGGATGTGGTTTCCGTGCTGCTGATTGCGTTCAATCCTTGTGAAAGGTGGTCCCCTAGTTGTTGGCGCACTGCAGGATCCTTTAGTCTATCTGTATTAAACTTGGGCATTCGAGTGTTTCCTTGGGGTCTCCGAACTGCAGCTGTACGTAATCTTACGGTAGCAATTATCAGATGGTGGTCCCGGGCCATTCCCATGTCAGCACCTCTTCTGTTACGGACGTCCTGGAGACTGCTTCTAAAACGCCGGCTGATCGCGAAGTGGTCAATTTGGTTGGAAGTTGCTTGTCTGTCAGTCGACACCCAACTGACTTTGTGGCACGTCTTATGCTCGAACATGGTCCCTCCAATAACACGGCCGTTGGCGTTGCAGAAATCGACAAATCGTTCGCCATTGTCGTTTCGGTTACCAACACCATGTTTTCCCATGACATGCCTTAGCCCAGTGTTGTCATTGCCAACCTTGGCATTTAAGTCTCCCATCACCATAACTATATCACCTCGTGGAACGCTATCATAAGCAGCACTCAGCCGGTTATAAAAGGCCTCCTTCTCCTCGTCAGAAGAGAGCAAAGTTGGGGCGTAACACTGTATGATGGTGACGCGACGTACTCTAGTCCGGAACCTGGCTTTCAGGATCCTGTCACCTAAAGGCTCCCAGGAAATTAGGCTTTTGAGAGCTGTTTTGGAAAGCAGCAATGGTGACTTGAACTTCCCCGAACCCAGCCATCTAACTTCACTTATCCCTAAGATGTCCATCCTATACCGCATGAATTCCTTCTCTAGTTGCAGGAATCTGGCATTCTGAGGACCTTCTTTTCCATTGTCAAGAAGCGTCTTCACATTCCAGAAACCAATCTTTGTCCGGGTACAATAGCCAAAAGTCGTCAACGAGTTATCATTAATTATCCGAGGCGTAGTGTTGGTTTCGGTAGCGGGTTGATTTCAGTTACGGAGAATGCTAACCTCCGTAACCTATCCTAGAAAGCTAGGCCTTTTCGCACTTGTAATTTTAGCCTATTTATGTATATTGGGATACATAAATAGTTGCCCGGGGACCACCACGAGGAGGTAAAACAAGCACTTCATCGTGACTGATTGTTGCGCTACTGGCCCAGACCAAGTTCTGAGCAATCAATAGTTTCCCGATCAGGCACGATGCAGGTCGCCCAAAAATATATCAAAATTTGTTAAACTTTTTGCTCTACAATTACGTCTTAGGAAAAATTTACATACATTTGTAGGTTTCTTAGGAAATGAGAAACATGCGAAAAAAAAATATAAAACAGCGTAACCTCAAAAATATTGTTCGCACAGGAAAAAGTTTTGATAGAAAATAAATTATTTCTAACAAATTTAGTTAACTATAACAGTTTTCCACATAAAACTCATAGCTTGGGAGATTTAGGTCAATTGGCATTTTCCAAAATGGCGAATTTCCCCAAGCGTCCCGAGAAACAGGACTTAAGCTTTTCTAACAGCCCTTTTTCAGGTATAAAAAATTCAGCCGTGCTATATTTCGTTCTACAAACATTTGTGTATAAACTGCCCATTTTAAACAATTTTTAAACATACGATGTTGCATACATACCCTTAATATTTCTGTTTAATAATATACATATAATATTTTTTTTTCTCTTTAAGTTCGTTTACATTTAGAAGAGTGAAACATTTTGAGTTCTAAAATGCCTATATTTCCATTGAATCTAACCTCATGGGTCGTTTATCAACTTTTTCCATCAAATGGCTTGCAAATTTCCACACTGTAATTTAAAAATATCTAAAGGTACATAAATAAATTAGTGCGGTGTTACAATTTATGAAAAACACGGTCCCAACCATTTCTGTATATATGTATGACATGTATGTTGCTGTTGTTAGTCGGCAGAAATAGATCAGGCCAACAACTTTCCTCCGAAGCTAAAAGAATAAGATGTGATGTAGTTACTAAATCATAATAAGAGATACCTATATATTCTTGGAGATTTCGTCACTTCCTCCCAAGAGGTAGTTTCTCCCTGTGGAAAAAAAATGATTGGGGGGGAGGAGGGGGTTGTAATAGGATTGCATGTAGGGTTTATGTATTTCTGAACTTCTCAGCCATTTCCACAGAAATTATATCTGCAACATAAATAGCCTTACAAAAATTTTGTGGTACCATTTGCTTAAAAAGTATCCAACCAATTTCGATAAATTTTATATGGTAGGGAAGCCATAGGTGCGAAAATGTGCAGGAGTATATCTGATACACGCATTTGCACCCTGTGGGTCATTTTTGTTTTTGCACTGCCGAACACTGTGTGCATTAAAAAAAAAATCAAATAAATTAAAAACTAAAATAATATGTTTTGTGATTTAATTTTCAAAGAAATTGTTTGGCTTTAGAGTCTGTGAATCTATGTTTCTGGTGGTCGAATTTCGGCCAGTGGGCGATACTCGTAATAATTATACTTCCTTCCCTGGTAATTAGGCCTTTGTTTAAAATAAATGGTAACAACAAAATTAAATATGAAACCCAGCATTATCAATTTTGATGCAGATTTCCATGAAAACCTATAACATTTTAATACCATACCAATACAAATTATATTAATTCAATGGTATAAAAGCCTATTCATTATTTATAAATAATGAAACCTTTGTACATTTAAACCTCAAAACCTCTTTCCCATCATCATCGCCCTTTACATAATTATTTTTTTTATTTTATTGTAGGTAACATCATGGTCATCAGAATAACATTTCCCAAGTCAACACATACAAAAGTTGCAAATTATTTTCTTTTGAAAAATTAATTTATCAATTAACTTCCATCCGTTGTTGTTGTTTAACTGTGTCACATCTCGCATAACTCCATTCAATAGCCCCCCTATATGCTTTATGCAGCTTTTCAACATAACACTCGCTGGTTTTTGCTGCGCGCCCTTGACGGAAACCACAGTTGAATTCCAAGTGAATACTTTGAAGTGCCACTCCATTGTCCATTGTCCATGTCCATTGCTGCTGCTCTGGCTCTCTGCCTGGGTAGGGTATATCTGATGCTGCTGCATGACCAGCTCTATGCCACCGCTCTGTGCCCCGCCATTGTTGTGTATAGTAAAAGTATAGGTACCTCTCTCTGACCACTGATTGCTATTGCTACATGGTTTTTGTTCTCACAGTGTGCTTCTATATAGACAAACACTCTTGATGTTGCTTGGTTGCTGGTGCTGCTGCATAGACCTTGACCCCGGTCCCAGTCATTCGTCAGCGTGGTAATTATAATCACAGAAACGTGGCAATTTGGGTTACAACACTCCACCACCGCAATGTCCACATTCTTTTGAACTCTCAACATAACCTCAGTTGAAATTTAACTCGCATTCATTTTGTAAACTAATTTTTTGCCTTCTCGGTGCACTTTTCAGCCAAAAAAAAACCATCAAGATTAAATAATGGATTTTCTAAAGAAATTAAATTACATTTGATTTAACTATTTATTTATTTATCTTTTAGCATCAAGATAAAATTTAAATTCCATCATGGCACTTAATACTAAGGACATGTTGAATTGTTGACTATCATCATGTTTCTTGTTGTTGTTGTTGTTGTTGACAATATTAATGCAATTTACCTTGCAGCCAAACAAATACAATGAATTATTTAATCCTGCAGCAAAACAACCCAGAGATGTGTGTTGTTCTCCTCTCATATCGTATTTATGTACGACTATATAGACTTGACAATTAAATGGTAATTAATTCTGTCAACAGAATGCCACACTCTTGTACCGATTTTAAGGGCGACACAAAATGTTCAATCATCATCATCATCGGCATCGGCATCGTCCATTTATAAACCATAAGGCTCCCAAGGACGATTAGTCAATAACAAATAAACATTCGTATGCAGAAACAATAATTATATTTAATATTGAATTTTGGTTTGTTTAATTTATATTAATGAGAATTATGACAATGACAATTGAATTGACCTTATCTTGCAAGTATGGAATAAATTTTCAATGCAACATGAATTTTGTATGAGATTTGGGATGTCCGGAGAGAGGTCAATGTTAACAGAGGCGAAATATGGAAAAACATACATAATTTGAAAGGTTCTTTATCATGTTTTTTGGTAAATACTTATGACGTGCTTTTAGAAGTGATAATGTTTCACTTTGTTATTTCAAAGAATTTTCTGGTTCGAAAATGAATAGCGTCACACCTTAACAAAATACCTAATCTAAGCGTTACTTTAAAAGAATAGATATAATTTCGCCGCGTGGAATACATTTTATAGGCACAAAAAAGGTAGACACAAAGTGATTATTTATGAAATGAGTTCCAATGATACAAAACTTTACAAAGAACCTTTAGCGTAAGGATACGTCTGTGAAGATGGCGGGGCAACTTTTACCTAGAGTAACGGACCAACGCAGTAATTTGTAGTTGTTTTGCATTTCTATTCCCCATTTTGCAGTTCACCAAATAATCGGGGTAATCGAGTGACCTGCTAACTTCACAGTGAAGTTAGTATATCTCGAGAATCAAGCAAACTAGAGACTTGAAGTTCCAAATTTGCATTTTATTTTGCATATGAAGAAATTATAGGTCAACATAATTGTGAAGTCCTTAACTTGAAAAAAACTTCACAGTGAAGTTAGCAGGGCAGGGTATGATTTTTTTTTTAAATTGAGGACTTCAAAATTGGGAACTACAATTTCTTGAAATGCAAAATAAACTGCAAATTTTATTATTTTAGCAACTCTCGTGCACGGATTTTTGTCTACTATTTGTTGTTAAAAAAAAATCCCCTCTAGCTACATTATAAAATATAACCTTTTTCTATTTTTATCCGAATTTTTAAAATTTTCATTTCCAACTTGGAATCTATTTATATATGTACCTATAGCAGTAGCTACTTGTGTATTTAAATTTCGTCGTCCTTTCCCAGTGCCCATGTCATTTTGCACATTTAAAAATATCACACACATACAAATAATCTCAATTGCTATCCCAACCGATTTACTGTGATTTTGTTGCAAAAATACTTTTTAGTGTTGACACTGTCACGATTCATGCACAACAATATAATTGAATTACATTTTCAGTGGGGATTATACAAGCAATTTGACTTTTCCAACTCTGCTTTATATTTTTTTCTATATACATTATACGATCCTGTTTTTGATGTTCACTCTTGCTTTCTCATCCTTTATCGCCTCCTGATGCAATCTACACATTTATCTAATTCTATTGAAAGGCATTTGACCCTGAAATTGAGTGAAACATGATTTCCAACTTAACTATGGGAATTGTATTTATTTTTCTGTACGTATAGATACCTACAGCTTATGAGGATGTTATAAATGTTGATTGTGTAAGCATAAATTTGTGTCCTTGACATCATGACAATTTTTATTATTTTTGACATATCGATTTGTAAACGTTGAAACACAAGTCATAACTTAAAAGGATTTATTTTGTCAAACAAAAAATCGATTTTTGTTATGAAGTTGGGAGATAATCCCACTTCTGATATTTGTAACTGCCACAAGTTGCCGACAAATTGGCACCCACATTTACTATTAAGAATTGTTTTTATTTTAGAATATGTTCGATGAAGTTGAAAATCACCACTCCTTTCAGAAACCAATTGAATCCTTATGACATCGACAGTTTCGATACTGCATGAACCCATCTACTCCTATACGCATTATAAATGTACGTACAGCAAGAACGTTTTTTTTCCTTGATTATTTGAATAAAAAAAATATATTTCCAAGATAATTTTCTCGGAGAACAAGAACCCTATATACATACCCGTATATCCGCATCAAGGAGAAAACTCAACATTTTCCAAAGAACGAATACGAATTCAATTATCTCCTAGGACCATAACGATTTTCTCTGCTATGCGCTCTAGTGCTCAATTGTTCGATTTTATCGACTCAAGTTATCCTTTCTACTCGTATATAGGTACCATTTGAATTGTTCATCAGTATTGAATGGAAGGGAGGGGGTGGGGGGTGGTTGAAGGAGCCAGGAGCTTGTGAAGGCGACACTATACACACAATACAAAAGGGAAGAACACAAATTACATTGATATAATGAACTCGAATTGTGCGGATGAATTCTTTAGGAGAAACACTGAAATCAAATCAGCAAGGATATAATATAAACGTACATTTATATATATATTTTTTTTTGTTTCAAGATTTTTCACTTTGAAGATATAATTTTTTTTTTTTAAATTGCCAACTCTATTTTGTGTTCATATAAAAATTGTTAAAAGGGAAATTATTCGTTTAACGGTTTGTTACATTTTTGACAAATTAATCATAAATAAGACAATGAAAAACTTTTGGATAGGTGAAAACTTGTTGATGTAATAGAAATTGAGAACCGTTTGGGTCCTAATGATTTCTTCAGAATCTTTAACTGGTTTTTAATGCTTCTTCGATAGTGACGTAGATTCCAGCACATATATGATTACAAAAAGGGTGAAATCTATGAAAAGCCAAGGAAAACTCATGGCTTGATTCGAGCTGTAAGGAGGTTATCAGTGTTAGAGAAGTAAATTTCCGAAGTTATAAAGACAACCCCTCTGGGGAAAACCGGAAAAAGTTCGACCGATTGAGAAAAAACCGAAAAAAACAAGTTCAAACAAGCTAGAAAGACATGTAGCAGTCATATTCGACGAACCAATTTTTTGCATGAACAAAAAAAATGAGGCAAAGAATTCTACAATGTACCACAGAATAAACGAAGCAGTACTTCGTCTTCGATTCCAACGGTCGTCTTCAATCACACCTCTTTAGTCAGCTCGTTATATAAAGCAAATTTGCTTGCAGAACAGTTTGCAATCAATTCGACACTGCCAAAAATTTTTATAACTCCTATTGTACTTGAGAGTGCATTTGGTAGTGTCCTGAAGGATCTTGATATACACAAAAAAAAATTCCATGTTTATGTCTAGCAAGACCCAAGTTAATTTTCAGTAGGAAAAACCTAGAAGAAGAAAACTTGTCAATTACTTGGTAAGTCCTTGATGGATTTCAGTACCAAAAATTTAGACGTGGGAAACTTTACAAACACTCGTGATGCCCTTCCTTGTAAAAAAGTGAATTGATTTTTCAATTGTGCCGACCAATTCATGAAGCGCCGGCCTGCCGTCTCAACAAATTTGCCTTCATGTATGCATGTTGGGCCTGAGAGAGTTCGTCATCATTTAGCTTTAACCGAATATGAATTTCAATTAGTCTTTCTAAGGTCTTGAGAAGAAAGGAGATAGACTTATTACAATCTAAAGTCTTTCGGTTCAGTATGCGTGGGCTTGCCAGCTTTCGGAATGAACATGACATTGACTTCTCTGCAACTCGAGGGAATATAGGTGATGTTTGGACATCCACTAAAAATGTCCACTAGAATTGGAACAATTATTATATCCTTAGAGATTTGGAGAACAATTGGAATTATTCCATCAGGCCCCGCAGACTTATATGCTGAGAAGGAGTCAAAGGCCCAAGCCACCTTCCTTCAACTACAATTTGGTTACCAATATAAGAAATTTCACTAATGTTAGGGGCCTCGTCCACAAGAGATGTATTGGTTGTACATAAGAAGCCCGGGGGAGTGATGTACATCATTTTGCACTCGAAAACATTTTCGGACGTACGGTTAAATTAGAGATTCTTTCTTCATTACACTGTGGAAAGCTTAATGTGGAAAGCTTAATACGGGTGGCGACGGCGCACAGTGGGGCACCTTGTATGGCAAAGTGGAAAAAACTCTGTAAACTCTAAACGACTGAAGCGATTTTGATGAAACTTACAGAAAATATAACTGACAGCTTGATAAACCAAAACAATCCGCCCACTGCCATGCCCAGTTTCTTAAGAAACTAATTTTTCGTAAAAACTAGTAAAAATTCAGATGTTGTTTAACTAAACCTTATGCAAATACATATTGGATAATCGACTACAAATTTTAACACGACCATTTTGTGGGCGTTTATTGGCTTTTTTATATAGAGTCTTGGTTGGATGAAATCAGAACCAGCTTTTCTATTGTGCTTACACAAGCGAGCCAGTTAGACGAAATGTAAGACAATGAAAAATTATTACAGTTGCATACTTATATCGTAATTTTTTTGCTACTAAAAATTTAATTTTTACGATGTGACTCAGTAAATTTTAATAATGAAATAAAACTGCTTATCACATAACATACGCCCTTGAATAAAAATTAAGATGTGACATTGTTAACTTTTTAAATAGTTCTTATGTCATAAAAGCTTTGTTATTGTTTTGATGTTAAGTCGTAAACAAAATTCTTAACAACTAAATAATATAAAATGTAATATTTCGTATTTAACAAAAATGCAAGTCTAGGTTGCTTTGACGAAATCGTACCTATTACATACATACATGGATACTAGAGCAAGTTTTTGAAAAAAAAAAAAAATATTCGGACTAGAGTACCTACTCTAGAGATAATAATTTTACACAATATTAGTTCTGTCTGTTTGTCTGCCAGACTGTCTGTCTGTAGCTTACCAAGTCTTACGCACTGATGTGATTTTCTTCAAACTATGAAATTAAAGTTACCATCAAAGGGCTCCCTGGAGAGGAAATTGAATTTTTTTTTAAACTTTTTAAATAACGGTACCTGATATATAACTAATAAACAACAAGTTATTTATTTTATAAATGGCTTTAACGATTTTATTAAAAAAAAATTACAAAGCACCAAGGACTATGATTAATATTTTGGTCCAACAAATTGTCCAACAACTGTTACACTCCTGTCATAGAACCGGGATATTGATTTTCAAAATTCTCGTTAACGCCTGCACCGATTTTGCCAACAAAAATATTATACAGGAGTTTCTTTAGAATCTTAACAATTTTGCGTGCAGAAATTTTCGAAAAAAAAAGTATTGGATTTAAAAAAAAAAATATTTTTTTTTTTTGAAAATTCTGTATCTTGAAAACGGGTTAATGAATTTTCTTAAAATTTTGTTTAAAACTATATTCTAATAAATAATTAAAATTGGCATTCCAAGTTTTATTTTTACAAATGTTCAAAAAATGTTCTAATAATTTCATATTTTTAAGCCCACTTCAAAATGCATTTGAATTCGAATCCGGACGTATCCGGATGCGTCCTTTACTGGAAATTGTTGCTTACACACTACATATTCCGCCAAAAGCAACAGACCCAGGTCGCCAAGTGCCGCCAATACTTAAAACCTTATGAGACTAAAAATAATCGCTAATATTTAGTTTTGTTGCTCAAAATATTTAATATCTTATTCTTCCCGCTCAGTTAATACATTTATATTACTAATAAGAATACCTTAATCCCACAAAAAAAAGAATCATTAAAAAATATTCAGATTTGAGTGTAAACGGATCACTTAAATACCACCTATATTTATATAAATTTTTTCTAATTTCAACTTTGGCGTTAAAGTCCATGCTTACATATATTTTATTTAAAAAACTGTTATCATTTTTTGATCTTACAACTAATTGACTATAAGAAACGAATAGTGAATCATAAAAATTGACACATTCAAAGAATTGATATTTTTTCATGTGTGCCCCACTGTGCGGCGTTTGTCCCTCCCATTGTGATATTCGAAACCAACGTGCATCCGTATCACCTTTTCAATCGTCTTCAACATTCCTAAACGCCCGTGCATAGTCACAACCCCTTTAGTATAAAAAACAAAATTTGTATCATTAATCAGCTCAAACAAGAAGTGCTACTTAAAGATTTTCTATGTTATATCGACCAATGACATCACAATCCTTATCCTCATAAAATATTGTGAGGAAATCAACTTTTAAAAGACTTTCATTGATAGTAGACCAAAGGGAAATCAACTAACGATATCGAACCATATCGTTTTCGTATTAAATCGAAGCATCTCTCAAAATGATAATAAACTCAAAATGATATAAAAGAATCTTCCAGATATCGAATTATAATTCCATTAAGCCACGCGTTAAGATACAAGCCCTATCTATAATAAAAATATCACATGAAATATATTGTTGTATAATCTATCTATACACCACCAGATACAAATCACAGCACATTTTTCCTACTTGAATTCTTATCGAAATCGCTCTGCGAATGAGTCCAAATCGAATAAATTACTCACATTATCTGATATCCTTTAACAAAAAATAAAATAATAAAAAAAGAAAAAAACGAATCAATCGAAAGATAATAACAAATTAATTACTTTCACTATATTGGAAAGATTGAACGAGCCTGCTGATATTCGAATACCGACATATCCACTCCGCGCTACCGTGATTTAGTCAGGACAGATCGATATCAAAATCAACGTCACGTCGACGGACATTGATGGTGAAAGAGATTTTGACGAAAAATTCTATTTTTTGCTCTGAAAAAAAAAAAATAAAATAAAAAAGAAGCCTAACTAAATTTCATCAGACGAGCACGAAATTTGATCCGAAAGAAATGAGGGGCTGCAACTTTATTACTGTTGCTAATATAAAGGCGTTGGAAGTCGCTCGTACCTAATCGTTTTCATTAGAAAAAAAAATACAGGGGTTGTTAGTTCTACCAGTTCTACATCAGAAGCCAGCACCAACAAATTATTCCTTAGCTCCCTTTTTTGGTTTATTTTATGATTTGGCTAATCTCATTATGGTGAAAGGGAAGGAATTTTCTATTTAAGCGAAAAGCAAAAGATTTTTGCGGTGCTTTTGGTGCGGCCACTCCCAAGGTAAGAATTCGCATCTTCTCATCTAGTCTAGATAGGGTGTAGCTTGTAGCACCCCTTAGATGTAATTTGAAAGGATGCGTGTGCGTGTGTGAGGGAAATTATAAAGTAGGCAAAAACATAAGTAGCATCGAATGTAGTTATATTAACATGGAACCGAACAACGTAATGACAGTATTGAATTAAATCCGGAAAATATATTAGGGATTATGAGAATATTACGCCATGTCATCAGCGTATTGGGATGGGATTTAATATTGGATTTTGGGCTAATAAAAATGATATTCTTTTAGGGATATCATTATTCATCATTATTTCAAGATTATTTCGGGAATTTTTTGTATTAGTTTTAAATACATAATTCATCTAAAATGTTTTGTATAAGAATGTATTGTAATATTGATCTAGAAGGCTTATATCAATAACAAATAAAATACACGATTGTCTACTACAAGCTTGCTTTGGTGATACATCAGGGTTAAAAGTATTTTCAGCATTCTGGAAATAATGACTTATTACTTTTTTTACATACAGTAATAACTCCACGTTGTTCACTGATTCTTTTTTCGTTTTTTTTTTTTTTTGTTGTATTTGTAAAAAAGTTCAGATTTGCAAAATTTTGCAACCAATATTGTTTGTTAATCTTAAAAATGATACTTTTGTGTAAAATTGGATCGAAATTGGTGAAGCCTTTAACGTGATATGAAGGGTGAACAGTTTGCGAGTGTTTTGTCAAAAATCTGAAACGCAGTCTTACTCCAATCACCGTAGACATTACAGGCACCAAGATTAATGGAAATCGAGGTACTTTCGACTTTCGAGAGAACTTGAATAAAACTTAGTTTTTTGTTATAAAGAGTTTAAACAAAACTTTGAATTTACACTAAGGATTCACATAAAATAACATGTACTAAATTTTATTCAAATCGGTCCACGAGTTTAAGCTCTAGCTCCATAAAGAGTGGATTACAGACACACAGACTTAATGACCGACTTTATTTTTTTTTTAATATATATTAATTAATATTCTGCCGATGATACTAGACTTCGTTCACTTAATGATTAGTCATTTATTTCTTGATAAAGCAGTTCATTAAATATGGAATTTTCCTTAAATTGACGAAATATATTCATTAGTCACTTCTTTGGATACCAGCTGTTAAAAACAAAAAGTTAGGGAGAGCAAGTGGAGGAGCTGTATATGGTTTCAGATTAGACAAAGTATTGGGAGCCTACGTCGAATACAATGATCAAATAATTCTACAAATAAAAGAAAAAGAGGAAGAGTTATGTATATTACCAACATATTTAAACTGCAACCACTGGGATAGTAATTTTAACGAACTAACAGAAACCATTAAAATAGCAGCCAAACAAAATCTAATGATGATAGGAGACATGAATGCACGTACTGGAGACCTGCAAATTAATGCATCGGAGAATGTACTGCAATCATATAAACTAAAAGAATACAGGAACTCAAAAGATAAAATCTGTAATGCAAATGAATACGCTTTCACCGAACTGTGCCAGGATAATGATTTATATGTTTTAAATGGTTGCTACGAAGGTGACACAGAAGGGGACTATACTTTTATTAGTGGAAGAGGTAAATCAGTAATAGACTACTGTGCGATATCTGGAAAGTAGTTAGATTACGTAAAGAATTTCAAAGTCGATCAAAACATAAACTCAGACCATTAGTTAACATTCTCAGCGTCGGTTCAAAACGTAATAAAATCAATTCATTTACCTCTAAAACTCTTATGGAAAGCAACAAAAACACCTTTGAGAACAGGCTCGACCAAAACCTTACCCAAATAGGAACCCAAACTGACCATGAATCGTTGGGGAAACTAGTTCAATGTATAGTAAAATCTTATCCAACCCCAGGTAAAAACTTCAAACAGATAGGGAAACAAAAATGGTTTGATAGAAAATGTAGAGAATCGAGAAATCAGTCCTTCAATTTATTGAACAAAATACAGAATTCAACAAATACTGACGAAAATCGTCTTCTGCGCTACAGCCAAGCAAAGGCTAGTTTAACAAAACTGTACCTACAGCAAACTGCCCGAAACCTGACAACACAAATTAATCCAAAGGAATATTGGAGACAATTACAAATCTTGAAAGGCCAAGGTCACAAATGTGGAGTCAATATCAATGGAACTATATTGAGAGATCACTTCAGAAATTTGCTCAACCAAGAAACACTGAGCATGCCCATACAGTATGCTGAACAAAACATAGAAAAACAAATGCTTGATGCTGATATAACTCTAGATAAGATAATTACTGAAATCCAACAAGCAAAAAAAAGGAAAAGCCCTAGGACCAGATCGCATTTCAATAGAATTCTACAAAAATGCCTCAGTTCAGTTTTTGCTAAAAATGTGCGAAATATTCAACTTCATTTTGAATACAGCTCAAGCTCCTCAATCTTTCAAAGAAGCTCTTGTATTCCCAATACTTAAGAAAGGAGACCCAAATGATCCAACAAATTATAGAGGAATATCTTTTACAAATGCAATAGCAAAAATATTTACTGCGGTGCTACTCTCTCGGAAAAAAAAATGGGTAGACCAAAATCAACTAATTAGCATTTATCAATCAGGTTTTCGGTCAGGTTTTTCGACAACCAATAATATCTTCGTGTTAAATGTAATTATAGAGGAATTCAAACTACGACAACGAAAATTGTACATCTTCTTCGTAGATTTCAAGGCAGCCTTTGACACGATAGATAGAAAAGCTCTATACTTTAAGCTTAGCCAACTGGGAATGTCGACAAAAATGCTAACAATAATAAAAGAACTATATAATGGATCCAAATCGGCGGTATGGGATGGAGAAAAAGCAACGGAATGGTTTGAAACAGAAACCGGTTTGAAGCAAGGATGCTTATTAAGTGCCATTATGTTCGTACTCTTCATAGACGATGTGACATCATATTTACCTGCGGGAACCAAAATAGCTAACACAGTTGTAAAATCCCTCCTTTATGCGGATGATCTTATTCTTCTCGCGGAATCACCCGAAAGCTTACAGTTGATGATTAATAGATTAAACGATTACTGCAAATTTTGGAACCTTTCTATCAACCTTAATAAATCAAAAGTAATGATAGCTGGATTCACGAGAGGAAGATATTCACAAAGGGAAAAATGGCAATGCGACAGAGAGGATATTGAAGTAGTAAAAAGTTACAAGTACCTTGGAATTGATATAACCCCAACCTTTAATATGAAAAAACATCTCACATCGAAGCTTATCACATCAAAAAGTGCAATCGACCTCAGTTGGAGTTTATTATTAAAAACCAGAGGAGTACCCAACTCAGCTAAAAACAAGGTATTTGCGACGGTATTACGTTCTATGATGTGCTATGGAGCCCAAGTGTGGGGTTTTCAAGAGTACGAAGAAGTTGAAAAACTGCTGAGATTCTTCATTAAAAAAGTATTCCAACTACCCACAAATACACCAAACTACATGATACATCTCGAAACAGGACTGGCCACACTATATATCCTCAATTTAAAACTGCATGTAGACTTCATTACAAAAGTTATCGGAAACTATAGCCACGACAGACTACAACGCGTTTTAGGACTGTACGCTATCGAGAGGAACCACTCCTTCATAAAAAAAATGGAAAGAATTAGCAGACTCAGTTGCTATACCCTTGATTTTAAATCTAGAGAGACCTGATGAACTCAGTAATAAAATGTATGAGATAATAAGAGCAGTAGACATTAAACACAGAGAAAACTTCACAAAAAAAGCACACGAATCAGAAAACCGTATTATGTACCCATATTTAGCTCATAACCTGAATGAAAATAATTACTTCACCGATGCGAATACGTGCAGAAAAATATCATTGTTGTTCCGAGCGTGAGGTGAACTACTTAACCTAAATGGAACGTGTTTTAACAGTTCTGAAACCAATTACTGCACATTATGTTACCAACACGCAAGAGAAGACACATTCCACTTCATAGGTTGCTGTCCAATATTGAGGAACTTTAGGATCCAATATCTGGAAAAGTCTACAATAACCCTCGAGGAAATCAAGATACTGCTAAACGGGCCACACTGGGACTCACTCTATAATTATTTGGAAGCTGCTTTACGGTACAGAAACCTTATTATAACAGAATTTATATGAGAAACTGTATATATGAAAAAAAAAAGGTTATTTATATATATTATTATTATTACCATTGTCTTCTTATTCATTCATTCAAAACACTGTAATACAATTATGTTAAATATTTAAAAAAGCAAATACTGTTTAATAAATGTATCTATCTAATCTAATCTAATCTATTCATTAGCCAACGTAAAAGTTCATTAAAAAATTTTTTCGTCAAATCAATGAAATTATTTAATCAACTAACGATACAATTCGTTCATTCATGGACTTTTTTATTAATTAAAGATTTTTTTATTTCGTTTGTAAACTGCATTTGATGATTAATTGTACATTTTTTAAAACGAAATTATTTTGAGAGTGAATATTTAAAAATAAGATTAATAATAAATCTTCTTTTAATTAGCTTTGTTTAAAAATTTTCCCGAATTTTATCATAAAAACTTTAAAATTTCTTTAGAGTTAAATTTGAATTTCAGAAAGTAATTTTAATAAATTGCCTTCATAAGCCAATTCCAATTTCACATTGAAACATTTTAAAGTTTTTATGTGATGCACGAATAAAATTTGAAAATAGAAATTTGAATTTTTTAAAATTCACTCGAAAAATTTAAATAACGTTAATAAATTAACTTTATAAATAAAAATACTAATTAAATTCAGAAATGTGAAACATTCAAATTAGAAAATAATTTTTGTGAATTGGCACGAATATTTAAACAAATCCTACTTATCTTAATATTTAACTATAACCTTTTAAAGGTATGAAACAAAAATAATTTTTTTACAGGAACACGAAAAAATTTTTTTTGGTCGGAAAATTATACACACTATTTGTTTAACCTGAATTTGGCAATCAGAATACGATTGAACCAAATACTTGGACATAGAAATAGAAAAATCCACTTGAACAGTTATTTTTGTTAAGTCTACTTTTAAACAAATCTGTGTTTTTTGTATCTGTTGTTTCATTTTTATTATGTCTGGGATTTTAATGGGGTGTTATGAACCTAGTGAGCTGTGACCCTGCTTCCGCCCTGACTTAGAAAATTTTTTATTATTAAATGAAATTTTTCATTCAGTTATGCCAGCTGTTTATCAAATAAAAAACAAAAACAAGTAGCTTCAGATTTATGTTAAAAGTGTATGAATTCAATTTCATTTAGATAATTAAGCCTGTTGCAACTAACGTGTATTTTAAATGAGGTGTTCCTATGTGAAAACTATTTGTTCGTTGAGTCTACGAAAATTCAGACAACGTAAAGAATTTCACAACCGAACTTTTTTTAGTGGGGCATGACGAAAGCCACTTTTTTGGACTTCTCCATATCATCGGTGCAATTAAAACCTCTATTTTTTGAGAAAAAACAAATACAGTAAAATAAAATTAGTTGCGTGACAGTTCGTGAAAATCCAAGTCCTATAATAGAGTTACACTCTCCAACTATTCCTGTGTACATGTATGCTTTAAGTCGGCAGAAATGGGAGGCAGGGGGGGGGGCTGACTGTTCCGTTTATCATGACAAAAAATTCTCGTGCATAATTTGCAGTACCTCGAAAAAGACAGTATACCCCAGAAAATAATTTACGTCTTTGGTGATTTTGAAAATTATGTCTAGGTTATGACAAACTCTACTCACAAATTTTGCTTTTTCAGCGCTCGATAAATATTAACAGCACCACTTTTTACTTGCGATATAATGTACGTAGTATAGGGCAAGTTTAGGATTCGTGGAAAAATAAAATTCGGGATAATAATTTTCCCTAACATTACGATGATAGAGAATGCGAAAAAATTGGGTCTCGCAATTTTGTCTGTCCCTCTGTCCGTCTGTCCGTCTGTCCTTCTGTCCGTCTATCCGTCTATCCGTCTGTCCGTCTGTCTGCACCTTGACCTGCAGTCTAAACCGCTGAAGCGATCTTCTTCAAATTTTTGACTTAAAGTTCTTATGGATTCCCTAGAGGGTAAATTGAAATTTGTTTTTTTAGTTAAAAAAATAACGGTTACCTACCATACAACCAATATACAAAAATTGAATTATTTTAAAAACCGCTTTAACGATTTTGGAAAAAAAATTAAATGCTACTATAATTACTACATTTTATATTTTGGTAGAAAAACAAATTTTTATAACGGTTAATAACGGTACCTACCTATCACAGAACCGATTTTTTGGTTTTCAAATTTCTCGTTAACGGCTACATCGATTTCAACCAAATTTTTTAAGTAAGAGGTCCTCTGAAGTTTTAACAATTTTGCATATACATTTTTTCAAAAATTTTTTTGGATTTTTAAAAAAATATTGAAATTTTTTTTTTGAAAATTCATTATCTTGAAAAAGGGTTAACCCTCTACTGCACAAGAAGCCATATATGGCTTTTGATTTTGAAACACCCACTACTGCGATTGCGCAACTGCCACTGGAAAAATAGCATTTTGATCGTTTAAAATAGTTATTTGTTTATATAAATTTGAGTATTTCTTTTCTTTTTTTCTTTGCTCAAGTAGCGAAAAACCACAATAAAATTTAACAGTGCACGCAGCGAGAAAGTAGTGAAAAAATATAGAAATACAAGTTTATTTATTATTGGCAAAGCGAATAATATAAAGGCTGTTATATTTTTTTTAGTGAGATTCGATATTGGAAAATAGAATTTAAGAGTTAAATTTTCAATTATGTTTGTGGAATTCAAAACACCGCGCGTTTGTGAGAACGTCTATATATGGCTCCTTATCCATTCACAACAATATTTAGGGACGCCATATATGGCTGCTTGTGCATTCACAAAAAGATGGATATTAGATCTTTTCGTTTCTATATATGCCTATTTTAGATTTTAAGCGGCTAGAGAAGAACGTCTTTGCATGAGTCGACAGTGTCTGAAGAGGGGTCGGGCGGCGCGGTGGCGCGCTTCAATTTCAACACTCCAAAACGCCAAAAGACTAAAATTGCTTCAAATCCTTGGATTTTGGATTTCTCATGTCATCCTTCAAAATAAATAGAAAGGTGTCATGACATTTCACTAAATTTTGATCGCTTGGACTCTATGGATCATATTCCTGAATAGCAAAAAACAAGGCAGATATCCCAAAATGACTGCAGTTACAACAAGGACCGAAATTGTTTCGCATCACTCCGAACTTAATATATTTTGTAATGAATATTTGCGAAAAAGTGTTTTTTTTTTTGTTAAATTATTGCTTAGTTTTGCAATGAATATTTAAGAAATCGTTTTTGTTTTTCTTTTACCCCTTGAACAAAATTCTATATTTATTTTTTTTGCGGTTCGAAAAATGTGTAACTGCACAAGAAGCCATATATGGCAAAAGTTAATAACTTTTAATAAAATTTGATTAAACAATTTTTTGTTTTTGTATTCAATTAACTGTACAAAATGAAAAACAAAAACGACATTTCAGTTTTTATATTTTAATTGGATGATAGTGCGTGCAGTAGAGGGTTAATGATTGTTTTTTAATTTCGTGAAAAATTGTATTTAATTAAATACTAAAAGTTGGCATACCAAATTTTTTTTTTTTTAATTTTCAAGAATTTTTATAGGTATATAAAAAAAATATTTAACATAAAAAAAACGCTCTAACGATTTTTGAAAATATTTATCAAACAAATCACATGGCATACTTTTTTTGTAGCTCTATCTGTTTTAGCTATTAAAAAAAAAACAAATTTATAGTAATTTTTAGTAATAATTTATATTTTAAATTGTTTTTAAGACTTTTTTAATGATGTCATAATGATATAGAACTACTACATATGCACATTGTAAATTTTAAGCTACGTTCAAGTTGTTAGCTATGAGAGAAAGTTTTTGCGGTGCAGTCATGCCCATTTTTTTTTCGTAAGCATTTAGCAAACAAAATTAGCAACTTATTATTATGTATATTTACATATGAATTTCTGGAAATGCCAAGCTAACTTTATACACATCGATTTTTATTTTAAAAGCTGGGCCAAAATTATAGTTTTACATCAATATCAATATACGTATATTATGGTAAGCGATTTGGAATGCGTCTAAATAAAAATTGTCAAATTCGTTTAATATAAATAATTCCAAAACAGATTCTCAAAGGATGTTGGTTCTCTTTGACACATCCATGTTTTCACAAATAATGTTTCCCTCATATTTTGTGGGTTTTGTAAAATTTTTCGTGGTTCTAAATTCAACTCCCCCCGTCTTCTTATGTATGATAGAGATACGAAAACTGTGTGAAGGTTACTTTTTATATATTTTAAAAATTCTTTTACGTTAACTTAACTATTTTATTTAGTTCTATTGGAGTAAAGAAAATGTTCGCTATGCATTAAAGTGATTCACACACTCAGGTCACCTGACCCATTAATTATTTAAATAAAATTTCAGTAGGAAGGTATAGTGGTTATGTTTGTTGTACCAAAGATGAATATACATAATACTGTGTATCAGGAGTACCGTATAGTAATTTTACTATAGCCAGTAGCTACTCAAATGAAAATCTATTCCATACTACAAATACTTTAAGCATATTTGGGGCTGCAAATGGATCTCTTAAAAAAAGGTAAAGCGAAAAACATTATGCTTTATGTTTAAATATTCTAGTGTGTATGTTTTTTTAAGTTTTTTTTTTTGTGTAGTCGGTTTTGGTTTCGGAAAAGCTGAATATTATTATTACTCATGCAGAGCAATGGAATGGTCTCTTTGACTAAGCAATCTTCAAACACCATTTTTCCTATTTATATTTTTTTAGACATTCTAAAAATTTGCACTCAAAATAATTTGTTTTAATAATTTATGAAAGTGTGAAAACCAAGTTTATAGGAATGCTACCCACGGTTAATATACATAAGTTATATTTATAAAGTATTTTCACGGGTTTATTAATCCAAAAAAAAAAAAACAAGAACAGTTCTTGAACTGGTTTTTAGTTAAACTACATGAAGTTGGTGAAACTTATTTTACCATACACACAAAAAAGAAAAAAGGATCTGTTAATTAAACCTTGTTTTTTTTTGTTTTACTTGAATAGTTTAGTGATAGAGTTTTTTAAAGCTTGGGAGTTAATCAGAAATATGTGAATATGTGCTATTTCGGTAGTTGTCAGTTTTGAACCTGTAATTTTGTGACATTTGACAAGTACACACGCTTCAACAATAAGTATGTACGCCTCAGTAACGTATTGAAATTATTAAAATTCACTATAAAAAATGCATGAAAATAATCCAGATTTCCATCGAAAAATCATCTTGACTGATGAAAACCCAAAATTTATTGTTCAAAAACCTCTCCATCCTCAACGAGTAATCGTTGGTGCGGCTTATAGTCTGGCGGGGTCATTGGAACTTAATTTTTGTAAAATGAAGCTGTAGCAACAGCTACGGTGAATGGATTGCGCTATCGAGAGATGATTAATAATTTTGTATGACCGGAATCGGATGGTATTGGTCTGGACAACGTTTACTTTCAAAAAGACGGCGGCGCGGTGTTACGTGCCACACAAGCAACGAAACCATCGATCTCTTATGGGAAAAGTTTCCGGACCGTGTTATCTCGCGAAGAGGTGATCACAATTGGCCACCGTGATCTTGCGATTTAACACCTTGCGACTCCTTCCTTTCCAAGAACTCAGAGATGGAATTCATCAGGCTTTGGAGGCATACAGCAGCCACTTTGCGATTTGGTGATGGAAAATTTCATGAAAAGGATATTGTAGTGTAAGCGTAGTCGTGTTGGCAATTTGACTGATATTGTTTTCCATTATTAATGGCATACTTTCCTCTTTACATTGAAATAAACATACGATCATTTATTTCAAAAAAAATATCTGAATATCAAAATAACACCTTTTATTGGAAACCCCATTACATCAAAACGACTTGTTTATGTGATTTAAAAAAAAATCGATGATGCTGCGATTATTACAAAAAAACGTATGGTGTGTAGCTGAAGTAGAACTCATTACAACTTTTGCTGCACGCTTCAGCTACACGCATTGCGTTCAAGAGGGTTATCTTGAGTAGGTAGGACATGTAAAGATATTCTTCAGTCTTATTATTGCAAGGAACAAAATTTTGTTTGCACAAAATTAAGACGGTATTATCCGTGTTATTATTAGTTTGTTCGTAGTGTTGGAAAAGAAGTGATTTATGGTCGAATCCTCAAGATTGATTTCTTAAAATGACGGGAAAATAGGTTTTAGTTGTGTGTATTGACATAAAAAATGCAGTTAAAATTAAAGCAATCTGATGGAGTTTCGTGGACATTTTAAAAGGGAAAAAATTAGGAATAAATTGAAATGAAATCACTCTTAACAAAAAACCTTCACATTCACATATTTTGTTTCTAAATAAATGAATTGGTTGGCGCAACGGTTCATTAAAAACCAGGGCCTAGTGACTAACAACTCACATAACCATTCCTGTGTGCGCGTGTCGACAGGAATGGAAGGGACCTACAATTTTATGCCAAATCCGAACGGCTAGACGAGAGGCACTTATTCATGACAAGTGATAGGGCAAGTTCGTAATCGCAGAAATCTGCGACAGATCTGCCGCATGTCTGCTTAGCTTCTGCGTATCGATTTTGTTTTTCTTCTGCCCGCAGAAAGTAAGCAGGCGGCAGTCTTTGAATACATTTGTATTCGTAAACATCGCAGCGCAGAAAATTTTTTCAAAATAATCCGATTATAAAAAAAAAGAAATATGCTTGGTTAGACAAATATCCCGATGATATATGTACTTAGAAGCCATTTCATATACAGGGTGGGCCAAATACAAGTTTCTTATTAAAAATGCAATAAAATGAAAACAAATTAATTTTGTCCATGTATTGCCTTATTCATTACAACAAACCATCAATTATGGAACACAATGTCGTTCAAGTGGCTGCCTCGGCTGCGCAGTAGCTCATTCGGTCACTCCAATTTGCCAAAATCTCGTTGATGGTTTCGGGCTGTAGCTCACGGATTGCTTGGATGATATTGGCCTTAAGTGCTTGAATCATTTCCGGATTGTTGGCATAACATCGGACCTTCACGGTTTCCCACAAAAAAAAATTCCAAGGGGTCAAATCTCAGCTCCGAGGCGGCCAATTGACATTACCAAAACGGCTGATATCACGATTTGGGAATTTGATGTGTGGGTGTATGGCATGGCGCGCCATCCTGCATAAACCAGAGGTCGTCCAAATTCTTGTCTTTAATTTCAGTAAAAAAAATGGTTAGCATGGCTCTGTAACAACGTTGACCGAAACGTTGTTCCCAGCCTCGTTTTCGAAGAAAAATGGTTCAATGATGCCATCACTCCACAATCCGAACCAATCTGTCACTCTCTGTGGATGCATTGGCTTCTCGACAGTAAGGTGCGGGTTTTCCTAGCCCCCGATGCGGCAATTTCGTTTGTTAACGAAGCCGCCGGGATGAAAATGCGCCTTGTCAAAAAAGATGATTTTCACACAGCACCCACTTTTGAAATATTTTTTTTTGCCATATTTCCCAATGTTGTTCAAGCGTGAAGCGACACATCTCGTTCCGCGGAGGTATAATACTGACTTTCTGTCAATATTAAGATTGGGAAACAGCTGTCAGTGTCAATTTGTATACCTAATTCAAAAAGAAACCACTAGATGGCCCACCCTCTACTTACTTGTTTTAATTTCAATATTTTTTCAGCAGAAATTCGTTTTGTTCAGCAGAATTTTTTTTTCTTCACAAACAACCCGACGACGCCGACTTGATTTCTGCGTACTTTTGATGTTTACGAACGTAATTTTTTTTGCAGGCCTAAGTCAGATTTCAATTTTTGTTTACGAATACAAACTTTGCGGATCTAAATTAGTCAGACGATTACGAATTTGCTCATACTCTTAGAGGATTGGCAATTCCTCGCAAGAGGCAGTAGCCCTGAAAAAAAAACTTTTTATTTAGTTTTTAAGTGATGGACGAGGCTAAGAAATGAACCCAAACCTCCAGCGTCCAGTAGTTCGTAACCATTACGTTACGAACTACTACCAGAAACATTATTTGCCGGGAAGCGTGAAATAAAAAAGAACAAACATAGGTAGAAAAAGGCATGCAAAAATATATTCCTCTAATATAAATGTAGGTACTTAACTTATAGCAAAAAAAAATATTATTTTTAAAGTTTGCGAAGCAACGTGAGCATGAGTCGGCTAGTATCTCTCTGGGGGATTCATAAAAATACTGAATAAGTTAAGAGTTTGAATACGATACCTCTAGAGAAGCAGGTCTAGTAGGTGTGAGTTCAGCCAAAATTATTTGCATTCTTTTCAAATACTGTTTTATCAAAATTTGATTTAAATCTTAAGTTCGATTCTCTTTGAGGAGTGCATAACTTGCCCCATAGTCAGAGAAAATAGTGTTTGCAATAATTAATTTTAATATTATTATGTAATTTGTAATTACATGTTAATAAAAAATAATAATAATAATTGCCCAAAAGTCAACCTCCGTCACAAATAAACTCATTATTATGCTTGTTTAGTATTTCGTCCTTCAAGGACGAACAAACAAAACTGAAGAACTCTTGCATTTGAAGTTTCCTCATAAGAAAAACTTAAAAACCATAAACCATTTTTTGTGAAAATGTACCTCAGTAAACTTTGATTAATTCATAAAACTTATGTTTCATATTTTTGTATAGATATTTGTTAGGTACAGATAGTATTTATTATATGTATTAGTTGGTTATTCAATTTTATTTCAATAATAAATTTATTGTCTCTCAACAAAAACAAGAACTTATCATTGAACAATATGTATGTATATTGAATGTGAATGGTTTATTGTTATCACAGAAACTAGAATGAAATTGAAATGTCAACAGCAGTGCATTCTTAATTTATTTATTCTCTTCATTCGAAATGTGCATTATAATCCTTGACAGGAGAATATTTTGAACAGAATAGGATAACAATGTGTTATTGTCTATATCTACATATTATATGATTAGAAAATATAAGTACATACCTACTTCTTATGCAAATAGGTATTGATTTT
Source organism: Melangyna quadrimaculata (assembly GCA_949320155.1). Taxonomy (NCBI): domain Eukaryota; kingdom Metazoa; phylum Arthropoda; class Insecta; order Diptera; family Syrphidae; genus Melangyna; species Melangyna quadrimaculata. The sequence goes on along the minus strand of OX439485.1, from coordinate 152,565,253 downwards.
GTTTTGTTTTGTATTCGTTTACTTCTTGACATTATTGAAATAGTTCGAAGGAAGGATTTTATGGCAGTTAACAATATCACTTGTGGAAAATAATTTTTTTTTGAAGTGCAGTTAAAGTTGCTAAGTATCTTAATCGTACAAAAAGAATAAAAAAGAAGCGTACGCAATGTTGATCGCTGTGGGACTCCATAATGCACATTTATTTTTTCATTTGATACATGCTTTTATGTTTACTCTCTAAGACAATTTGCCAACCAGCCAGTGCAGCGTTAATCCCTCCGTTCTATTTTCTAAGTAAGTTTCTAAATGATTGCGAATTTTAAAAGCTTAACTTAAATCTTTGAACAGTTCCAATCTATACAATACATTCGCAAACTATTTTTACGCCAAACACCATTTGAGCATTTCATTTCATCTTCCTAAGTACGTAGTGCAATAAAAAAAATATAAAAACAAAAATTACAAACACCTACCTATACGCGCTACGAGTCTGTTTTTTAACTCAACCTGAAGTTTAAAACATTCACTTCATCATCACAGGAGTTCATAGAAAACAAAATCGGATACATCCGCTTTATATGCTGAATTTTTGAGAAGTCCTTAAAAAAATGAATTGGAAAGGCTGCACAAGAAAATAATCCGCGTTGGCTGTTGCAAACATTTAAATATTCGCGTGTATTCCTCTTAAAAAAGTGAAATAAAAAAAAAGGTGGAAGGATATAGCTTTTTTTAGGGCTCTAGCCTTCATATTCCGCTTTCCATTTTTTTATGATTTTTTTCTTGTTAGAATTTAGGACGATGAGTGTTTTTTGGCTTGGATATTTTTGTTTGTTTAGGTAGGAACGAGTATATGACAGGCTAAAAGAGATAGAATTTCAGGAAAGAATATGAAAATAAGGACCTCTTTTTTTATTCGTCCCAGAATGGTAAAGGTATGAGTTCTAAAAAAAATGAAGGACCGGCGAATGGTATACGGCACCTAATAGTAGGTATATAGAATACCGTACCTATATTGTAGTTCTGATGATGTGATAGCCAAAGGGTGCGTTGGTGTTTTTATTGCATGGCTATTACTCACTTTAACACACGTGCCTGCCTGATGCCATGCCATCAGCACAAACGCGACGTCGCGCAAATATTCACGTATTTTTTTTGATAGAGTTATGTGTGTTTATTTATTTTGTTTTTGTACAAAAGGGGATCGTAAAAATTTAAATCCTTTGGGCAGAAAAGTTAAATTTCAAAAAAAAAGTGTTAGTTTTGATTTAAAATTGACGAGGGCGAGTGAATATAATTGAAAAGCTTTTTTTTCTGTTTGCTTATTCATGGATAATATTGAAACATTTAATATAAAGTGTGGTGATTTGAAAACAATTTATTGGCAAAAAAATTCAAGGTAATTCATCGGATCCACTAATTTAAATACTGTTTCGTTTAAATTAGTTTTAACATATCTCGTTTATTCAGATATTTTTGTTTGATTTTTATTTTGAGTAAAATATTATATCTTACATCTTAGCTAAGAAAGTTTATTAAAGCTGATTCTGTGAAACATTTTGTTTAAAATTCTTACTAAAATGTATCAATTTGATTGAATGGCGAATATTTGGCGAGCTTTAATAGTTTATTAAGCACAAAATAAATTAAAGTATACTGTCTTGCTTCATCTTCGCAGTGTGAGATATAAGAAATATTGTTCACTTCAATCCATCACTGCATTGTGTGTATTTTGGATTAGCAGTTTTAAATGTTTGGCCATTTTTTTCCGAAAGTCCCATTTCGACAGAAGATTCTGAAACCCTTTTTGCTTAATTTTTCTTTAAAAAAAATGACGAATTTCATAGCAGTACACATTTATTTTAGAAAATTATTATAGCAATATCCTTAATTTGTTCAGAAATTCTAATTTCTTGCAACCAAAAAAGTTAATTCGATACACTGTGGAAAAATTAGTATACGGTATTACCATCACGGAAATTTAGAACAAAGTAAAATAAAATTTATTGCAATATGACAAATATATTTACGGTAAAATTTTGAACTTTTGGTCCTTGTAATTTTCTTAATAGCTAATAGCCGAAAGAAAGAGAGGGCAGCGCATCAGAAATAACAGAGAGGACTACAGCTTCAACTAACAAGTGTGACTGAGATTCGATTGCTTGTTGATAATTTAAATGTTATAACGATAATTTTGTCCGGCCTTAACAAATATATCTATTTTATTCAGGCTTCGGGGTCTTAGCATATATAGAATGTATGTGAAAAGTGTATACCATCTAAAAATTCAGAAATTGGACAAAAAAGTTCAGTTGGTTGCAGAAATTGGTCAACCAGAGGAAATTTTCAATTCAATGGTTAAAGTTTTTCAAGGTCACGACAGATTCTTAGCATCTCAATCTTGGCTTAAGGAAAACGTGATACTGACTTCTGATATCCGCATCTTCTCAGACAGCCAAGCTGCCATAAAATCTCTCGACTGTGTCTCTACAAACTCTAAAACAGCCCTAAACTGTCGATCATCTCTTATAGAGATGGCACAGCAGTTCAATATTCTCCTTTGTTGGGCGCCGGGCCATAGGGACATTCCGGGTAATTGTAAAGCTGATGAACTAGCCAAAGTTGGAACAAGACTACCTATTTTACCTGAAATGGTAGACACCGGTATGCCTATAGCTACATGCAAATTTTTGCTGAAGCAAGATGCTTTAAAAAGAACAAACCTTAGGTGGAACAACATAACCACTTGCCTGGCGACAAAACAGATCTGGCCTACACTAGATGTGAGGTGCTCTAAGTGTTTGATATCTTTGAACAGACTGCATATCAGCTCCGTATTTGGTGTCATAACCGGGCACTGTCTTATAAGCAAGCACGCAAAGCGGCTTGGAGTTTTCGCAAACGATTTTTGTAGGAGCTGTATGGATGAGGAGGAGGAAGAATCTGTTTCTCATCTTCTCTGTACATGCCCTGCCCTATCTAAAAGACGTAGGCTACATCTCGGAGACTTCTTCTTCAACGATCCTAGTGATCTGACAAACATGGACATAAGTAGTCTCGCACGCTTTATTAGAAGCTCCAACTGGTTTTAACGAGCGGGGAGAAAATCGCTCTAGATTCACGTGGTATCACAACGGACCAACTTATGGTATAAGTGTGTCAGTCCCTTGCTGGCAGCCACTTCAACCTAACCTAACCTAACCTAGCATCTCAATTATAGGAAATGCGCAAAAAAGTATAGGTACCATTTTTAAAGTCACCAAATCTTCCGAAAAGGTCAGTAGTTGCTTAGCAATAGATTTTTTTTCGAAGCCGAATAAGACTAAAACAAATAAAAAATCATTAATTAAATCAATGACTGACCAATTTCTGAAACTATGTAGTTGACCTTTTTAACCATTTATTGACCTTTAAGTTAGTTAACTTTCTTGTATATATCCGACATATGTACCTGCGAGGTGCCCCGGTGTCTATATTTACTTGAACATTGAAAAATTTTATTTCAAATATATGAATTGTTTAATTTAATTTAATTAAAAAAATGATTCAAATTCCATTAAGAAATGAGTTATTTTATAACTCACTTCAAATTTGAGATACAATTGGATAATCTGAAACTAATAAATACCAATTTGGGTATAAAATTTGTTAAAAAAGGAATTATTTTATAACTAACTTCAAACTTGTCATCAATTTGTTTAATTTGTAACCAACAAATATCAATTTGTGTAAGAAAAACGAGTTATTTTAAAACCAACTTCGAACTTTCGATTTAAATGTTTAATGTATATCCCATAAATAACAATTTATGTTTAACAAGAGTTATTTAAAAACTTATTTTAAACTCTAGATTAAATTGGTTTATTTGCAACCGCAAAATAATTATCTACAGCCATATTAATAAAAATAGCGCTCAAATCACCTGTAACTTTCGAACTCTCGTGTAAGCATGGATTAAGAGATAACTCGTAAATTAAAACGTATAATTATTTTTCTTATTTCACCTTGTTGGTTTAGCTAGCTCGTAAGCGGCACAAATCTTACTCCTTATCCACGAGTTAATGACAACTCCCGCTAGCTACGTTTATTAATATGGAAGCTTATGATTAGGAATAGGTTAAAAAGTCTAAATTTTATCTTCAGCTTAAAAATTGAATTTTTCAAGCCAATATACAGGGTGTCCCTTAATTCGTCAAGAGTATTTTAGGGTATGATTCTACAGTTAGGGCCTATCTCCAATTTTGATATCATTTATCGGGAATTTAAGAAAAGTCTTACTTTGGGGTACCCTGATCCATGTTACCGGTAATTGCGCCGTAAGTACTTATAATAGAAACTTCGTTTAGGCCTTTGTTTTGAGAAGAAATACCAGCCTTTGTAATTGCGTTTAAATACATTTGGTATTTATTTTTTTGGTATAATTTTTTTTTCTGGTACCAAATTTTTCCAAAAACTTTTTTTTAATTTCAAAGCGGATTCGGTAAGATTCTAGCAAAACAAAAACAAAATATTAAGCAAAAAAAAATCGAATTCTTGCTTTTATTTCGAGTTATTTAGCATTGCAAATGTTTTTTCTTCGTATTTAAATTCAAAACAAATATCATACAGCCAGCGTCTAAACTGATCCTGTTGATATCAAATTTCTTTATATTAGCAATTTCACCAAAAATAAGCTTTTTTGAAAAACTAAAAACTGATTCGTTATGTATTAAGCAAATCAAAAACAAAATATTAAGTAAAAAATGTCGACATTCTGCGCACATTTCGAGTTTTTTGACTTTGAAAAACAATGACCTCGTCGACCAAATTTCACTAAAAACATGTTTTTTTATAATTTTAAAAACGGATTCAGTAAGATTTTAGCAAAACAAAAACAAAATATTAAGCAAAAAAATTGAAATTTTGCGTATAATTCGAGTTGTCTGACTTTGAAAAAAAAATTCTCGACTTAAAATATTTTTTTTTCTGCAACCAAATTTTCCAAAAACACTTTTTTTTTAATTTAAAAGTGGATTCGGTAAGATTCTAGCAAAACAAAATATCAAGCAACAAAATTCGAAATCTTGCTTTTATTTCGAGTTATTTAGCTTTGAAAATGTTTTTTCTTCGTATTTAAATACAAAACAAAAATCATACGGCCAAGCGTCTAAGTTGATACTGTTGATATCAAATTTGTTTATATTAGAAATTTCCCCAAAAATAAGCTTTTTTAAAAAGCCAAACTTGTTGCTGAATTTTATTTTTAGTATTGTTACATACATTCAAATAAATTATTAAAACATCATGTTGATTACGCATTTTTTGGAGAAAATTGACTCCAAAGTCAAAAAATTAGCATGGGCAAGAAAAATGAAACAGGATAAAAACTGAATATCTTAAGACTGAGACATGGTATTAAATTAATTTAAACGCAATTACAAAGGCTGGTAGTTCTTCTAAAAATAAAAGCCTAAACGAGCCCAATCATAAGTACTTACGGCGCAATTACCGGTAACATGGATCAGGGTACCCCAAAGTAAGACTTTTCTTAAATTCCCAATAAATGGTATCAAAATTGGATATAGGCCCTTACTGTAGAACAATTTTTTTCTTAGAATTTACCCCAGAATCATACCCTAAAATACTCTTGACGAATTAAGGGACACCCTGTATAACCAAAAAGTTATTTTTTGGATAAAATTAAACCCGAATCCAACTTAGGGTAGATATTGTTTTCTTAACCTATAAATAACCAGAGTAATTAAATAACTTATTTCTAGCGACACTAAAACTAGGGTTATTTGTGGTTATTTTTTAAACGCGGTTATTATATTGTTGTTTCTTATTTAAATCTTGCTTTTACTTGAAGAAGTTGTTATACTAATATAATATTATAATATTTTTAACAATATGCCTGTAAGACCTCAGGTCTTAGATTTTTTTGTTGGCACATTGGATTGAGAATTAGATGTTAATTATCTCATGAAATTCCACGGGTGGCATCCAGCTGAAAATGGGGAATATAGAAAAGAATGCAACCTAGACTGGGGATCGAACCCACACTTCCAGGTAAACAGTCAAACACTATATCCACTGTGCCATCGCCACCCGCCACTAATCTACTAACTTTGTTGAATTAAATTGAAAATATTTGAATATAGGGATGATAACTATTGAAAAGAGCAGGAGCATCATAATAAATCAGAGCATCATAATTCTGAAAATCTGTGTAACCAATTACGATTTTAGTTTCAACCCAATGGAGTTTGGCCAGGTGCTTCATTTTATTCATACAACCTAATGTGTTTATAGGCATTAATAGAAATTAATTATCAATGCATGTGTATAGGGTTACCTAACTCAAGTTTTAACCCTCTACTGCACGCACTATCATCCAATGAAAATATAAAAACTAAAATGTCGTTTTTGTTTTTCATTTTGTACAATTAAGAGACTAAAAAATCAAAAAATTGTTTAAGCTAATTTTATTAAAAGTTATTAACTTTTTCCATATATGGCTTCTTGTACAGTTACATATTTTTCAAACAGCACAAACAATAAATATAGAACTTAGTTTAAGCTGTAAAAAAAAACAAAAACGATTTCTTTAATACTCATTGCAAAACTAAGCAATAATTTAACGAAACAAAATATTTTTGCAAATATTCATTACAAAATAAGTTAAGTTCGGAGTGAAGTGAAGCAATTTCATTCCTTGTTCAGACACAGATTTAGTTTTTTTTTTTCACATTGTAAAGGTCCTGTACCTGAAGTCATTTTGGAATTGCTGTCTTGTTTTTTGCTATTCGGGAATATGATCCATAGAGTCGAGCTGAAGAGAATTCAGTGAAATGTCATGACGCCTTTCTATTTATTTGAATATGAGAAAACCAAAATCCAAGGATTTGAAGCAATTTTAGTCTTTTGTCGTTTTAGAGTGTTTGGAGTTGAAGCACGCCGACCCCTTTTCAGACATTGTCGACTCCTGCAAAGGCGTTCTTCTATAGCCGCTTAAAATCGGAAATAGGCATATATAAAAACGAAAAGATTGAATATCCATCTTTTTGTGAATGCACAAGCAGCCATATATGCAGTGGCCTAGCTATCATAGGGCCTGGTGGTGCAGTGCACCAGGGCCCCGGAGCTCAGGGGGCCCTCCAACCTAAGCTTTGAAAAGAGCGGGTCAGCCATTTCGCCAACTCCTAAAGCTAGAAAACCTGGACCCTGCTCACAAGGCTGGGACCTCTTATCAAAATTCACCGGAGAATCAGAAATTACTTTAAAAAAATTGAATCCAACGAGGTGGTCGAGCAGGGTTAATTCAATAACTGGAGTAAAAGTTCGTTTTTTTTAGCATTGTCCAAAATAACGCTGAAGAGTTCGAGTAAAGACGAACGTAGTGAAGCGGAGGTTTTAAAATCAAAAATGCTGAATTTTGAGTTTGTATTCCCTTGCGAATTCATGCATAGCGTATTAAACAAAATCAATTATGTTTCGAAAATTTTGCAAAAACGTGATATCGTTTTGGACGAGGCGAGTTAGGCTTTGGACCAAACAACAGATACATTTTAAGAGTACAGGAATGACTTCAAGTCTTTCAAATCCAAGGCCACCGAAACCGCGAAAAAATACCATATCGATCCTACCTTCCCAGAAAAGCGACAAGGAAAGACTGACTAAAAAGCATTTCGATGAATTGGCTTCTGATCACCGATTCCAGAACCAGGAAGAAGTCTTCAGAGTTAGTATTTTCAACAATGTACTCGACGTTTTTCTGGGTGTGAGTGCAGTTTGTAAAACGTTCGACTTTTTGATTCCAAAAAATTTACTCAGCATGAATGAAACGATTTTAATCGCGAAATGTGATCAGTTCCAGATGAAATATTCCGATACAACTGGACCCACTTTTTCGCTCCAATTTCTTAATGCTCACCATCTGGTCCTTCCTCAATTGCCGGAGACGTGGTCCATTCACCAACTTTGCAAAGAAATTATAACGAAATTTGGCGTGAATTACATGCAGAGAGAATCAGCATGTCAACAACTATAATGTTGCTTATACACCACCCCAAAAGTACCTCAATTTTGATAATCAAGTACATGAAAAACATAAAATGTTCTGCTGTCTCTAACAGTGATCATGTACAATAAACCAACGCTAAATGAGGAGAGCTTTCAAATAACAGTTGTGCGTTTTATGTACATAAGCATTGTTCTCTCGCATGATGTACCTACTCAACTTGAATCATCCGTTATCTGCATACATTGCATTATCGTGGCATTCTAAAGCTTAAACAAATTTCTGATTGGATTCATTCTTGTAATGACCGTTGAAAGACCTACATACAATTTATGAAGATTTTTGAAGTAAAAATAAAAAATAAATTAAAATTAAAATTAAAATTAAAATTAAAATTAAAATTAAAATTAAAATTAAAATTAAAATTAAAATTAAAATTAAAATTAAAATTAAAATTAAAATTAAAATTAAAATTAAAATTAAAATTAAAATTAAAATTAAAATTAAAATTAAAATTAAAATTAAAATTAAAATTAAAATTAAAATTAAAATTAAAATTAAAATTAAAATTAAAATTAAAATTAAAATTAAAATTAAAATTAAAATTAAAATTAAAATTAAAATTAAAATTAAAATTAAAATTAAAATTAAAATTAAAATTAAAATTAAAATTAAAATTAAAATTAAAATTAAAATTAAAATTAAAATTAAAATTAAAATTAAAATTAAAATTAAAATTAAAATTAAAATTAAAATTAAAATTAAAATTAAAATTAAAATTAAAATTAAAATTAAAATTAAAATTAAAATTAAAATTAAAATTAAAATTAAAATTAAAATTAAAATTAAAATTAAAATTAAAATTAAAATTAAAATTAAAATTAAAATTAAAATTAAAATTAAAATTAAAATTAAAATTAAAATTAAAATTAAAATTAAAATTAAAATTAAAATTAAAATTAAAATTAAAATTAAAATTAAAATTAAAATTAAAATTAAAATTAAAATTAAAATTAAAATTAAAATTAAAATTAAAATTAAAATTAAAATTAAAATTAAAATTAAAATTAAAATTAAAATTAAAATTAAAATTAAAATTAAAATTAAAATTAAAATTAAAATTAAAATTAAAATTAAAATTAAAATTAAAATTAAAATTAAAATTAAAATTAAAATTAAAATTAAAATTAAAATTAAAATTAAAATTAAAATTAAAATTAAAATTAAAATTAAAATTAAAATTAAAATTAAAATTAAAATTAAAATTAAAATTAAAATTAAAATTAAAATTAAAATTAAAATTAAAATTAAAATTAAAATTAAAATTAAAATTAAAATTAAAATTAAAATTAAAATTAAAATTAAAATTAAAATTAAAATTAAAATTAAAATTAAAATTAAAATTAAAATTAAAATTAAAATTAAAATTAAAATTAAAATTAAAATTAAAATTAAAATTAAAATTAAAATTAAAATTAAAATTAAACACGAGGTGTTTATTATACTTATAACTCGTGCTCGAATGTGACCTTACGGAAGTGTATACAGCAATGCTGCTTACTTTACTTTATTTTGATGGCGCTCACAGCCCAGGATGGGCTTCGGCCTCAACTAACAAGCCCCTCCAGCCAGCTCTGTCCCTAGCTAGCAGCTTCCAGTTGCGCACACCGAGTGCTTTGATGTCGTCATCCACTTGTTTGCGCCACCTGTTACGGGTTCTTCCTCTGCTGCGTACCCTATCGGGGTTGGATTCGAAGACTCGTCGGGCAGGTGCGTTGCTGTTCATACGCTTCACGTGCCCCAGCCATCTCAGCCGCTGTATTTTCAGCTTTTTGACCAGGTCAACGTCGCTGTAAAGCCCGTATAGCTCTACGTTGAATCTTCTCCTCTATACTCCTTCGATACACACCGGACCGAAAATCACACGAAGAATCGTGCTCTCAAAGCACCCTAGCAGATTTTTTATCCGAATCTTTCAGTGTCCATGCTTCTGATCCATAAAGCAGGACCGAGATGATTAGGGTCTTGTATAAAGTCTCCTTGGTTCTCTGAGAGAGGGCCTTACTACTTAAATGCCTTCTTAGACCGAAAGACCGAAAAAGAGCAATGCTACTGTTTCATATAATTCCTGTCACTTCCACGGCAGCAGAAAGATCTTTCAGTAAACTGAAGATCATAAAAAATTATTTACGAAACAGCATTGTACAAGATCGCCTCCAACACTTATCGTTAATTGCAATAGAAAATAAGGTGGCATCAAACTTGGATTTGAGTGAAGTTATAGATGAATTCGCAAAAATTAAAGCGCGCAAGAGGTTGTGAATTGGACTCTATTGATCTCATCTGTATAATAAATATTTTATAATGCCATGTGCGTTGTTGCTTATTTTTTCCCATTTTCTTTTATTCAACACAGAGATTTTACCCCTCATAGAGATGACGTATGGATTAAGCCTACTAATGATAAGTTCAACTCACTGTATCCTGTATCCTATTCTTATTCCTATCTATATAATTTTGAAGGGCAATAAAAGTTGAAGCTACGGGGAAAGAGGGGGTGAGGGCACGATTCTTTTTCTATGCACCGAGGCCCTTGGCTACCTATCTACGCCACTGCATATATGGCGTCCCTAAATATTGTTGTGAATGGATAAGGAGCCATATATAGACGTTCTCACAAACGCGCGGTGTTTTGAATTCCACAAACATAATTGAAAACTTAACTATTAAATTCTATTTTCCAATATCGAATCTCACTAAAATAAATATAACAGCCTTTATATTATTCCCTTTACCAATAATAAATAAACTTTTATTTCTATATTTGTTCACTACTTTCTCGCTGCGTGAACTATACACAAATATATATATAAAAAAATATCTATTCGAAACGATCAAAATGCTATTTTTCCAGTGGCAGTTGCGCAATCGCAGTAGTGGGTGTTTAAAAATCAAAAGCCATATATGGCATCTTGTGCAGTTGAGGGTTAAATAATTTTATTAACTCAGTAGACTATTTATTTACAGCATACCTATTTTATACCCAAATATAATTTCACAAATTTATACAAAAAATATTCGCCCCAAATTTAAAAATCATTTCCGATTCAAGTGTCAAAACCATTTACAATCATAAACCAAATAAAGTCGTCAATTTGTCTGAATCGCCTTCTTTTTTTATTGTCTACGTACATTTCAATTGAAAATAATTTATCTTTGCCACATCATTAAATAATTACCCGCACCATAAAAATACAAAAAAAAAAAAAAAAATAACGAGGACAAAAAGATCCGTATCACTTGGATTCACAAAAGATTACAATAGTAGAAAAATTTATACCTCAGGCGGCTACCTAATATTATATTCCCTTATCCAACATTGCCATCTGGCATCGTATCTAATTTTTTGGGTAATCTGAATCCACGCAAAAAAAAGAGAAAAATATTATCCGGGCAAAATTGTGTCGCCTTTAATTCCTCTAAACTGGCAGAGATGACACCTTCATCCGAGCGACGACGACGACAATAATTCAAATAATGAATTCAACACTCTTATTGTGTAACAGGAGACAATTGATAGTGTCGTGTAAGTTATGTTCCAACCGCAGCTAATCCCTGGATAGAATTAAACAAAAAAAAAAAAAAAGATACCAACCAGGAAACTGAATTGAATCAACATTCTCTACCTAAATCCATATTTCTTCAATGTGCATCCAATTTCAAATCAAATTTTCCTAAAGCAAATAAAAGAAATGAAATGGGTGAATTTTCAATGTACATACATCCCTATATTAAATAAATTTAAGGGTAAGGTATCTTTCTGTGGCAAAAATTGAATTATTTTTAAAAATGATGCCGGAATGGTGTGCAATATGTAAGAGAAAGAGTAATGTTTCAAGCGTTTATGCAATTGCCGCCTGAGGCGAAGGCAATCACGCACTCATCAGGGGTTTATTTTTTTTGTTCATATAGGTACGTATGTTCTGCTTCAGGGTGCGTGCCCGACAGGAAACAAATATAATTTTTGCACACACAACCCAATTCAACCCTCTTTTCTGATTTTTTTTTCTAAAATGCACTCTCCAGCAATTACAAGGGTTCGAATCGGATATGATTTTACAACGAAGGCTGGACCCTAACCTACTCAAAGCCGACGTCTAAATTAATAGATATAACATAGACCTAGGCCATTTCCTGTCTATATAAGTTGGTATGAAGGAACGCGGATAGGGCCTTTTCTTATTAGGGTTGGTGGTGGTGAATATATAGGAATAGTGTGGAAATGTGTTCGCTATCCCATCGTTTGACTATATACAACACGAGTAGCTAGCTACATCATCTCTAAATAGATACCTAATAGGCCAGTTTCAAATGTAATAATAAATTATATCTACGATAATGGAATATTAAAAAAAAAAAAACTATAGCAAGGGACCAAGCGTAACAGTAGCCGATGCCGGTTGAGCAGGAAGAAGCACTGGCAAAATTATGACTTTGGTTCCTTTGTGCATATTAATCGTGGAAAATTAAATGTTTTTCTTTCAAGGATTTTAAGTGCTCACGGAAAAGTTAGATTTGATGGGTGTTGCCATATAAGTTTGAAATTGAAATGGTTGTTTTTACGAAAAATGTCAGTGAAATAAATTGATAAGAAATGTAAATAATAAAAAAAAAACCTTTGAAGCTCAGCCTTTTTTTTCAAAACCTGGACGTTAAGACTTTTAGTCAGGGCGAATTCGAGCTAATGATACCAAAAATGTATATGATTTTATTGTGTCTCATTTAAAATTCCCCTAGCACTCCCTCTCCTTGTGGCTAACACCTTCTCCTCTCCATTTTACCCTTTTTTATAAAACAAATTCCAAATTCACTTAGTGATCTTAAAACATTATAAAATTCGTCACACAAGGCAGCAGAAGGAGGAAGTAGTGGGGGAGGGTGGGTTTTCAGGACCCATTTTGCATGTTTTCGTGAATATTTTGAAAACTAAGCGAATTAGTAGAAAATTATAATTCACATAATCAAAGTTAATTAAATTTTCTACAAAATAAGTCATAGTCAAATTTTCCCTTGGAGCAATACCGAACGAGATGCAGGCATTAGAAAAGTTTAACAATTTTAAAAATCATGAAATTGCCTTATATCAAAAAAACATTAGTACAATGACGGCTTTAACGATTTCGATAAAAATAAAATGTATGACTGGATCGCACTAACTTGCTCTTTTAGATAACAAGTAGAATGTTGGCAGACATTGACAAAAAATGTTCAAGGTTCGATAATTTTTTTTTATATCGTTTTATTTTTTAAAATAGAAATTTTGATTATTCTTATGATTAAACACAAAAAATGTGGACAAAAATAAAAAATTATAGATTTTGTCCGCAAAAAAAATTATTTATACAAAGGAGAATGGGCAAAGTGGTCTACCCACTCAACAGTAATGTGTTGTATGTCGTTGAAAAGGTAATTTTACTGACTTCATTTCATTGTAAGACCATTAAGCTCTAAACTATGGGGTTCGTGAGATATTCGGAATCAAAGCACCGAAAAAGACAATAATGCATTTCTTCATTGGAAGTGTGTCCTCATACCTACATTAATCTGTGATACATCGTTGAAAAGATAATTTTGTGTACTTTATTTTTGTATATAGCCGTGAAGACGTAGATCATAGGGTGCAAGAGATATGTGGGCATACAAATCGACACATATAACAACAATGCAATTCTTCATTTGGTACTGGTCTACCGGCTCAACAGTAATGAGTCATACGTCGTTGTAAAGGTTATGGCATTTGCTTCATTTCATTATATGGCAGTTAACCTCTAAACCATGGGGTTCGTAAGATATTCGGCTCTTAAGCACAAAAAACAGCAATAATGCAATTCTGCATTGGTCACTTATCAACCAAGTCAACAACTATGAGTCATGTGTCGTTGAAAAGGCTGTTGCGTGTACTTCTTTTTATTATATGACCGTTAAAGTGTAAATAATGGGATTCGAGAGATATGTGCCAAAAACACTGAAAAGTGCAGTAATGCAATTCCGCACTGGTAGCTGGTCTTTCAACTCAACAGAAATCTCTCTTATATCTTTGAAAACACTATTGCATGTACTTCATTTTGCAATATGCCGTTTAGCTGTAGACCGTGGGGTTCAAGAGGTATTTGGCCATCAAAATAGGCAAATATAACTAATACAATCGCGTCATAGTAGAGCCAAGAAATACTACACATATATACTTATAAATAGAGGTAGGGAAGGACCAGAGGCTCTTAAACACTTTTATTGATCATGCTTGACGGGGCGCCGAACTGTCAGTACATGTGCACATGTTGTATCAATTTTGTGGTATATGTGCATAGCCCAGCATCAAAATGGGTTTACACCACCTGCGGACCGCCTTAGTAATGTCATACTGGACGAAAGTATGATATAAATGTAAAAAAAATTCAAATAAAATATTATAAGTGTGTTTTTTTTATTTATGCTTATATTTTGTAGCCAAATACCTCTTAAACCCCACGGTCTACAGCTAAACGGCATATTGCAAAATGAAGTACATGCAATAGTGTTTTCAAAGATATAAGAGAGATTTCTGTTGAGTTGAAAGACCAGCTACCAGTGCGGAATTGCATTACTGCACTTTTCAGCGTTTTTGGCACATATCTCTCGAATCCCATTATTTACACTTTAACGGTCATATAATAAAAAGAAGTACACGCAACAGCCTTTTCAACGACACATGACTCATAGTTGTTGACTTGGTTGATAAGTGACCAATGCAGAATTGCATTATTGCTGTTTTTTGTGCTTAAGAGCCGAATATCTTACGAACCCCATGGTTTAGAGCTTAACTGCCATATAATGAAATGAAGCAAATGCCATAACCTTTACAACGACGTATGACTCATTACTGTTGAGCCGGTAGACCAGTACCAAATGAAGAATTGCATTGTTGTTATATTTGTATCCCCACATATCTCTTGCACCCTATGATCTACGTCTTCACGGCTATATACAAAAATAAAGTACACAAAATTATCTTTGCAACGATGTATCACAGATTAATGTAGGTATGAGGACACACTACCAATGAAGAAATGCATTATTGTCTTTTTCGGTGCTTTAATTCCGAATATCTCACGAACCCCATAGTTTAGAGCTTAATGGTCATACAATGAAATGAAGTCAGTAAAATCACCTTTTCAACGACATACAACACATTGCTGTTGAGTGGGTAGACCAGCTCCCATACATTTTTGCCCATTCTCCTTTTAAATGCAATATTTGTTGAATAGCTTAGAAGTACTGAAATACAAAATTGTAACAAAATTGACATAGCCAACACCAAGATATTTTGGAAAATCCCAAAAGAAGTCAAAAACTGAATTTTACACTAAAAAATCTCAAAACTTTAATTCAGTTATTCACATTTTTTTTCAAAACGTGCTATGCAGAGTATTGGTATCACTGTTTTAGAGACAACACAACTAAATTTTAAACAAAATCGGTAAAGCTGTTTTCGAGAAAACTTAACAAAACCGTACGGTTGCTACACATTCTAGATAAAAATAAATTGGGTGGCACAACGGCTCATGAAGAACCAGGGCCTAGTAACTAACAACTCGCAACCATTCCTGTGTGCGCCTTTCGACAGGAATGGAAGGGCCCTACAATTGTATGCCGAATCCGAACGGTTAGACGAGAAGCAATTATTCGTGACAAGTGATACTCTTGGAGGATTTGTCAATTCCTCGCAAGAGGCAGTAGCCCTGAAAAAAAAACTTTTTTAGTTTTTAGGTGGACGAGGCTGGGAAGCGATCACAGACCTCCAGCGTGACAGTCGAACGCACTAACCATTTCGCTACGGGCTACTACACACATTCTAGATGAGATTAACAAAAAAGTTTTTTTTTATTCCTAAAATATCACATACAAATGCTTCACACAAAATTTGAAGCAAATCCGTTCAAACGCTTAGGCTCTAGCTCGGTAAACATTAAAACTGGTAGACGCATAACCAAGTAAAAAAAAAAAACAAGGGACTGAGGAAGCTTCATTGTGGTACACCAACTTGAATCTTAATTATTTCGGTGACTACTGCTGCTCAATTTACTATTAGATGTATTCTCACCCCAATGTGTCCTTACAAAAATGTGGAGTTTAAGAAAATTCTTTTAACTTAATTCGTTGTAGCTAGCACAGGAAATCACAGAACAAAAAACTATGATTTCTTCTGCTACATAAAATGAATTAATTTCATTTCTACATCGATACCAACATCTGGCAACATCATACAGACGTCTGCTTCTCTCAATGTTGGTTTTTCTTTGCCGGTATACTAAGGGGTAGTTGCCATTTAAATATTGCAGTTAGAAAAAAAAAACTTTTGTATGAAAAATGTCTGCACTCTCTCTATGTCGGTTCTTATTAAATTTATGTAAATTTCAGGACGGGTGGCTCAGCCATAATTACACTTTTAAGTTGAATTGCACTTTTTAGATGTAACCAGTCATTTTGTGTAATACGCAGGAGGAAGAGTATAAATATACCAACCTAATGTAGGCAAATCTGTACTGTGATGTTAAAGGGTAAATCCCCTTTGAAGTGTGTATAGTGTAGTCAAATCATAGCCCTTGCACTTTGATTTCATTTTTTTATGTTATGGTCTTTTGAAAAACCAAAGGGTTCCGAAAATTGTTGTCGTCATTTGGTCCTTCATCTAGCTCGCCAATTTGACACAAGCATTTGATCAAATTCAGAATTATGAATGGAAACAGTTTGTTTCTCCTTGCAAAAAAAAAAAACGTTTACAAAAAAGGGTTGGGGTAGCACAAATTCCGAACTAAGAACGAACCAGTGAGTGATACAATATGCAAGTCAATGTGTTTATTAATTCGTCACGGTTATGAATTCGAGGTCTTCTAGCCAACAGCACTTCAAAATACATACAACATTATGTATATATAGATTCAAATGTAGATGTAGACAAATATTTGTATGGAAGGGTTCAAGGAACGAAATTAAAAGTTAAGTGTCTTGCATACTTTATACCGCTTAGATACGGTGTTTTAATTTTTAATGATACTCAAGAATAAAAGTGGTTAAATTGAATTTTTTTTTTGCAAATTCTAGAATTCTCGTATTCTTTTTGTTGATGGTGGTCGAAAGGGAAGAGATGATGTTTGTATAGTCATGTTGGAAACTTTATGGATATTTATGCCGTTTGGCTTTGAACTTTTGATCCTTTCGGTAATGAATACTTTTATTTTTTTGTTTGTATTTTGCCTCAAAGATTGACATTGACGTTTTTTTTTTTGTAAGTAGGTTGTTGTTTTTTCTGCACACTTTAATTTTGAATGAAGTCAAGAGGTTTGCGTTTTGCATTTGTGGGTTGTTTGTAAATACACAAATGTATGTAGATGTGGAATTTTTGCAAAGGATTAATTATTTGTGTCAACGGATCTCGAGGTGAATATACAAAATAGCTAAGCGTAAATACTTGAGCCAATGCCAGGCATAATTAGGGCTATTGTGCCACCCCTACAACTTCGTTTATGTTTTTGCTTTACTTGTTCTACCTACTTAAATTTAAAAAAAAAGTAAATAAATCCTCAAAAAACAACGTTAGTATTTTGGCAACGTGTTTCTGAATCCAATGATTTAATTGCTGTTTAAGTGGATAGGTAGAAAGGTAGGTACTTTTAAATTGTTATGTAAGCGATTGTTATAAGTTACAATAATTATTTATGTTCTAAATGAAAACAAAGATTTAAACCAAAAAATTCCAAATTGTGTGTGGTTTCATCGAGTTAATATAACTGGATTTGTCCATGATTTGGCTGGATATGTCTGTGATTTTGCCGGATTCATCTTTGATTTTACTAAATTCGTCTGTCCAGGAATTACGTCTTCAGTGAATGAGTGAGGATCTTTTACACGTTATCGAACTATTGAGTAATCACATTGGTATGATGTTATACAAAGTATCACGTATCGAATTTAGTTCTTATTGTAATAGGATGATTCTAGTACATTTTCCTAAACGTCAATATTTCTAACATTTCATTGGTTGATTGTCACAGCTGCTAGTGCTGAGCTCAAGTTTTTTTTACGTTTACGTTTGGAATATAATTTGGCCACAGGTTCATCGGTAATTTTAACTAAATTCACCTGTGATTTCCTCGGATTTGTCCGAATATTTTTTTGTAATTTCACCGGATTCGTCTGTGATATTAACAGTCTATGCGTCCATGATTCTTCAAAATTCTTCTATGATTTGAATTTTACAATATTTGCCTGCGATTTAACCGGATTCTTTTGTGATTTCACCAAATATATGTTTGATTTTATTGGATTCGTACGTGTAATTTTACAGGATTTTTAGGTGATTTTACTTGATTCTTCTGTAAGTTTACCGGATTCGTCCATGGTTTTATCAGATTTTTCTCTGTTTTCATAGGATTTGTCCCTTATTTTTTCCGAATTAATCCTTATTTAATGGGAATCGAATGAAATTGTATCAGATTTATCTGTGAATGTACCAAATTCATCAGTGTTTTAATCACAATGATCTGTGATATCATCTGAATTGTACCTGTTTTATCAGAGGTTTGCCGAATTTTTACTGAATTCGTCCGTTATTTCACATGGATAGAAATATTGTGAAAAAATGTTGCAAGCAATTTCGTACCTAGTTCCACATTTTTGAATCAAAAAATCAGTTTATATTTTTATTTTTTTTTTTTTTAGTTCGAAAATATTTTTTTCGAAAGCTGTTGTTAACAGAAATATCTTCATTTAAAAACTAAATGAAGATTTCCCAAAATATATCATTTTTTATCATCAGTGATTCTATCTACATCTAAAAAAAAATAAACGATTTTTGTTCATTTTTAATTATTTTTTAAAAGGGGCCCTTCCCACTGCCTGTACGGAAGAAGATAGACCCCTACCTCCATAGGGTAAAGCATTCCATATTCGTGTAGTGCGGCAAAATAAAGAAGCTCTTGACTTGACAGTACGTCCAAAGTTGTGCTTGAGGGTAAACTTATATGCATTTCTAGATGCACGAGTATTATGGTAGAATTATTTTAAGTAAGGAATGCAACTGGACACAAAGTGAAGAGGTTATTCGTTAACAAATTGTTGAAACACACAGGAAGCAAAGTTTTTTGTTTGCAGTAAAAGGATCATATAAGTCGAGAACTATTTTGAATAAGATAAATTGGGAAGAATGAAAAAGGGAATCAGGAGTAAAATTTTCAAAGTTATAAGGAATTCAAAATAGCTATACCTTAATTTTCTTTAAAATGATGGGAATACTTAAACGAACCGAAGGACATATCAGGCACACATATAGGTAATTATGTGTATTATGACTTTATAGGGATCACAATTTAGTTTTCATGAATTTATTGCATATTTTTGCATGAAACATTTCGAAGGACCTTTATTGATATGGTAATATTTTTTTATATGAATGCACGTAGGTCTTAGTTGGTTTCTATGCGCAAGTAAAAAAATATTAAAAAAAAAATAATTCTATAAAAAAAGAAAAGTGTCGCATCATGGCATCATATTCCTGTCGAAAGGCGCCCCCGGGAATGGTTGCGAGTTGTTAGTCACTAGGCCCTGGTTCTTCATGAGCCGTTGTGCCACCGATTTATTTTTTTTTTTTTTAATGCAACTGGCTATTTCAATAGAATACTGCTTACAAAAAAAACGGTAAGATATTGCAAACAAGATACATTGCACAGTGTACAGGAGGTGCAAATGCCTCCATGATATTTCTATCGCTTACGATCTTTACAGCTCTTCTTTGAATAAAAATAGACTCGTTATTGGAGCACCTGCCCAAATGTGAAAATTGCACTGGGGCTTAGGGCGAATAGGCAAAGGATTTATAGATTTTCTGCACTCCCGCCGAAGAAAATTTAAGCACTTAGCAGCAATTTTGGCGACGACACCGAATATGTAATCGTTCCACAGAAGGTGGTCTGTGATACGCACCAGGACTGAAAGCTTTTTGGTTTCCTCAATGCTAGTGACGCTCATGAATTGTGGGATGGGGAATCGGGTTTGTTTTGACGACAGCACTGAGTTTTTAAAGCATCAGATTCTACGCCGTTATTGATTCTCCATTGGACAATGTAAAATAGCCCGTAGCTTAATGGTAAGTTGGACTGTCACGTTGGAGGTCTGGGTTCAATTTTCAGTCTCGTCCACTTACAAATTTTTTTTTTTTTAGGGCTACTGCCTGAATTGATCTTCCAAGAGTATCCCTTGTCATGAAAAAGCGATTTTCGTCTTACCGTTCAGATTCGGCATACAAATTGTAGGTCCCCTCAATTTCTGTCGACATGCGCACATAGGAATGGTTTAGAGTTATACCTAAGTCACTGGGCCCTGGTTCTTTACGTGCTGTTGCGCCATATTATTTTTTTTTTTTTTTTGATAATACTGCCGAGATTTGAATAATTAAATGAGCTTATCATACGCTGCCGTTGAAGTTCCACGTGCGCGAAGGACATGGAAGTAAATCTAGAAATTAATATGATAACCTGAGTGTACTTTATATCGTCGGCAAAACAGTTTAATGGATTAGGATTATTAAACAGCATATCATTAAATAATAATATGAGCAAGAGGGTCGGGGACAAAACGGAGCCCTGGGGCACACGAGCATTTATTTTGTGAATTTCAGACTTAAAAGTTAAAACCATCGACTACGACTTTTATGGAACGGTCCGAAAGGTAATTTCTAATTAGAGCTGCTCACGAGACGAGACTTGGCGAGACTTTTGTAAGTCTCGTCTCGATCTCGTTAAAATAGAAAATTTTCAGTATCGTCTCGGTCTCATGTAGACCTCGTATAATTAGATTTTTAGATTTAGATTCTAGATTAAGATTTTCGACTAGAGTTTGAATATGTGCAGAACAAAACAAATATTTAACTGAAATTGTATTTTTTAATTTATTATAGACTTTCTGTAAATTTCGTTCCAAATCTACAGTCTCGTCTCGTGGTCTCGATCGATAAGGGAGCTTGATGCCAAATTCAATATGATTATTCAAAAAATACTAACGCTACTGATTGATAACTGCGTTAATGTTAAAATCTTATCTTATCCATAAGACAAAATGCCTAAGACCGCCTAATCTGTAGATAATTAAATTAAGAATCCACAAATTTTCCCACCATCTTTAAATAATTGTGTTTTAAAAACGACACTTATTCAAAACTCAAATAAGACAAAAAAAAAATCTCCAAGGATCAAGATATATTATAAATATAGACCTACAAAAAAAAAATACATCAAAAAAATGTAAATTTTCATAAAAACATAAATATAAAAAAAATCCCATAAAAATCAGCATTCAACCACCAGCCGCCCGCCGCCGCACATTGAAATAAATGTTTTCACAAAATAATATTATTATACCTCACCTTTTATAATATAAACGCGCAAAAAATAAGATGAACCAGAAAAAGAAGATTAATATCTTTTTGAAGGATCTTATGTGCGGTATAAGAATTTTGTTTTACATTATCCACTCTGTCTATATAGCTATTCTATAATGTATACCTATCCCTCTTTTTGTGCTTTTATAAGGACCATGTAGATTAAATGGATAAGAACACTCAAATTTATTACACTGGACTTTGGTCATTCGCTTATACAATAAATTTTATTAGATAAATTATACGATATGATGCCATGATGCGACACTTTTCTTTTTTTATAGAATAATTTTTTTTTTGATGTTTTTTTACTTGCGCATAGAAACCAACTAAGACCTACGTGCATTCATATAAAAAAAAATTAGCATATCAATAAAGGTCCTTCGAAATTTTTCATGCAAAAATATGCAATAAATTCATGAAAACTAAATTGTGATCCCTATAAAGTCATAATACACATAATTACCTATCTGTGTGCCTGATATGTCCTTCGGTTCGTTTAACTATTCTCATCATTTTAAAGAAAATTAAGGTATAGCTATTTTGAATTCCTTATAACTTTGAAAATTTTACTCCTGATTCCCTTTTTCATTCTTCTCAATTTATCTTATTCAAAATAGTTCTCGACTTATATGATCCTTTTACTGCAAACAAAAAACTTTGCTTCCTGTGTGTTTCAACAATTTGTTAACGAATAACCTCTTCACTTTGTGTCCATCAGTAAAACATACGTTCATGTATTATTATCTTGTATCAAAGTATAAATGTAGTGTAGGTTATATTATAAGGACCCTTCAAAATTGCTCCTTATTTAAACCAAAGTACAGTTGCATAACAATTTCAAATTGTTTCCCCACATGGTAATAAATTATCTGATGCTGCGACACCCCCCCCCCCCCCCTCTACCACCTATATAAAACAACAATGTAAACTTTTCTTTTGTTTCTTAGAACGACTTATAACCTACTTGAAGGTTCCTAATTCTCTCTAACAGCTTTTAAAGTACGTAATACTCAAATAGTTTTGTTAGAGGGGTCGAATCGGGTTTTTAGGGAGCAAACTTTGAGAAATATCCCCTTTAAATAAATATAAAAAAAAAAATTTTTTTCCTCTTGTTGTTGTGTGTTAATAGATCCTTTTTTAATAGAGAAACTCCTTATAATAGGAAAATCTACTTAAACCATTTAAAGCTACCTAACTTTGGCCACAACCAAAAATTTTCAAGTATTTTTCTAAGACTACACATCACAGCAAACTTTTATCTTGGAAAAAGAAAATAGAAACAAATTTCTTCCCTTCTCCTTCACAAAGTTCCAGACACTCAAGTCTGAGTGAACAATCAGGATTCTTGAAAAGTGTGGTTAAAACAGACAAAGGCGGAGGAATGATACATGAGAGAGTGTGAACATCTCGTTAATAAAATTGTTATTACATACATATGGACATTATAAATGTATTGGTATAAGTGGAGTAACAAATGATACACACTTAAGCGTGCTAACTTGCAGTACTTGTTGTAGTTACACAACTAACTGTAAACATTAAGCACTTACATGGTTAAGAATCCCAACCTCGACTCTATACTCTACTCGTATAACAGTAAAAATGTTTGACAAATTACGGGACACTTTAGTTGTTGTTGTTACATTTAAAATTTTCAATTACGGGATTGTTTAGAAGGAGGAAAACAAAGAAAAACAACAAAAAAAAAGTTAAAAAATGGCGAAAAAAACGACTTCCTCTTTTCTACTGTGCAGTCCTTTTTTCTACAGTAACCATCACTTAACGGTTGATGGAAATCTGCACAAATATTGTCCTGGCAATATTGCGCTGTGATGCTGACGATGATGATGATGGCACATTGATGACGTTGCACGTTGCTCTTGTATATGTTGGACAGAGATGTGTTCAAGAGAGGACACAACCGGAAGCCGACATGCGGCTATGTGGATGTGAAAGTAGAATAGTTGTTTGTGGTGGAGGGCGGACAAGCTAATAGTACTAAATTACTGGTCAACAATTTGATTTCAATTAACTGAAGCTTTTTTAGAAAATCCTTTTTGTTCACTTATTTTTTTCCTCTTTTTGTTTTTTTTTTTCTTGTATATATAGAGTATGTTTGTTTTTTTTTTTTTTTTGTCATTCTGCTTTTTCTTTAATTCTTTTCTTCTTTGTCGCCTCTTCTGATTTGATTTACTTTGTCAATGTGGATTTCAATGAAAATAAAATTGTTATGCAAATTAGGAGGGCGGGCGGCGAGATTGAGATTGAATAGTGATTTTTTTGATTTATTTCTTTTTTTTGCTTGGTTTGCTGTTTGTTGTCTTCGGTGTCCCCCGTCAAAGACAACAAAAAGCAGCATCTCAATTCTCCAACTAAAATAAAAGGAATTGATGAAGTTATTTCCTTGAGATGATTTCTTTTTGAAGGATATCGATTCGAAGAGTTAATGGTGCTCAGAGTTAAGATGTTTGAATCTATTATCCCTTTTATTTTGAGAAGGATTAAGATTATGATGGAAATTTTTAAAAATTATGATTCAAATGAAATTAATATGTGCATTTTACCTTTCTACATAATTATATGTATTTATATAACAGATGTTTGTTATTTTTTCAAAGATTTTGATTTTAATGACTGTTTTTTCTTTCTTTTCAGGTAAGATAATTTGATACAATTTTGTGATAATAAAAGATGTAAAACGCAATTTTTAATATTTCCACGTAAGTTAATTAAACTTAGAAACTTAAAAAGTAGAGGGAGGAACCGAGGAACATACCAATTTTTGTAAAAGTGTTGTTAGAGCCTTCGTCGAAGTTTAGTGTGAATAAAAAAATTATAATGCCAACGATTTCATACAAATAATAATCACTATTGAAAAATTGAAATGCTTCATTAAAATAAAGTAGAAATAAAAAATTCATGAGCCTACCTACTTTATAAACACAAATTATGCTTAATTGCTGGATCATCTCTATTTTTTAGTAAACTACACTCGCAAAATAAATCTGTTACAATTAAGCAGAAATTAACCAATTATTGATTTTTTTATTTGCCAATACAAAAACAGGAACTAATTAGGTCCGTCAAGCTGGAACCGCCGCAACCGAAATTCGAAAATCTAATGATGCCATAATTGGCGCAGGGTCAAAAGTCAACAGGCCAAAAGTCCATAATGGACTTTTGTCCCACTTGGATGGGTCAGAAGTCCAAAATTGTATTGTGGAGATCGGACCCACTCAAGTGGGTCAAAATTCCACAAAAAAAAGGGTCAATATTCCAATTAAGAATTATTTATTTATTTTGTTAAGAATTAATTTGTATACTCTTCACTACTCGTAAACTTAAAGCACACCAACTGACAACATAGGCGCCTGCCAGACGACTGAGCATACCCTAAGCGGAGCGACGGAGTCGCGTGAGCCCGACAGGGGACCCGAAAAGGGAGTTAAAATCCTTAAAACCGCGAAGCGGGCCACCCAAAACAGTCTTGTTAAAGAAAACTATATATAAAGTGATCCACTGAAGTGGGTCAGAAATCCACAATCAATGGGCCAGAAGTCCACAAGATTTTTGTATGGACTTTTGGCCCATCGCAGTGGGTCAAAAGTTCACAATTGATTTATGGACTTTTGACCCACAGAAGTGGGACTGTGGACTTTTGACCCTGCGCCGGCCATAATTATCTAAGTTCCATTTTGGGCTTATTAAGTACCACAATCCTGATGGAGAACTAAAATACCTTGCCCTCAAATTTGTGGTAGACCCAGCTTGACGTCAACCTAGAACCACCACACCTTGAAACACAAAATTTCAAAAAAACTTATGATGAGGGAATTTAGTTCCATTTTTGGGCTGGTGATTTTGCAGGATTCCCAATTAAATACTCCATGGTTTGGTTGAAATTTAGGTCTAACACACACAAAATTGTGGAGACTTTCTACACTCGGCCATAAAAAAAAAATACGGATTAGATGCAAAATGAGTTAAAGTGGAAAAACTTCAAATTTGGCCTTTCAACTCCCATTAGTTTGGTTTTTAGTTCTTCTTTAATAACCCCCCCTACTTGTGGTGGTTTCAACTTGACGTCAAGCTAGAACCACCACACCTATAAACGCGAAATTTCAAAAAACTATAATGATAAGGGAATTTAGTTCCATTTTTGGCCTTGCGATTTGTCGAAATTCCAAGTACTCCATGGTTTGACCTCTTCTTTTATCAACAAGTTTCATTTTATGCACTTACTTTTTAATGTTCAAAGCCACAATGTATTCACTTCCCTTAAAATTTGAAGTCATCGTTAAAAATTGGGAATATTTTCAAATTGTATAGATTTTCCATTTTAAATGATGATTTGAATTTTACCGAAAGTGAATTAATTGGGCATAAGCCACAATTTTTTTCATTTCCATTAATTTTTATTAATTTGCACACAATTTTCAAAAAAAAACGTAATATGTCGAAAATGATTGTTTTTCACTCGATTTTAGTAGTAGTCGGTAGCGTAATGGTTAGTGCGTTCGACTGTCACGCTGGAGGTCTGGGATCGCTTCCCAGCCTCGTCCACCTAAAAGCTAAAAAGTTTTTTTTCAGGGCTACTGCCTCTTACGTGGAATTGACAAATCCTCCAAGAGTATCACTTGTCACGAATGAGTGCTTCTCGTCTAGCCGTTCGGATTCGGCATAAAATTGTAGGTCCCTTCCATTCCTTTAAAAAAAAAGGCGCACACAGGAATGTTTGCGAGTTGTTAGTCACTAGGCCCTGGTTCTTCATGAGCCGTTGTGCCACCCGATTTATTTATTTATTTCACTCGATTTTCGAAAACATCTGAATGCTAGGTTTCACATTTTATAAGAAAACAATAAATTATTATTTTTTTCCTAAAAACAAGCGTTTTAAAGATATAAATATTTTAGGAGTTTGAAAAAAATTCTAAATTTCTGGTTATTTGGGACTTACTATTAAATGACAAAGATGTCAAAAAAACACTTACACTCAACTTACAGACCATAATATTTACTACAACAAGATTATGACAATTTTGTCTATATAAGTCATAGGTCACATGATATTACTACTTTAAAAGCACCATACAACACAAATTATGTGCACAAAATTTCAACATTATTTAATCCTATATCAGACTGTGCGTGTAAAAGTTCCGTTGCCCTCTTTAAAAAAAAAAAATACGAGACCAACACGAGACCGAGACAAGACTGAAAATTTTCGATTTTAACGAGACGAGACTTGCCAGATTCTCGTCTCGTAGCCAGCCTTTGTTTTTACATTTCAACTCTTAATTACGAATTGAACGGACAAAATGTTGACCTTAATTTGTAGATTTGAATATTCTCTTGAAAAAATACTTTAATACTTTTTTCCGTAGAGATCAGTTGAAAGATATTGCGACTTCAAAAATGGTCAAACTTTGAAAATATAATTTTAAACCCTATATGTATATTGGAGTGGACAAATTTTTGAAGTCCCAACTGATCCCTTATACTTAAAAAGTTATTATAATATTTTTTTTTGTATTAAAATCTTCAAAATAAATACAGAATATTTTCCTTAAAATACGTCTGTTAAGAGTTAAGAGCTAAAAACTGGTATTTTCGACTTTTGGTGATTTTTTGGAAATAATGATATCATACAAACTACGACTGCTGGAAAAAAATATTAGTAAAATCCATATTACCATTGGGTAATTATTATTAAAAATTTGGGTACAAAGTATTAATTAACGCTGAAAAAATACACTGAGAAAATAAATCAGATACAATTATGCCGAATTTAAACAATTTAAATCAAGTTGTTTTACTAATTGTTTTTAAATTCAAAATTCTTTTGATTTTTAAACTGATTTTATTGAAAATTCTCCGTTTTTAAATACTTGTTTGAATTTTAATAATGAATTTCCCTTTCAATTTTATATTAAACACTGAACACCGGATGGTTTTAGGAATTTTAATTTTCGAAATAAGCAGATGAAGAAACCAACTTCTTCTTACAACCAAAAAAAAAAATAATAAGTATTGCTGAAATGATTATTTGGCGGTATTCTTCTTATTTGTATGACAAAATCCTTAAAATTCATTTTTGGCTCGAAAAAAACTTAATCTTGCAATTTGTGCCGTTATTTTTTAATAATCTAGTTTTAAGTCTATCGAAAGTTACCCCTCCCGCCTTGAAGCTTTGATTTTTGGTTTTCTGGATGCGTTTTGTTCAATTAAGAATTAAGGTTAGAGCACTTTTATGACAATGAGTCCCCACTGGGGTTTTTCGATTTTTGTTTGTTTTTATATTCATCAAATTTTTAGAATTTTAGAATTTGAAGGGGCGTGAAAAATATGGGATCACATCAATGTTTTGTTTGTTTTTGAGCAGAAAAGGAAGCAAGTACAATGGGCCTTACCAATAATCAAATTTAGAGATCAGTTAAATATTTAAGTGGACTCTAAATAATGAACCATATCAATAATCAATTTAATACTCAGCTAAACGCTAAACGTCACTTTAAATTTCAGAGTAAGGAAACGCATGTTTAAACTCGTGATTAGGTGTAAACGCCACGTTTGTGCTGTCATTCTCTTGTCATTCAATTGTCGCTTACGATATACTCTTCTTTTCTTTCTTAGACGGGTTCATTTTTGTTTGGATTTGATTGGCTAAAAACCTTAATATGTACCAGTACCTGTATCATTTAGGTATTTGTGACCACCATCCGAATACTGTAAAACTCCGTTTATTTTCTATTGAAATTTCAGCTTTTCGGTGGCAAGTGTTAACCGATTTAATAAAATTTAGCATAGATTTTTTTATATTGCTATTATAATGACTCTCAAAGGATTAACAAAGTAATGTAAGCATGTCTTGACATAATGCCCAGCCCAGAAAAGATAATCACAACAAAAACATAAATGTTAAAAAAGTAGCCAAGTTCTTCTAATACAAAAACCTTTGCGTAACAAGTCAGCCGTAAAAAGTAATGAGATCTAAAAGTACGCCAAGTTCTAAGTTTATTAATGTAAAATATCAAATATTTTAAGTAGAGTAATATCGAAGAACCTCAAAATTAAATTAAATTAAATTGTTTTCTTTGTATACACCTAAAAACGAACCGCTTTATACCAAATTTCATGATCCTGTACCAAACAGAAGTATATTCAATATATTTAATATTATTTCTGTGTAAACGGTCGGTTGCCACGCCCACTGAATGTTAAATCTCAAATTTTTAATTTTCCCTTTGCTTGCATGTCAAGTCCTATCGCTCTGCCAAATTTCATCATTGTACGACAACCAGAAGTGCTCCATATAATTGATATTAATTCTGAAAAAATGGGCGGATGCCACGCCCTCTAAATTTAATATCTCAATTTTCACTTCTAGCCCTACTGTTCAACCAAATTTCATCATTCTACGACAGTCAGAAGTGCTCCTCATAATTAATATCAATTTCATTCATAGGGGCGGGTGCCACGCCCCTGAATGTAAAATATCAAATTTTAAAAATGTTCCTTTGTCTGCACTTAAAGCCCTACCTTTGTACTAAATTTCATCATTCCGCGACAATCAGAAGTGCTCCAAATTATTTATATCAGTTCTATGAAAATGTGCGGAAACCACGCCCCCTGAATGAAAAATCTCAAATTTTAAAATTTTTCCTTTGCCTGCACTTTAAGCCCTACCGCTGTGTCAAATCTCATCATTCTACAACAGTCAGAAGTGCTGCAAATAATTAATATAAATTCTATGGAAATGGGCGGGTGCAACGCCCCCTGAATGGAAAATCTTAAATTTTAGATTTTTCCCGTTGTAAAAACCACAGGGCCTACCGTTGTGCGAAATTAGAAGATTCTGCGATGTCGGGAAGTGCTCCATAATTTTGATGATCTGGCAGTGAGTCAGTCAGTTACGGTTTTTGCGATTTTTGCAGTCTTATATCTTAGAAAACCCTTGTGCTAATGAATTGAAATTTGGTGAGTTGCCTAAACCCGGTGAGCTTAGCAAATGCTGTGAGTTTGAAGTTTCTGACTGTATTGGTACTGAAGTTAGAGGGGGGTCGAAAATCGCCTGAGTTTGAACCTGTAAAAAGGGTGTAGTGCCAGAACTTGCCTGGGCACTACCGTGCCCTTTGATGTGCTTTTAATTTTTTTTTTTTTTAATTTGTATTGAAAAATTAGGCGAAGCAACGAGGGCCCGTGTCTTCTAGTAGGTACCTACTTAAAAAATTCTACAAAAATATATTGTATGCCTACCATTGTTGTACAAGAAATCAACCATGCAGAAGACAATAAAGATTATTTAATTAGAATTAATACAAAAAAACTTTAAAAACAAAAATTGTCCGTTTATATATTCCTTATAACTATGATGTATTAAAAGAGTAAAAAGCCTAAGGTGAAAAGCAAACATTTCCAATAGCCACCTACAAACAATAAATATTTTCTATTTTTTCATTCAAATTAATAAACTTTACCTGTTTTACCAAATTAAAGTCTATTCATAGAATATTGTTATGCAATAAATTTCTTCTCTTTGACATCAATTGAATTTTAATTACTATTATTTGCAATAATACTCCACTTGGTAAATAATTCAATTGTTTATCAACATTTTAATCGTAAATAAGTTCATAGATATCTAAATGTGTTGATAATAACCTTAATGCCATCAATATAGACGCAATAAAAGTTAAAATATAAAAAATGTATATATTTTATATCCATAAAACTAGGTATATATCTATAAGTATCTATACCTAACGGCTAACGGAGTTTTATTGGCATCCAGACGGAGTAGATATACGAGTAGTATACATAGGTACCTATAGCAGAAAATTGAATTTCCACTCAACATAACACACATCTTCCATTTCATTTTATATTATATTGATTTCAATTCACTGCCGCATCGACAACGAAAATTATTTTTCCGTGAACATGGTAGATTTTATAAATAAATAGACTCATAGATACATGGGGTTTTTGTTCGTACACTCCGTGGCCCTAGATTAAAAACATCAACCATTTTCACCCCAATCTAAAACATTTCCTTTGTCTGTCAAGAAAGGTTATCAAACCGGTTTATTCAGAGTTATATTTCGAGGATGCCATTAATATGGTGACAAAAAATTAATATGGAAGCAAATCATCATGGAGTGAGGTTGGAATCTTTTTTCATAAGGTTCTCCTTTAGATCTAATTTATACTAATAGTTAATTTTCTACTGAAAACCACTAGATAGGTGTCCCTAATTATTTTAAAATGAGTCTATTTTGTAAATAAGATTTAAGATTAAAGAAAATTTATAAACAAAAATCAAAAACTGTTCAGAAATTTAGAATGTTTTTTTTTTTTTAATTTAAATGAGCCTAGATAATGTATAGTTTTTTTTAAATTTTCAAGAACACAAATACGACCCTCCACTGTCATGTTTAATTTTCATGATGTAGAATGACAGAACTAATCTGTTTTTTTTTTTTTTGTTAAAATGACTGCTAGTAATCTATGTGCCAGCAATGTAAACGCTCTACCACATTCATGGCAATGAATGCAAATATTAAAAAAAAAATATATGAGTACCTACCTAAAGTTAATTAAAAAAAAGTGCAGACTGTAGAAATACTATCTACGTACATACATACGTATATGTATGTAGGTATCGCTGCAACAAATTTAAAACTCGCTTTTTTTCGAAGAAAAAAATATAAATTTTGTATGTCAATATGTGAACTGTTATTTTTTTATTTGTTCAATAATCAACAAAATATATTTTAATAAAAGTGAAATCCATTCTTCTGTCACCTAAAATAAATCAAAACAAAATAAAATAAAACCATGTTAATAATTTTTTTAACCAAAAAAATGCTTGTAAAAATTAATTATTTATAAATTTTAACGTTTGATAAAACTTCAAATAAATATAAATATTTCCAGTTCAGAAAAAAAATCAGTTTTGTTTATTGTATTTTGTTTTATTTAACACAAGTTACACATTTGACTTGAGAAGTCCAAAAAAAGTTATTTCGACAAGATGTCTGTCGCGTATATGTCGGTATAGCTGCCATATAGGGCTGAGAGTCTGGGTCTCGGTCTCGCATATGATGATACCAAGACCGAGACGAGGCGAAAATGTTCGATGGAATACGAGTATAACAAGTTTTTGAGATTTAAAAAAAATTACCGATTCATCCATGTACATGAGTCATAGTGCAATACTTTGATGAATCGATGCATTCAAAAAAAAAAAAAAAACATTTCGAATTTTTACAACATCTCAAAACAGGGGAAAAAATGGTAACCATATTCCATTTTCAGACTATAATATCTCAAAAACTAAAGCCGATGGTGGAAAATGAATGACGGATTTGAGTCCAGCACACGAAATTACCTCTAACACGAGTCTTATTTGCTCCTTCCCGAACTCGTGCAAGCATTTAAAATTGAGAAAAGATTGAAAATGGATTTCTGGGCTGTTTTCAGCCATTTACCGAGTAAAAAAGAAACATAATAAATTATAAGGGGCAGTAAGTTGTGCTATTTTATTCTTAGCCTCAATAGAGAGCAAAAAAAAATATCTTTAATCCGGTGGAACAACGTTTGATGCGTACATTTTTTGACCTTATTATCTTTATTATCAATAGCCCAATCAACGAAGACTCAAAATTATAAAATAAATGAAAAAAATAAGGCCCTCTGGATTATTTTTTTATATGGTAGGGGTTATCCCCAGGTAAAACATACCCAAAGTCCCCAGCCCAGGGCCACACGCTTTAGGCAGGTAGTTTTTCTTCAATATTTGAAAAAATTTGCGTAATAGAGGCAAAGTTTATATGACAAAGTGAAAAAAAAATTAAATTCCCTACAAATAGAAGACATGTTCATAGTATTATAAAAGTAAACTAATTAACAAACATTAAATTTCTAAGGAAATAAAATGTTTTTTTTTTTTTTTATTTTTGTTCGATATTTCTACTCTCGAATCTCAATTGCTTCCAGCAAAGCTATGAGCATATCTTTTGTATGTAGGGGATTTAATTTTCTTTCACTTTGTCATATTGACTTTGCCTCTATTACGCTTAGTTTTCCAAATATTGAAGAAAAACTGCAAAAGGGGACATTTACCGCACTCTCCTGCCTAAATCTTGTGGCCCTGGGCTGGGGACTTTAAGTATGTTGTACCTAAGGGTCAGCTCTACCACTAACACAGTACCGTGGGTGGCTTGCTTCGCAGGTTCAAAGAATGTATTCATTCTTTAACCTCAAGCTCAAAAAAACACTACTATCACATACTACTATAATCATAATAAAAATTATACAAAAAAAAATCATCAAAAAAATTGTCGTCGCAACTTTCTATTTTCTCAAAAACTAGGAGACATAGAACCATTTAGTTTTCAATTAAGAGTTATTAGGGGTAGTGCATAATGAAAGCCAATTCAGCATCTTATTTCCCAATTTAAAAAGAAAAATCAAAAACAAAATTTGCAATTTTTTTTTAATAATTTTGAGTTTGAAAGTTATTTTTACAAAAACTATTGACATCAATAACTTGATTTGAAAATAAAATAAAAGAAGGGAGCTCTGCCTTTCAAAATAGGGAACATTTTTTGTTGTAAGTATTGCCGTTGTTTTTTAATATTATTTTTAAAAAATACCCCTTCTCTCTGAAGGGTGGGAGCAAGAACCCCCGTCAATGGCAAAAAAATTTTGTATTGTGTTCCTTTAAAAAAAAACGTTATCATTTTTTGGCACCATATGAAAACAATTCCTTCTAATAAAATGTTGCCTAATTTAATATACATCAACTTTTTTGTATAGTTTCGGATATATAGAAAAAAAAAGGAAAATAAAACTCCCTTCTTAGCCCTACGACATGATGAAATAACGGTGAATGAATGTGTATTAACCTTTTTTGTTTTTTTTTTTACAGGTAAATTGGCCAGAAAACATTCAATAACTAAGCCAATAACAGCTTTTTCAGATGTGTTGACTTTTCTACCCCCCGTATCTCTTTTATTATTGCCCCTAGAAAAAATGTGAAAATATCATTTTATAGACAATTTAATTGTCTCTAATTAAGCAGCACAGACTTTTCCGCTTTCATGCTAGGTTGTGCCAATATTCGCGAAAATCTAAAAAGGGGTACCTTTAACCCCCCCTCCTCAGTTTAGCTCGCTGCCCTGGGCTGGGGACTTTGGGTTTGTTATACCTGTGGGTTACCCCTACCATATAAAAAAATAATCCAGAGGGCCTTATTTTTTGCAAGCAAAATTCCTTCGTTGACTGTACTACAAGTACATAAATTACAAATGACAATGGGGCGTATTCATAGTCATTTTAGACCTGGGTCTAAGTTAAACATAGGTTTAGTTGAATTTTCGGACGTTGATTCTATTTTTTTAAGTTTTTCGTTTCAAAAATTTTGAAGCTATTTGTGTAGTATACCAAGTTAATTTTCTTATAAAAATATAAAATCAACAATTTGTAATTAAAATCGGTCTGTATTCATTGAGCCAAAATTGTCTTAAACTGTAGTTTAGTTAAACCTGGGTTTATCTGCGACTATGAATATGTCCCAATAATTTTAATAAAACAATAACGACCGCGGGTCTGGAACTACCATTTTTAATCATTTCCGTGACATAGAAATACTTGTGTGGGTATTTTCTACCAGACCCACGATAGACATTTTGAATGTCTGACAAAAAAAAATTTAAGAGACACCCCTAAGGTACATTGTACATATCTTCAAAATGGTTAGTTTAAAAATTTCTAATTTAACTAAAATACAAAAAAAAAATACCCCTCCCGCTTAAGCGCCCACCCACCCACATATTTCCCTTTTTGCAAAAACTACATATCAAATTTATATTATAAATAAAAAAATTCTATAGTTTCAAATCCTTTCGAGCACCAAATGAGCATACATAAATTGAGCTAGTTCGCAGTTTAACATACATATCTTTTGATATACAACGAACTAAGCCCTCTGAAAAGTTATTCTTTCTGGCGAAATAATTAAGAAATCTTTTTTATATTTTTATTTGTGGCGGAAGAACGATAACTCAAAAAAAAACCTTATTTACAAATAATTGAAACCAGCTTTTTTATAAAGGTAAAGAAAATCCGGCTAAGTGATCATTTTTCGTGGTTGTTTATTTTTTATTGTTTAATAAATAAAATAAGAATATTCAAAACCTGACCTAAAGCCCACATCAGGATTTTCAATTTTTATTGTTTAATGTTTTTTTAAAATTAAAAGGCTTAGGTCCAGTTTTTCAGTGACGAGATTAAAGTTAATCTCGAGTTTACTCACCAAACTCAAAGGGTAAACTCGAGTTTATTTTTGAAGCACGGAAATTTTGGCCTCAAAGTCATTTGGTTCTAGTGTTTGACTTAAGATATTAGTACGAGCTACTTACCTATCTACGTATTATTCTGAAAAAAAAAATTGTTTGAAAATACTTATTGGTTTTTTATTTATCTATTTATTTATTATTATAATTTTCCTGGACTCCTTTTTGCCAAATATCTTTCGAATACCACTACTTATACCTTAAAGGCCATTTATAACAAAATAAAGTACACATCAGCAACCTGTTAAACATAGTTTGACATAATAAAAATCGGAAAAGTGCTTCTAGGTCTCAGACCACTTATGTTTATGCAAATTTGACTAATGAATGTCATTAAAGCTATCTACTTTCTAAAGAAGTCAAAGCTTTTTCGATCATTAACACGTTTCCATTTATATTCGTTTGGGGAAATGTAATAAAACAAAAATTAAATACAATTTCATTTGAAATAACAAAAACATCCAATTTCAAAACATTAATATAGGAGGGGGGTGATGTTGCTGTTAAAAATCTTAAATGGTCAATGCATCTGCTTTCAATGCGCACATAAAAATCTCTGTATAGCTCCTCTCTCTCAAATTCTTCTTGAGGCTACTTTAACTTTAATTGCACATAAAATTCTCGAAAATTGCTACTTTTACTTCCTGAAACGATTGTCAAGTCTTTTAACGATTCTTGTGACTTTTGTCTCCCTAATCGAGATATTCTAAAATTTCTTTGACATCCACTTTTCCCAAATATTAAAGCACCCTCCGTAGAAAAAACAAAATTTGATGAAAAGGTAGCTCATCTCAACGTTTGGTTCGTTTGTTACCATTGTAAGTCAAATTTATTATACACAGAACGTGATGGCGTAACAAACGATTGTCCAGGAATCATAAATTTATATATATAAATAAATCTAACCAAAGAGGAATAAAATCAAGAAGCAAAGAAAAAAAAACTTTGGCGCGAATAAAAGCTGGGATATTTAATTAACAAAGCACAAGCTGCTTTGGGGTGAACCATTTGTGGTTTGGTTTATCACATCATAGAAAGAGTCCTTTGGGACAAGCCCTTTAGAAAAGAGCCGCCGAACCGACCGACCTACAGCTCTAAATCCTTTTCGGCATGGAAATCAAACACCACACACTCTTGAATAAACGGCCGTAGCGTCGTCGGTCGTATAAAGGAGACAAGGCTAGGCCAGGCAAGGTGACTTTTTTTTTTGTATGTTTGCTTATTTAGTGGCTTAATATAGGAAGGAAAGCAGCAAATAGGAAGAGAACTTCTTAAACCATAAACCATTGCCTTTGTTTGATTGTGGGCAAAATCCTTTATTATAGTCAGCATGACCTCAATGAAAGGCGTCACTGTGAATGTCTACAACACCGACCGCCATAGTGACACATGCTACATGTAATACTTTGGTGGTGAGTAAATAAGGATTTCCCATATTAATCAAAGGGATATTGTCTTTTGTGATGAATTAATTTTTGCACTAGTTTATGTTCTTAATTTTATTTTGACATTTCGTATATGAAGGATTTAGGTACATCAATGAATTTCCAAATAAATTTTGTACAGTACCTATATTGCATATATATAGTATAGAAAATAAATCTGTACAAAAATACGTACCTATACAGTTACAGTAGGAGGATTGGGATGATTAATACGCATTGCAAGCCTAAAAAGGTCATAAAGTCCAGACAAATGGTATTTTAGGTTTGCGTTAAATCAGAGTCCACTCAGTTCTTCCGCCATATTTTCCGTAAGGAGTGGCCGCCATATTGAATTTTGTGCATTTTAAAGGTTTACTCAATTTTCTGGGTAAATATTAGTTTTAGAGTAAAGAAATTTATGATAAAAATTGTTCACCATAAGATTTCCAACAACTTATGTTAAATACTTATTTTTTCGAAGTCTAGAACCTTTAAAACTATGCTACCTGAACGCAGCGAACTTTATTCCGTCCAAAATTCATCTATGTAATGGAATTAATATTTCCGAGCCTGCGCATTCTGCTTCGTGTGATTCGATCAATTAAAATTCTTTTTTCGAAAATTCTATTAAATATTATGGAATTAGTAAAAAGCATAAAAAAACGAAGCTGATGTTAAATGAACCGATTTGTGAAATGATTTATAAGAAAGTTGGTTCATTTATTTTTTTAATTTTTAGCAAAGTAAAAGTTCTGGAACCATTCGGTCTTCAATGTTTGTCTAAAAAATAAGTATGCGCATTTAATTTTGAAAACAAAAACAGTAGGTATCTAAACCTTTTGTATGGCTGAAGGAGACATGAACAGTGTACGATAAACAGCAAAGCTAAGAAAGTCAACTCATGAAAATTTAGTGAGTACAGGAAGTTCTATGTCACAAATTATATTTATTAAACTATAAACAGTCTTTATACATTTTTGTTTTGTTATTGGTATCCAAGTCAAGGAATTCTTGGATAGTTACCTTTGTTACCAGAAAGCAAAACTTTCATAGTGTGACGACCCTAAAAGTGTTTCTGAAAATGATTTGCTTTCTTGAAAACGCTTTCAGAAAAATAAAACTTTCACAGTGTGACTATTTCTTGAAAAAAGTTTTCTAGAATCACTTTCAGAAAACGCTTTCTGCTTTTAGAAACTGTTTGTGAGAGTGTTTTCTTTAAAGCGAACGTATGTTACACTACAGTTCACTGGCTAATTAAATTAGCTTTAAACCTACTCTGGTTGCCAAAAATCTACACTGGTTTTAATATGCAGGTCATAAGTCCACAATTTTTTTTGTGGTAGGGGTAAAATTGTTGTAGTATATTCGCTAGGCAGACACCAATGTCAACAGTTTTCTTGGATGGCCCGCTCTGCTTCACGCGTTCAAAGGATTTTAACTTCCTCGAAGTGTCAATGTTTGATATAAAGCACTGCAAAGCTCAATTGCAATGATTGCTGACGGGGAAATACGAAGCACTTGAGACAGTGTGTTGTAATTATCGCCATGTGCAAGAAGTTTCAGTATCACAGCTACTCTTTCCACTGCGCTGAAGGGCACACGTCATGGTGTAATTTGTTTTTCAACAAACGAGCGTACTTTGTTACACAAGAAATTAAACTGCTCCTCCAAAACGTGATACTGATTTTCAGCACCACGTTCCCAAAACATTCGCACCAAAATTCTCCTACGATTACCCGCATTTTGCTCAGTATAACATGCTGCGAAATCCGTAGGATATAATTTCCATTATAGTTAATTGCCTATATTCCAAAACTTCTTCAGCGAAGTGCATTTCGTTGCTACTCTGAATGAAACAGTTTACGAAACAAAGCTCAAATATCACAACCATTTACACACAAAACATATTCAGAAAACATTTTCAGAAAACGCTTTCGCTTTCACGACCCGAAAAATGTTTTCAAAAAATTTACTTTCTTGAAAGTTAATCCATTTTAGAAAGTGCTTCCAGAAAGCACTTTCCTTTCATAGTGTGACTGCTGTCTGAAAGCACTTTCAGGAAAATCTCGAAATCAGAATTTTCAAAACGCTTTCTGAAAGTATTTTCCTTTCAGTATGTGACGGCTCCTTAAGAGATTGAAAGACTAAGCTATTGAAAGACTGGTGATGGAAGTACAACAACATCTTTAGAAGTACATTTGACGTGACGCTAATTCACTTTTCTCCTTTGGAATTTGAAATTTTAATGATTTGTCATTCACCTTTTAAAGAGTCGTGGTCAGTAAAACACAAGACATAAATAAAGTTCCCCAGACCGTGGTTATACGAGAGAAGTTAAAATTTCAAAAGTCAATGATTTTTAGAAATTTTCTCCTTCCTTAGCACCAAAGCGCACATTTCACTGTGGTTTTATTACAAAATTGATTAATTTTCATGTTCTTAAGGTGACACGGTGCGGTGGTGGTGTGATGGTTGACGTGACGTGATTCTTCTGCATTTTTCTATTAAATTATATCTCCAAGTTGCGAACATGAAATCTATAAGCCAGACAGCACGAATTTATGCCCTGGCCCTCCTTTCAAAGTTCAACATTGATGGTGATAAAATTTAATCGTTCGTTAAGGATTATACTGATGAAGGTACCCACTCTCTTATATACCTATACCAATATGTATAACATACGTCTT
Organism: Melangyna quadrimaculata; assembly: GCA_949320155.1. Taxonomy (NCBI): domain Eukaryota; kingdom Metazoa; phylum Arthropoda; class Insecta; order Diptera; family Syrphidae; genus Melangyna; species Melangyna quadrimaculata. Next base: position 152,526,314 of record OX439485.1, on the reverse strand, counting down.
TTCCAGTGGGGAATTATAATTAAGTCACAATTTATTGAAAATAAGTCTTTAAGTCAACACTCTTATAGAATAGAAATTCTATGGTCGGTCTGCATCAGCAACAGCCAAATAGACATAGACATAGAGGTACACAGAACACATCACTACACCTTATATCCCATGTTGTGCTTCTTTTGCACCATTATGATATTCCCAACTTATACGAGTACGAACATCGAGCATATACCTACTGCCGTACCCACCTACCTACCTAAACCCAGCCATCACATACCGCAATTTAATGGCCTTATAAAGTACCAAAACGTGTTTTCATTTCCATTTTCTATGGAAAATGCGAAAATCGTGTCAAACTTGAAATGTCGCTGCTTAATCGCACAACTTCTTAGCTTCATAAACTTCCCTTTTGTGTTGACATTTACATTGGACGCATCGCATATATCAGCACTTCACCAGCAGCAACCGAAAACTAAAAGTTGAATATAGAAGACCGAATAAGAACCTATAGCTAAGGCAAACTTCATAATCAAAACCCATATGTATACTATGTAGATCCACGATATCGTCCGTCGTCATCGACATCGACGACAACGTGCGTCGTCGGTCATGTTTGAAAGTAGGTACTTAGAGCATTAGCTCATACTACTTGTCATGTTCCAAGTTTCAACATCTAGTGCGGCGCGGTGCAGGCAAACTCGGTCAATGGCCTCTTTAACACTTAACATCAGAGGAAGAAGTTAAGCAATAAAGTTTCTGGAGTTGGGACACAAAATATAGTGCATGCACCCAGCTACTCATTTACTCGTACATGATATTTACTTTCAAACACCATAAGCGAAATAAATGGATGCAATTCATTCAAGCTTTCACAGGTAAGATGCACAAGCACATTACATGAGGTCAGGGTTGGAGCAAGGACCTTTGAGATCAAAGGTGCAAAGAAAACTCGGGCCCTCAAGAAAAATGGATTAATAAATGTAATGTAGTTGGACTTTTGTTATAAAAATATTTAACAAAAAAACATGAAAAACACTGAGGTGCTTTTAAAAATGTTTTTTTTTTAAAGTCGCGATATCTTCTAAATAATAGCCCGTAGAGAAAAAAGTATTAACATCTTTTTTTTAAAGAACGTTTCTACAAACATTAACTGAGTTCCTTTTATATTAGTTTTCCGTGCGCAAAACTATCATTTTCGAAATTTACTCTGTTTTGAAATCGCGTTACCTTGTAAATGAAAGTTCTTAGGGGGAAAGTTTTAAACGTTTTTACGAAAAGAATCCCAAAATATAGAATAATTATCTGAGTGCTTAAAACTGCGACAAATGACCGTGACTAACTCCTTTTCTGACACTCGGCTTGATAGACATTTTTGACACCTCGTTTGTAATGTTGAAATAAAGGTCTGTATATACCAGTTTTCAGAAATATACGACGTTTTTCTAAGTTTTCACTTTTTGTGTCTATTTTGACTGGATATGGACATATATGCATTGATTTTACGGGGCAATATACATATTTTGGACATAAACCTCATCGTAAGTTCCAGAAGGTATTTGGTGTCATAAAGCCGGATTGCCTCAAATTACCTATACTAATCTGAAGTTGTAAAATTCTGTTTTTTTTTTGGTATGTTTTAGGTTAAGTTACACCACAAAATTAAAATTTTCTCTTCAAAACTCATAAAGGCATCTGAAAGTATTAATACTCACGATTTTCAAAGACTTTGTTTATTCTTCTTCATAAATTAGTTCTACCCTTCGAGTCTTCTCATAGTTGGCTTCTGAAGAAGCCGCACTATTATAAAACAACTTTTTAGTTTACGATTTTTATAACTTAAATGCTTTACTATTCTATTCCAGAAAATATTTACACGCCACATGAATATATCAAAACCAAAAACCTACATATAACGTGTGCTTTTTTACTTTTTCCAATTTTGTCTTTGAATCTACGGAATTCAAGGTTATCTTATACATTTTAAATAAATCCTCCCACTGGCACGCTGGCTTTTGTAATTTTTTGGTTTTTCGAAAGGGCTTTATTTCTAAAAACGATTTTGATGAAAGTTCAGTTTTTTTTTAAACTTATGTACAATGATCAAATTCAAAACAGATTTTGTCAAAATCCACCGCCCACTTTTCATGTTTCTTGATTTTTTCGGCAACGGCTCTACCTATTGGAGTCAAATTTTTTTCGAGTTTTTTTTTTATTAGCGAGACAAAAATTAGAAATTTGTTTTAGTAAAATCCGTCCACAGCCACGCCCACCTGTTTGCTTTCTCGAAAACCGATTTATCTATTGGGATGGAGTTTCACAAGTATATTTTTCTTTTGAATGACTCTGTTGTTTAATTTAAGTTACATGCTTGAATTAAGCTTGAATAAAAAAAAATAAAAAATAAAATAGGAATTGGTTCTAATAAAATCCACCCACTGCCATGCTCACTTTTCTTATTTCTATTGGTTAATCGAAAATGGCTCTATATCTCAGAAATGATTCAAACGATTTGGGAACAAATTTTGTTTTTAATTAATGAAAATACATACAATCCAAAAATAGTTTTTGGTAAAATCCATCACCTATACTGCCACGCGCACTTTGGTTATATCGTGGTTTCTCGTAAATTGCTATAATTACATATTTGGATGAAATTTACGCAATTTTTTCTTACGAACAAGGAAAATATTAAAAAATTGAATTCCGTAAGATTCGCTCACTGCCACGCCCATTTTGTTGTTTCTTGGTTTCTTGGAAACTACTCTATTTTTCAGAAACTATTTAGACGATTTGGATGAAATTTTAAGAATTTGTTTTTATGAGCTAGTTAAAAACTTAGATAATGATTTTATTTAAATACATCCCCGTCTCCGCCCACTTTCATTATTAATTGAGGAGCGTTCTTTCAAAACTCAACAAACGCCAAAAATCCGTAAATGAGTTATGGGTATATAAATTTTTGCCTTTCAAATGACGCACAGGTAGGTAGGTAGAAATGGCGGCCACAGGCAGTCTAGCCCATAGCCCAATTAGCGCTGAAGTGCGTCGTTTTGATACCATAACTCGTTTGAACCTGTAGATGGAATTGAAGAGAGAAAATATGGGCATATCCTCAGGATATCGTCCCTTTTTATTTAGTTTAGAATAGGATTTTGTTGTAGCTTTAAGCACAATCATCAGAAAGTGGATCACTCACTCAACCAGATCAGCACCTGCACCCGCGCCATCCACAGTTAGCCCACTAGGCAGTTCGTTGGCTGGCACTGGAGCGTCCACTGATCTGATTGGATGATCATCCGGCCGCTGTGCACCACAAACCCCCACCAGAACCCTAGTCCACTATCTTGTAATTATAGGGAATCGACGGAAGGTATAATGCAGAAGTAGCCGAATTTTGTCCTAGAGCCATTTCGTCGCGTTGAGAAAAGAAATCAAGTCTTTGAGACGCACAAGATAGAAAAATAAAAAATTTAAAATTTGAACAGGAAGAATTTAAAAATATTTGAAATCTGAGCGTTTTTGCAAAACTCAACAAAAGACACTGAGTTTCAACAAAGAACTTAGAGTTTTTACAAAACTCAACAAAATACTTAGAGTTTTTGCAAAACTGAACAAAAGTTTACCTGGCTAAAAATAGCCCCTTCTCTTATTCTTTCAACTAAAAGAAAAATGCAAAGTTGTATAGGTTATTTAAGACACCGTATGTATATAATCATAATATACAGGATGTCCCTTAATTCGTCAAGAGTGTTTTAGGGTATGATTCTGGGGTATATTCTAAGAAAAAAATTGTTCTTCAGTTAGGGCCTATCTCCAATTTTGATATCATTTATCGCGAATTTAAGAAAAGTCTTACTTTGGGGTACCCTGATCCATGTCACCAGTAATTGCACCGTAAGTACTTATGATAGGAACTTTGTTAAGGCCTTTATTATAAGAACAAATACCAGCCTTTGTAATTGGGTTTAAATAAATTTGATACCTTGTCTCAGTCTTAAGATATCCAGTTTTTAGCCTGTTTCATTTTTCTTGCCCATGCTAATTTTTTGACTTTGGGGTCAATTTTCTCCAAAAAATGCGTAATCAACATGGTGTTTTAATATTTTTTTTAATGAACGTAACAATACTCAAAATAAAGTTGAGCAGCAAGTTTGCCGAAAAACCCATAGATTTTATGATAATTTGGAAAAACAGTGGCAGGTAAAATTAAAAAGAAATAAATGATTTTAGCTTTAAGCTCGAAAAGCTATAAATAAAAATTATTATGTGATTTTAGATAATTTTTTAAGTAAGTTTCTTACTAAAACAGTTATAACGGGTGCACTTTGACATTCCTTGGTTTGAAAAAATGCTAATTTTAGAAGCCACTTAAGTTGAATTCTACAAACTATCTGCAGTTGCTGCAAAAGATTTATCAGAACTATTGAAGGACATTCCATAGGTTCATCTAGCTTCATCTTATTCATAACTTGATGGTGCTTCCACCCACTTTGCTTGAGAGGTTTAAAATTGAAAAGATGAAGAGTGAGCGGTAATCGTTGGATAGGAAAAAGTTGGGGCAGTTCAATAGCCTGCAAGATCTCCTGATCCTACAATATTGGATGTTTTTGAATGGGGAAGAATGAAATAAATCTTTTATTAAACCAAAATAGCAACTTAAAGTGAATTAGAAGAGCGCATGATCAAAGTGTTCTCCGAAGTCATGCAGTAGCTAGGATCATTAATATCAATATCAGTGAAATACAAAAACTGGCTATAGCATGCATACAAAATCAAAGAGGACTCATTTTTACACCTGTTATAACTGTTTTAGTTCACACATAAAATAAAAATTATCGATAAGCACACATATTATTTTTTATTCATAGCCATTCGAGCGTTAAGCAAAAAAAAACCTTTTATTTAAATTTTACCTGCCGCTGGTTTTCCAAATTATCATAAAATCTATGGGTTTTTCGCTAAACTTGTTGCTGAATTTTATTTTTAGTATTGTTACATACATTCAAAAAAATTATTAAAATATCATGTTGATTACGCATTTTTTTGAGAAAATTGACCCCAAAGTCAAAAAATTAGCATAGGCAAGAAAAATGAAACAGGCTAAAAACTGGATATCTTAAGACTGAGACAAGGTATCAAATTTATTTAAACGCAATTACAAAGGCTGGTATTTCTTCTAAAAAGTAGCGATGAAATAAAGGCCTAAACGAAGTTTCTATCATAAGTGCTTACGGCGCAATTACAGGTAACATGGATCAGGGTTCGGCTGTCACGCTGGATGTCTGGGATCGCTTCCCAGCCTCGTCCACCTAAAAACTAAAAAAGTTTTATTTTCAGGGCTACTGCCTCTTGCGAGGAATTGACAAATCCTCCAAGAGTATCACTTGTCACGAATAAGTGCTTCTGGTCTAGCCGTTCGGATTCGGCATAAAATTGTAGGTCCCTTCCATTCCTGTCGAAAGGCGCACACAGGAATGGTTGCGAGTTGTTAGTCACTAGGCCCTGGTTCTTCATGAGCCGTTGTGCCACCCGATTTAGACCATAGTAAGACTTTTCTTAAATTCCCGATAAATAATATCAAAACTCGAGATAGGCCCTTACTGTTGAACAATTTTTTTCTTAGAATACACCCCAGAATCATACCCTTAAATACTCTTGACGAATTAAGGCAAACATAAACCCTTTACCCACACCATATCTGTATTTTGAACTGTTTATATAATCTATCTATGCGTGTAAAATGTTATTTGTTTTTCGTCATCCCTGATGATGCTAGGGAGTTTTACAATACTATCTTATCATGCAACGCAAATAACTCCATGTGAGATACAGAAAAAGATTTGCAATCTTTTTAAATTATTTTTATTTTTTATTATTTTTTCATTTTTCATACTTATTTATGTTCTTTTATTCATTTAAAAACTAGTTCTACTGTAAATAATTTTTATTAGAAAAATAACAAAGTTTTTTTCAAAACTCAAAAAAATATGGATTTGTTGAGTTTTAAAAAAACGGACGATTTTTGGTTTCAAAATTTAGGTTGTTGCTTCATACCAATTTAAACTAAAATTTACCAGTCGATGAAAGATACAGTAAGGAAGAGTTCTGCATTTATACTTTTTCAATACTATTTTCTTTATTCAAATAGGATATAAAAAACCTTCTCCTGAAAAATTATCAAAATGGACTAGTTGAGTTTTGCAAAAACTTTCCTCAATTGGTTTCACGAAAACGGTTCCAACAATTTCGATGAAATTAAGAGATTGTTGTTAAAAATGAAAAATAAACTTTTAAATTGTACCTGGATAGGTGTCATTCAAGTCATTGTATATATTGGGGGTATTAAAACGAATGCTGAGTGCCCAAGCGGGGCTTACGAGCAAAAAGATCAAAATATAAAAAATATGTTACTTTTTTAATTGGAAAATTTCCGCCAAATTTTATCAAAACATTTTTTTTATCAACCATATTAAAGACTAGACCCACTTCTTCTTTTCACTCGAAAATGTCTTGCGTCTATCATTGCTGAACTTCCAGACAAACATATTCAATAATAAAAACCCGTGAACGCAATTATTGCATACCAAAAGCTAAGAAAGTTGGACTCTTAAGTTGCCGCTGAATTTTGTATTTGTACTTGGAACCTTAAACTATCCCAAAACATCGTTATAATATTACATAATTTTCATTTTGAGGCATCCTTTAGAAGCAATTATAAATGTTCAAATGGTTACAGAAACGCTTTAGTTATATTAAAATGGCAGGCGTAACTAAGAAAATAATTTTTAAATAAAGCTTTGTTTGACGTGGCGTAAGCCCAGTGTAATTGCTCCGACTTGGTTTAAATATTCCGAGGTTGGACCGAGTATTAGTGAAATCTAATAAATAAGGTTGTGAGAGTAATACTTGTAGTAGAGAACACACGAAAATAAGATATTTTTCTAAAAAAAAATTTAAAAACTTGAAAACGCAGCTTTACAATCAGTCCGGACACCCCAAGTACGAAGTTTTCGAGAGTAGGTATATGAAAAACTATTGTTTTATTGGGGATATCCGTTATAAAATCTACACTAGAAGACAATACCGAAATGATTTCAATATAACTTTTAATTTTAATCCATATAAATTGGCCTTTTACATAGACTATGAAGTTGAGTAGTGAGGGCCTTTTGACAATACGAATTTTAAAGAAAATGTAACGACCTATTAAGGTCTACAAAGCTCAAAGTACAGAAGGATGAACAGACGTATGGGTGATAGACACTTCTGTTGCTACTTCTCCATCATCATAATGTTTAATTTGTTGTTAGAAGAGGAAATAAAAACACACAATTCGAATATTCAACTCATTTAATTTGACATTTTTTGTTCAGTAAAACAAAGCTATTAAGGTACTAAATTTTTAGGTATTAACGAAGCCCGACGACTGACCCTGCATCTTTTGCAACTTCCTTTGATTTATATGTATTTCATAGGCCAATATGGCCACACAAAATACGTGTAAGTGCGAAACTACGTAATGGTCTCTATAATACCATCATTAGGTACTACACATCTCACAACCATTATTTTAACGTATAGATATTCAAAGTAAGTTTTACGAGTAAGTAAAGTGCTATTGTATAGCAAAACAAAAGCTTCAAGATGGTATCAACAATAGGTACCATTAAGATGCATTATTAATTCAGTGATGGCTGCTGTACGAACTGTCACTGTCGTCGTCGCTAGCGTTGAAAAAGTTGCAATCAATAATGACAAAACTAACCCATATACCTAGCTCTTATTTTATCTGACGAATCTATACGACTACAGCTAATAGAGGGAGTAGGTTAGGTACTATAATATCGAAGCCTCATCATGTCTTTCAGAAGAGATACCATCAAAAGTTTTTACACGCAATTTGATTTTCTATTACATACTTACTCTATATCCAAGTTTTATGGCCTTTTTATTTATACGATTATGGCTCTTGCGATGTCCTTCAAAAAGTGTTTTGACTGATTGACATGCATGAAGGGAATATCGAAACGCATACCGTACATGATACATACATCACTAAGCGATGAAAGTACAATGTGATAGGTTCATGGTTCGTGCGTGGACACGGACAGGCCGCAGTGGATGGACAGTGAACGAACATGCATTAAGATTCACTTTAACGATATAACACGATCAAGGACAAGCAAGCAAGTCGTCTGTCCCTATTGTTTGTGATGAGCGCGCAATGGTAGAGGTATAAATTTATGAGATTCGAAAACAATTGTTCGGTTATGTGTAGTTGAACATACTTCCGAAATGATGGATCATCATTATGATGATGGAACCATAACATAACAGAAAATTGTTTCTGATGGCACAATGCGGTTTAAATTGGCCTTTTGTTTGTTTGTTTTCGGTCGTCATACGAGTATATGGTATGGAAAGCTTGAATATTAATGCGATGTAAATGAGGATATGCTGAGAAGTGAAAGAGGAGGAGGTTTATTAAATGCCCAAATAATGTAATCCGTGGTTCTTACAATATTAAATTCTTTAAATGCAAACTTAGGTACGTACTGAGTTTTCGAAAAACTAAAAATCATTTAATGAAGTAGTTAACAGTTAAATTTTTTAAACTATCTAGGCTAGGAACATTCTAACCATTGGGTAACTTTCTCTAAATCAATCCAACATACATAATTCTTATTAAAAATGCATTTGATACAAAAATATAAGATTTTTAACTATTTCACTGTTGCTTCGCGTTAAATTGGAGTCCAATGAAATTTGAATGGTAGGTGGGGGTTATCACCAGAACACTCCCACTTAATTTTTCCCCCTCATTTCCCATAAGCGGTAGACGCCATCTTGAATTTTGAGCAGTTTATAGGTTAATTAAAATTACTCCGTAAAGTTTAGAGAAAGGAGAATAACAAGAAAATTGTTCAGCTATGATGATTTCCAACAAAATATTTTTTTTTTTCAAAATCATGAACATTTAAGAGATAAGCTTTCAAAAACCTAAATTTGTTCGTCGTTCGTCAGATATACAGGGTTATTCGCATGCGGTGTGACAAAAAGCTACACGGTGTCGGTTTGGTTGAGACAAGAAAAACATAGTATAGATGGGGAAACCTATTTCCCTTCCAATTTATGTGGGAGGTGCAATTTTCTAAGAAAAAAAAAATTGACTCAGTTGTAGTGCACTAACAATGACCTTTTGTATCTTTTCGTAAGAAATTAATTAATTATTAATTAATTTTCAAACTCAAAATTTTGATTCGTCGAAAGTGATTTTTTATTTCTTAAATTTAACTTTATGCCTGCGTAAGACCTTAGTTCTTTTAAATGCAATACACGGCACAAGTTGGAAGAAATAGAAGGAGAGGAAAATATTTTTTTTGGAAAGGTGTTAACCCTTAATCCACTATCATCTCATCAAATTCCAAATCCAGTTGAAAGTGGGAATGTAGAAAAGAAGGCCGCCTAGGATGGGAGTCGAACCCACACCTCCAGGTCAACAATCAAACGGGTGCCATTACAACCCGCAACTATGTTGACTTCCTAAGATTAAATAAAACGCTGATTAATTTTATCAGCTTAAGAAATATCTAGGTAATTCTCGTGACCCATCAGTAATATGCCTTTGGCAGCAACAGGCCTAGATGCCATTTGATCTTCATTGTTGACTCACCAAAAAATCAATCTTTATTAACATAATTTTACGAGAAAGTAATATTATTGCACTTCAAACTTCAAGGAAGACTGTGTTTGTTCATTTGGTTGGTCTTCTTCATATTTGAAATAAGATTTCTGATCGCATTGGATGGTATCTCTTTAAAATATGCAAACAATAAACGATGGTTCTCAAAAACGGTAGTAGCCCGTAGCGTAATGGTTAGTGCGTTAGACTGTCACGCTGGAGGTCTGGGATCGCTTCTCAGCCTCGTCCACATAAAAATCTAAAAAGTTTTTTTTCAGGGCTACTGCCTCTTGCGATGAATTGACAAATCCTCCAAGAGTATCACTTGTCACTAATAAGTGCTTCTCGTCTAGCCGTTCGGATTCGGCATAAAATTGAAGGTCCCTTCCATTCCTGTCGACAGGCGCACACAGGAATGGTTGCGAGTTGTTAGTCACTAGGCCCTAGTTCTTCATGAGCCGTTGTGCCACCCGATTTATTTATTTTTTTTTCTCACAAACGGCCGCGTTTTATTTCTGAATCTCTTTCTCCTACTTGTTAACAAAATTTCTTCTAAAACTTCTAATCAATTTAATTGCCTTGGTGCTTGCAGCTTTTCATATTAATTTCTATTATAAGTTAACTTATCTGTTCTTTGGATGTGTAAGTGCAGTTTCTATAATTGATAATCTCAATATTTTTTTTTTATCTTGACAGAACTTGTCTAGTGGGTAGGGCGGACAGATCTAAAGATCGAAACAAGAGGATGTCCACATGGAGGGGTACTTTCACCCTTGTTGTGGAGTCTTGTAGTTGATGAACTTCTCAAGGCATACGCTGCATTGGCTTTGCTGATGACATCGTTATAACAGTTTGAAGAAACCCTCTGTGATATAATCCAAAGAGGACTGACAATTACTAGGAAATGGTGTCTATCGGTAGGACAAAACATCAACCCTACGAAGACAACAATCATACCATTTACTAAATAAAGACTTCTGCCACGTAAAAGTCTATTAGGATAGCTGATGGGTAACTAAATATCTATTACACTAGATAGCAACCTTCTCTAGAATAATCATGTTGAAATAACTGTCGGGAAATCTACAAAAGTCTTAATGACATGTAAGAGACTTCCAGGGAAATCATGGGGTTGCAAAGCAAACATCATTAGATGGATGTTGTACAGTGTAAACCATGATGGTAAGGCCCATCATTACCTATGGTGCTGTTGCATGGCACAAAAGAACCGAATTAGCAACAACAAGGAAATCACTAGACAGGCTCGCATGCATATATGCATAACTGGAGCAACGAGAACTTGTCCACTGCAGGTATGGAGGTTATCCTTCACCTAAACCCACTGTTTGTGGTGGTAGAAAGTGCAGCAAAGGGAGCCAAGATTTCTTGACATTCCAAGAGATGGCATGACTAAAAAGTACAAACAATTTCGAGAAAAAAATTAACCAAAATATTTGCCATTATATGTCGCGTCGGACAGCCAAGCCACACTCAAGGCACTGAACTTCTAAACTGGTATAATGGGAATGCGTGGATAGGCTAAACGACCTTGGCTAAAATAATAATGTTAGATACACTTCATTGGATACCTAGGCACGTAGGTGTCCAGGGAAATGAAGAGGCAAACTCTTTGGCAAAAAAAGGAGCAACGACACCTTTATCGGGTCCTGGGCCATATTGTGGTATAGAAGAAAATGCGATTAAAAATAAAATCAAAACAGAAGAGGAAGCCAAAAGATCAAAATTATGGACAGAACTCTCCTACCTGAGCCAAGCGCAACTATTCTTCTTGGGAGCTACAACGAAGAACGCTTTTGTATCCTGTAAAGGCTTAAGCAGGAATAACATCAGCATAATAACCGGTTTCCTTACTGGTCACTGCAAACTGAAAAGACACATCAGTATTCTTGGCCTGGTGAGCAGTGCCACATGCAGATTCTGCAACACCATATATTAGGTAAATGCGATGCACTCGTGAAACTAGATGCAACCACATAGAAGAGAGCGAACTACCATCTTTGAAAGTCATCGAAATACTTAAGTTTCTCAAAGAAAGAAACTTGGAGGAAGAACTTTAGAATGAGCGATCTCATCTATGTAGCTCTAGAGGAGGGCACAATAGATTTTAAGGTCGCAGTTTACTTAATCCCCTTTTATTATTCAATTATTCAGCCAGTGAGTAATTAAAAAAAACCACGTAGAATTTATTGCTTAAAACATAAACCGCTGTCTTCTGTTGTTAAAGTGGAATCAACATCCTTTCCTTGGGCACACTGGTCTTTAAGTGACACTTCCAAAGAATGAACTGAATATCTACATTACATTTGTTAGTATGTCCATAGCACTTTCCGTTGAATTACCACCATCCACCATCATGTTCAATGTCACTTCGAACACTTCGTAACCCTTCATCATTTAAACACAACAATTGTCCCTACTTCTTCTTCCTCTTACGAACACCATATCTAACATGATTTAAGACAATATTTCCAAGAACTCAGAAATGATACACAACATTTCAAGCAATTGATATTTTCAACACTAAACTCTCCCGTTTCTTCCTTGTATTCCTGTATATCGCGTATATCCTGACAAATTGCATTTAAGATACTCTCGCTCTATCGCATCAGTATTAAAGTATGAAAAGCGTGAGTTTTATAAATCAAGCCATCCACAAAGATGTTTATCCGAATGTCATGTGTAAGCATAACGTAATCCCAACTGTGTGCAACATAGATATTAATATAAGAAATAAAATATCTTCCGTCAAATAGAAGAAAAAAAAAATATATATATTCCGGAGAAATGCAACCCGCATGAAAAGAAAGCAAATCAAATCCATATCGCAAGATAAGAAAACAACAAAATAAAAAAAGTAATCTAAGGGAAAACCACTCTTTTCCTGCGGGACAACAAAAAAAAAAAAGAATATAAATATCCTATGTAGTGTAAACTCCTTCTGCACTTCTGCACTATAGCAATCGGCAACAAACGCGAAATGAAAATGCACGTAAAACCGGGATGACAAGAAGAATAACAAGATAATTCAACATCACCCGCCTTGGTGCACCCCTTTTCTCCATCCCTCCCCCTTCCATGTCTCTTTGGTCTTGTGTATAATATAACACTATATTTTTCACAAGGAGGTTTAATATTGATGTAGTGCGGAAGCTTGCACCATCGTATTTCGTATTTTTTTTCGCAATTCTATAGAACGAGCGCACGGCACATATCCTAAAGTGGGGCGGGATAGATAATGTACGTGCAGAAATTGCATCTCAAATCTTAAGCTGTATATATTCAGCGCGTGCTTCAGCACTATCTACACTATCAACCAAGAATGATGCACCCCAGTACCGCACAATCCGCAACCTTTCACTAGATGTTGCGAGCTGCGATGTGACTGTTGCAATATCTATAAAACGATTTAGCTATAAAAATCTAACAGTATCAGTCGTTGTGTTTTTTTTCTGTCTGTTGATTTTCTTAAATCAATGGGGTTGGCGTTGGTTGGTTTGACTTTATTGTTCTGACAGTGGCACCAAGGTTATCCAAGCGTTGAAGGGGCGACAACACGATAATATCTAATCTCGCAATTTTAAATGATGTTTTTTAAATGAAAAAATGCTTTACACAGGAGTTTTACTCGCAAATGACGTTTTCGTTGGAATATTTGTTTCCCCCCCATTTCGATCCTTATTGAATGTGGAATTTACCCTCTGATTTTGGTGTACAAGTGACATTCCTAATGGGGTACCGAAACTTGTGTGAGAAGTTTTTACTAAAAAGGGCCTCACGAGTGTTTGATAAGTTTCCTCGTTTAAATTTTTGTACTGAAATTCAACATGGGCTTGCTAATTATCTGACAAGTTTTCTTCGTCTAGATTTTTCCTACTGAAAACTAACTAGGGCCTTGTCAGAGATTTGGCATCCTTCCAACCGGGTATTTACAAGCACGCCATTTAACAATCAGAGTTTCATAGTTTAGAAAAGGTTCTTCCGGTTTCTCAACCAATTTAGTACTGGACTTTTAAACTCTTAAAAAATTCCTATCCCTTTTTCCATGACACTCATAATTTTTTGCGTGTCCACTTTTTAAAATTCAAGCATCCACAGTAAAATATTCGACTTTTTTATCAATAGAATTATTCTTAAATGGTGTGTAATAAAACTCAATTGTTTTTTTTTATAGCTCTTTAATGCTTTTGCTAAAGATAAGTTCACCCTTGCCCCTCCCTTCCATTTACCTCGACAGCTCGCATTTCTGCATTTTGCAAAAGACATCGTTGCTGGCGCATCACAAATTATAACACATGCTTCGGGGCAGGTTTGGCTAAGAGCTTAGAGCAGCGAGCATACTATGAAAATCTTTTTTCAAACGTCGCGTCGTGTCGCGCCATGTGGGCGAAAAGCTCCTTGCTGGATATAAAAAATTATATGCAACAGCATGCTCGTTTCCCTCTTGGCTGGATGCATCAGACAGCGATGATGCACATATAAGCGATTTGTCCTTAAAAATTTTATTACTTAAGTGCACTACAGCTATATTCCTTTGAGATCTTCGTTTGCTGATGATGATGATGGTTATAGAGTCTTCTATGTCACCGCCACTGCCATGTTGCAACAAAGAGCGCAGCATTTTTATCGGCCGGAGCCTCTTATGCATCTTAAGTGTTTCATATAATGTACTTAATTCTTGTTAAACACTCCCTTGTGTGTGGGGGTTTGCAGATTTACCCATGATTACAGCTTGGGGTTTTTTTTGTCTGTATTTACCAAAGGACGATCCTAGTGTGGAGGAATATAAAATGTTTCCTATAAAACTATGTTCATTTCCATCATTAAATTAAACAATCATTGAAAATGTTATTGTTATTGTGATTATTATTACAGTTGTTCTAGCCTTTCGTGTACAAAATACAAAAGGATCATAAATAAAATTGGGCAGTATACTATACATGTGCGGGTGCAAATACAAGTGTATATCGCATGTGGGTGTATATGGGGGCATCCTTGTACAGTAGGTAGTTAGGTTAGAACAACTGAAGACTCCTTGACTTTTGCATTTGGTTGACAAATCGTTTTGTGTGCGTGTACGTGACGATGATTTATTCACTTTACATACAAAAAGTTGAAGATTCTTTTTGTTGGCCAAAAACCGCCCTTTTTATTTCAAGAGATACACTGACAAAAATAAGGAAAGTTTAGAATTTAGAAGAATTTTGTTAATAATTTTTAATATTTAATATTTAATATTTAATATTTAATATTTAATATTTAATATTTAATATTTAATATTTAATATTTAATATTTAATATTTAATATTTAATATTTAATATTTAATATTTAATATTTAATATTTAATATTTAATATTTAATATTTAATATTTAATATTTAATATTTAATATTTAATATTTAATATTTAATATTTAATATTTAATATTTAATATTTAATATTTAATATTTAATATTTAATATTTAATATTTAATATTTAATATTTAATATTTAATATTTAATATTTAATATTTAATATTTAATATTTAATATTTAATATTTAATATTTAATATTTAATATTTAATATTTAATATTTAATATTTAATATTTAATATTTAATATTTAATATTTAATATTTAATATTTAATATTTAATATTTAATATTTAATATTTAATATTTAATATTTAATATTTAATATTTAATATTTAATATTTAATATTTAATATTAAAATTTGTTGGTTGGTTTATACGAAATATTATCTTAGCCAATTATCAGATTCTGTCATAAGATGAGAAATGATATTTGATTGGAGGGATAGGGGATGGAAAATAAGCAAATTATTTCTTATCGCAACTTTTATTAACATATTGTTTTAACCTTTAATTGGATTTTTTTGTTATGAAACACTAGAAGAAAAAGTCTCTCCCGATATGCAGGGTTGGTCTGACTGCGAATTTTCATCAAAAGAAAAGCTTTTTAACTGTGGTGTGGTGATAGACCAGTTTTCTTTTAAAAAAAAATCTTTAAACTTACTGTTAGGATAGGTGCGCTTAAGACAAGGCCTGATGCTGTAATAGTTGTGTCTGTTTCAAATGTCACTCATAAAAATAAATCACTTTCTATAACTTTAATTATTATTTTATTTTAGAGTGAATGAACATTATTCAATTATAAAGTGCAACTGACCTCAACCCCAAAAAGTAATGTGTTTCGCTCAGATATTATATTTTTTTATTTAAAAATTGAAAAATACATTGATTATTAAGATATTTCCTTTTTTATTTTCAGGTAATATTAAAAAAAAATTAAAAGGCAGACTTGAAGATACTCCTATGTCCTCTAGGGTAATAGAGTGGGTAAGATGGAATACCTTTTTTTTTGTTTGAAAAATAACTAGAGACAAAGATAAAGATATGAGAGTAGCTACAGTTCCGCAAATAAGCCTCGAAAGACATTGCGCTTTTTAATACGCTTATTCGGTTTCTTGAGAGCTATCCATAGCTGAAAACAAGAACATTCTAGGAACGCTGGTTCCGAAGATATTTTAATTCAAAGTAAATCCATTATTTTCGACCCAAAACTAAAAACCTTTTTATGACGATAACTTGACGTTGTTGTTGGATAGAAAACTGACAGGCATTTGCAATGTTGTTCAAAATTTTACTGATTTTAGCAATTTTTTTTTAAAGCGATTTTTGATAGAAAAAAAAACATGGACTACCTCCTTATGTCCAAATATCTATTTTTTCACTGGATCCTATTAAAATGTACATAAATAGAAAGTTATTGTCAAAAGCTATCAGCACATCCAAAGCAAACCCATCTACAAGGGCTAGTTTTTGGTATATTGGCATTCAAAGCAATTTTGTTTTTGAGTTTTCAAGGCTTGTGTGACTTTGGATGCCTACAGTTCCACAAATAATCCTCGGACAACATTGCGTTTATTACAATTCTCAATCAGGTTTTCAAGAGATATCCATAGCTGAAAACGTCTGGCTTCGAAGATATCTAAGTTCAAAGTTAATCCATTATTTGCGACCCAAAAATAAAAGCCTTTTTATGGCAATAACTTTCCAAAAAAGACTCGTAAGAGGTTGCGGTTGACGTTGTTGAATAAAGAACTGACAAGCCTTTGCATTGTTGTTCAAAATTTAACTGATTTAAGAAATGGAAAAGATGCAAGAAAGGTACCTTAAATGGACGCTAGGGGAAGAATGGCAAACTCCAGGATATATGGTGAGAGAGGAAACGAAAAGGGATAAAATTATGATAAGAGCATGGACATGGGCATGTAATTATGAAGAGAAATTAGCAGGTGGAAAAGGTAGTGAAATAGCGAGGGAATGTTAAAAGGAGATGAAAGAAAGACAGAGAGATGGACATGTGAAAAGATCACGATGGGAAGAAGAGAGAGAAAAAATGAAGGGAAGGGAGGGAAGAGAAGAGAGTATGAATGGATATGAGGGACTGGAAATTGAAATCAGAAAAGAGCGGGAGAAGCAAAGACGGGAACTAATCAAAGAATCAAGGTATAACAGGTGGTATAAAAAAGTGATGACGGAGGGGATACCCCAATATTTGAAAAAGGGATGGAAAACAGAAAGGATAAGGAAAATAGCAAGAGTCAGGTTAGGAAATGAGGTGAAAGAAAGGTGGTACGGGGGGAGAAAAGAAGAGAGAGTGTGCAGAGTATGTGAGGGTGAAAAAGAGACGTGGGAACATTTAATAGAAAGATGCAGGTCAGGCGGTGATGAAGGGAAATCAATGACGAAAAAATGAGGGAAATAATGGACGAAACAGGGAGGAGCGAAGAGGGGATAAAGGAACTAGAGGAGGTATGAAAAGATAAGTCGAGAGATAGCGGAGAAGAGGAGGGAAAGTAAGGAGAGTAAGGAGAAGGACAACTTGTAACCCTTAGGGGAATCAATACAATTTAATACAAAAAATAAATACATATATAAATAAATACAAAAATAAAAACATAGAAATGAATATAAATCTATAAATACTAAATAATAAATAAATAAATACATAAATAAATAAATAAATACAAAAATAAATAAGTAAATAAATAAATAAATAATTAATAAATATATATAAATACAAAATAAATAATTAATATAAATAAATATATAAATGAATAAATAAATAATTTAATAAATAAATAAAAAACATAGTTAATAAATAAATAGATATATACCTATGTATACACAAAATAAATAAATAAAAATAAAATAAAAAATCGACTTAAACAAGCACATAAGCCTTGAAAATAGTAACAATATATTTTTTTGGAAAGATTAGATATTCAAGAATCTAAAACTATGTTTAAAATAATTTATCTCCCTAAGATAAAAATATGAGAGACAAAATAAGCCGATTTTTCAAAATAGGGTTACGCCACTTTTGCACTCACAGCCTCATATATGTATAGCTATGCTTACTTTTTGGGGATTTTTAGTAATATGCTCCTTTGGTCTAGATAAATCCCGAAATATTTCACACTTAAGTCCCATTTAACGTTTACACCAATAACATTAAGCTGGTTGCTCGGAAGATAACAACACAAGATTTTCTTTTTCTATTAAAAAAGATGGCTTGTAACCTGGGAATATCAGATGTATAAATGTTGTATAAAAAGGGTCCCAGTATTGATTCTTGTGGCACACCTTGTCTTATATGATAACAATTTGACAGACTGTTTTTAACAAATACACTAAAACAACGGTTTGATAAAAAAAAACTTTGAATTATTTTAACCAGATATATTGGAAATCCAAAATATACCATCTTGTGCACAATCCCATCATGCCATACTGAATCAAATGCCTTTTCTATATCGAGAAGAATTAGACCAGTCGATTTACCAAGAGAACGATATTTTCTTACATGTTCAATTGTTCACAGACTCTTAAAACTTCGTGAGAAGTGCTGTGATGTATTCTGAATCCAAATAGCTCATTTGGAAAAATATTGAGTTCATCAATGATTTGTTATATTTTACGTTTGAGAACTTTTTTTGTAATATCTTACTAATACAGCTATGTAGACTTATTCTTCGATAACTGATAGGGAATCGATTTTGGAATCGGTATTACTTTAGCCTTTTCCAATTCGTTGGAAAATACTGCGTTTTGAGGCAAGCATTTATCAAAAAAGCAAGAAACTCAATCCCACCGGCCTTTGGAAATAAAATATTTTTAATATTATCAAATCCATCTGACTTTCTTGTTTTAAAGTTGGAAACACATCCCGTCTGGTTATAAACAGATCCCTAGGAGTTTCAATGTTTTGAAAGATAACTGTGTTCAAGGTTTCACTTACACACATTTAAGTGGGGTCATCACTCAGGTGTTCAACAAATGTAATATGCACGTTTTTTATTGTCAATTTTTTTTATTTTTGTTTGTATTGAAATCCTTTTACTATAAAAAATCTCCTTTCCAAACAAATTTAAAATTTATATAACTATGTATGTAGTACCTAGCTACTTAATATTATCGACAGTTAACAAAAAAAAAACCGCAATACTGTTTTTTCTTTAAACTTTAGATAGCTCCAGCATTAACACATTAATCAACACTATCCAATTCCAACGATATCCAATATAAAAGATTTATGATTAAATTCCATTAGAAATTAATTTTATAATCCCTTTTCAACCTTTATACCTAGCTAACAATAAATTATAGGTTACTTTTTTGCTCAACAATGATATGTAACCATTTGTCTTCAGCCAAGAACTCCAAGAGGAGTTTTCTATACAATTAATTTTTAATTTGTATCCTTTAACAGCACCCAATAACTTAACAAAACCACACCACATTAAAATTTCGAAAAACAAGCTCTTTGTACCTTTTATACATCCTCCCACGTTTATAAAACCACAGATACTCAAGAGATGATACTCTATTCTACTGCACACTGTGCCGCTGGCTTCCTGATGGCGACAAATAAGCCAAAGTGGAATAAGGTGAACACATGTGTGGGTGTATAAACTATTTAATGAATAAGTGTGTTTCCTTGTTTTAAGACAGACATGAAACTGCTTCTAGACTACGACTTACAATTTACCACCAATAATGTAAGGACTGACTATTTAATCCTTCATTATAATTTTGGTAAAGCCAAAAATTTATCTCTTCATCTCTATACACTCCATTTAACTACAAACATACAATGTTGTTAACTTCAAAGTTATCAAAACAACACCTCCTTTAACACTCTGAAACCTATAGCTCCGTCTCGTCTCAGCAAAATATCTCAAAATCGAATCCAATTTCTGGCTTTAATTCATTAATTCAATAAACTCCCAATTATTATCCTTATCTCATTGCAGCCATCACCGTATAATAATCCACCTCTGTAGGTAAACTTATAACCTGACCATCACTTCAATCATACCTCTCTCTCTATAGGTAGAATAGAGATACCTTACCTATACTGTTATTTTAGCAAAAGTAATTTCAACAACGGTATTATGTGGCTCTAAAGCTGATTAATCTACATTCCTGACACTTAAGCTGTTCGGGAAAGGATTAAACTCGATCAAAGAGGATTTTGTGGAAAATTTTGTTTAGTTTATCTTTCACTGCCGATGGATGGCGATATATTTGGCGACATCCACAAGAGCTTATAAGAGTGCATAATTCCTCTACACACAACAAGGCTTTAAATTTTTCAAATATAATGATTTATTCATTAATTTTTTTTTTTTGTTAAATTTAAATCGATAAACGGCGTCGATACAAATCTATACAAACATGAGTATGAGTAATGACAAGTGAACAAAAACTATATCTCTTGGTTTTTCGATGTCACAACAATAATGTGGGTTAACTGTGCGTCTGAATTTAGTCCAAAGGACATATTAATGAAAAAAGGGTTTAAGTTGCTGAGAAAAATGGTTTCTGTATATTTATTTTCCGGAAATAAAAAAAAAAAACAAAGATACTTAATATATTTATGTTAGTATGTCCAATACCCGAATTTGATAAAAGAGACAGTGACAAAAAAAATCTTATATCTGATGGAGAAAAATATCCTTTCGATATCCTTTCAATTCGTTTTACCACATAAAATAGAGAGAGAGAAGAAGAAGAAAAAAAAAAATAGAACCAACTAAGACAACAACAAACAAAAAAAAAAAAAAAATACTACTACGAGGACAAACAAGATTAATTGTATGGCTTTGATAAAATTGAAATTCGTATTTCACGACACGACCCTTTTTTTGTGGTTGGGGGAGAGGAAAGGGGGGAAATGAATGTAAGAACCCGCAGAACAGAATTTGAAGGATTCTTATATATTCTGAGAAATTTCTGAAAATGGAAAAGGATTCGAATTTGCGACATGTTTGAGATGCAATCTGTGCTAACTGGGAAATCAGAGTAAATGATTTACGGCTACCGCATGGGAATCCCAGTTTGAGTATAAGCTTTGCTCTTGACGTTTTTTGTCGTTGTCGTTGGATGTTTGTCCTTGTTGTCGTCGTCGTGATTTTGTGGTGTGGTGATGGTGGTTATTTGACAGAAAGAAAAGGGTATATATGGTTTTAAAAAGTCAACCGAATTTGCTTTTTTAGATTGTTCTTTTTTTTTGTCAAAAATACATTTAAAAGTAACACTTGATTTCTTCGTGCAAACATTACAAATCCTTTTTTCCCTTAGATTGAGAGAGAGAGAGAGAATAGGTAATCAAATGTACTTGGATTTAACCAATACCTGGAACTGACACATGATATACAATTTAACACTCTGTGTCAATTGCCCGAGGTTATTTTTTTTATTTATACCTTTACTCCATTCCTGTGGATAATCAAAAATGTTATAAAAAGAGGTATCCCGTTTCCCATATTTAATGAAGATTAGGAATTCGCGGAGGGATTTATATATGTAGGTACAAGCAAATTTGGAGAGAAATGCTTAAAGAGTTATTTAAGCTATAGATTAAAAAAATTGTTTAAAAAAAAGCAACCAAATTAAACGATGATATTTTGATTGCATATGGATATTGTTTTATTATGTTTTTCGTAAGCCCCTTGAAGATATTGTTTCGTTTCATTTTAACGGAATTAATACAAAATTGTTTGTGTTTTCGCCGAAGTTTTACTTAAGAATATCATTCCCACAATTTAATAGAAGTACCTGCCTACACTATACCAAATAAAGCATTCATTGCACAAATTTTATAGTTAAGAAACATTTTTGTTTGTCGAAAACAACTTAAATGGTTAGGATAATAGATAGATTAAATTCAATTTCATAGATTCAAAATGTAGACTTCCATAAGGTCGATTTTCATTATTTCGACAAAAAAATGTCGTCTGGTTAAAAGACCGACACCAATCAAAACATGCAGGAAAATGGATCGAGTTTTTAAAACGTTGGCTTTCAAAACGTCGATAGTAATCGACATTTTAGCAATCGATATTTTGATAGTCAACATTTCAAAAGTCGTCATTTTTACAGCAGACTTTTTGAACAGAAAAATGTGGACTGTTAAAACCTTTCAATGGCTTGTTTAACATCTTCTTTAATCGCTTTTAAAGCACCTCTTGTGCGATTATATTATGCTGAACACTGAAAATGGGTCTTCAATTAGCGAACATTTTTCATTTCATCAAATAACTGAAGTTTCCTGTTGCAAAGCTAGGCAAAACTTATGTTAGTATTGTGTTTTTACTTTTTGATTGAAGGAAGAAGTATTTTTTTTATGAGCTGAATTGAAACTGATATTAGTTTTATGATTTCGTAAGTTTATAATGTTCCTAACCCTGAGGCTACACGAGCCAGTACTGGCAAGTCAGTTGGCTACATAGATTGACTGTCAAATTCGTATACGTGAATATGCTTGATGTAGGCGGCAGTCAACTTGTAAGCAAGTTGCTTTCAAGTATCTGCGGTCACGTTCAGCTTTTACTAGGACAGCCTATCTATGATTCTAAATACACAATTCTATTGAATTTGCTTTGGCATCGGACTTCGATTTTTTCTTAAACAAAAAATGACGTCGAATTCTGCATCAAGTCTTGCGATGGTCAACGCATTATACTGCCAATGCGTTGACGGATGCATTGACGGATGCATTGATTTCTGTCGCGTCAAATTAACATGGATTGATTTTCATCTAATTCAAAATTTTTTTAGAGGTTTTTTAATCCATCATCATCGAAGACAACCATTATTGGAATTTGACAGTTAATGCGTTGACAGATTATTAAGAAACTAAATTACGTCGTACGAGGATTATTTCGTTCCATAATGTCACCCAAAGGCGCTAAAATCGCCTTTTCCCAAGCAAGAAATTTAATCTCAAAAAATTCAGATATCTTTAAGTTATTCAATGCATCATCTCCGTAGCAATCTTTCAATTTAATTTGGCAGTCTATGGCTTGACAAAGCGGTAACAGAATGTTCCAAATGTCACTGAAATCCCCAAACCTCTTATTTTTCCGAAGCAAGAAATATACTTTCAAATAATGAGGATTTTTAAGAGATTTTGTATATTTCATCATAATCATAGCCATCCTTCAATCATATTTGAGAGTTGCCTATTTTGGAAATGTTAAAAATGCTTGGTCCCTCCTCTCATTACAGGTAAGACCGCACTAGGCGGAACTGCACTGCAGCGGAACTGCGATTCACAATAATTTGTATGAAATTTTATGAAGTTAAGTTGCCGCTTAGTGCGATATAGCTCATACAATTTCATACACATAATGATTTGCCGCGTCGTCGTGAAGTGTAGTTCTGCTGCAGTTGTGTGCGGTCTATCCTTAAAAGTTATGGTAGAAAGAATATTTAATTTTGCATTAAATTTCCAACGAAAAGCTGTCCATATAGCTTTATATACAAGTGTGAACGAGGCCACTGTCTTCTCTA
The DNA here is from genome assembly GCA_949320155.1 of Melangyna quadrimaculata. Taxonomy (NCBI): domain Eukaryota; kingdom Metazoa; phylum Arthropoda; class Insecta; order Diptera; family Syrphidae; genus Melangyna; species Melangyna quadrimaculata. The sequence continues at coordinate 152,502,755 of OX439485.1, read as the reverse complement.
CTGGCTTCAAAAATGGCAAGCCAGTTGACGAGCAAGTTGCTAAGGTTTGTATGTGTTAGTAAGAAAATTTAAATGTATTGTAACTTGTTAGCCCGTACTGGCTCGTGTCAGGGTAAGTAATCAAAAAAAAAGGAACCACGATTTGGCTGATTTCTCGTATTCAATCACCAGTCGACATTTTTTCGTCGAGATTATGAAGGTCGTTCATGTAGAAGTCGTCATTTGAAAAGTCTAAATTTCAAAAATATTTTTAGGGAAAAATATCTACAAACAACACATCGACAAATTGATATTTTTCTCGATTTCATTTGAAGTCAGCCATTTAACCAAGTCCAGACGACATTTTTAAGTCGGTGAAAAAATTGGTGGCATTCTAAATTTCGAAAAATTCGATAAAAGTCGAGATTTACACGAGTCGACATTTTTTTTTTGTCGTTCATTCGTAGAGCCCACATTAACGCTGTAGGTAGGTCCTTATGGATTAACAAAAGAGAAGTAAAATTTCATAATTATATCTATACTTAAATGCTGTCACAAGTTTAATAACATTCGCTCACAAAATGGTAGTTCATTGCAGGATCTTTTTTTCTTATGGGACGCTACAAAATAATGGATATTTGACTTTAAGGATCGCTGTCAAGATTTCGGTTTTAACAATCAATTAAATTGTCAAAAAAAAAAAAAAAAAAATATTATAAGCTTCTGCGATGCAACACGAAATAATTTTCTTTCACACAAAGTGTTATTGAATCTCTTCAAGACCAATTTTAAAAGGTTTCGGCTTCGAGAAATCGTTAATTGGTTATAAAATGAATTAACACAATTTTCGATAAAAATATCGTGCCTATTATTGTGGGAAATTGATAAATTTTCACTTTTTAATTTTACGACTTCTAACCCGATAAAAGTCGTCTGATTGAATATGTAGAAACCGAGTTTAAATGAGTAAAAAACACGTCAACCTACCGTTTAAAACCTTAAAGCTCATCATCATCATTCATCATATTTCGTAAGTAAATCGGATGATTTGATTTTAATTTGAGTGTCCTAGGACGTTTTTCAACAAAATTGGCCACTTTAAACTTGCATTGAAGTTCATCATATATGGCGTTGACGATAGAATCACTGGCAATTTTTGGTGAAGGTTATGGTGCAGTGCATTAACGCCCGCGGAATTATCCCCCGCGGGTGTTAATTCCTTTTTAAAGTGGTAATAAGGCCCACCGCAAAAAGGAACTAAGACCCGCGGGTGTTTTTGCTTTTTGGAATTGGCATTAAGCCCCAAACTTCATACATATATGATTCTTAAAAACTTTTACCCAAATCACTGTTTACTACAAACACTCTGAAAGCAGACCGACTGACAACATAGGCGCCTGCCAGGTGACTGAGCATACCCTAAGCGGAGCGACGGAGTCGCGTGAGCGGGACAGAGGACCCGAAGAGGGAGTTAAAATCCTTGAACCCGCGAAGCGCGCCACCCAAAGTTCTATTTGGTACAAAAACTTTGAAAGCAGACCCACTGATAACATAGGTACCTACCAGATGGGGTTTATTTCCATTTTAAATTGGAATTAAAACCCATCAGTAAAAGCAATTATCCCCCGCGGGTGTTAGTTCCAATTTAAAAAGGAATTAATACCCGCGGGGGTTAATTCCTTTTTTTTGGGGAATTAACACCCGCGGGGGATAATTCCGTGGGCGTTAATGCACTGCACCGAAAGTTATACCCACCAAAAAAATAATTGCAACTTGAGTATGATGATGAATGAACTATTCGATTGTTTTCCATCAACTGATAATTGGAAGTGGAACTTAATTCTGCAACTATTGTCAATGTTCTTTTCCTAAAAAAATCTTATATCTTAAATCTTATATAAAAAAATTAGTGATGACAGTTCAGAAAAGAAAGACCATTTATATGCAAATAAATTATAAAAAAATAACTAAACGAAACCAACGTTGAAATCGGGGCTTATTGTTGCGAGGTCATACATAGATCTAATAGAAAAAATACTTTTGCAGTTTTGCCACAACTTTGCAGGACATTTTTTTTTTTGTTCTTCTTTACGTAAAAACCTTTTCCGACCTGACACGAACATTAAACAAAAAACTAGCGAATACTGTGGGCGCGTTGTCAAGTGATAAGCTTAGTGTAGCAATCACGATTTTTTTTTATTTATACAGAAGAATTGGCCTCAACGTCACCTATCAGGCAGTTACACAACATTAACGAATTAAGCAATAAGAAAAACGAAGACAATTTTGTTTAAATTTCAATAAAATAAAGAAAAAAAAAGTGCGTATACGCCCTAGTGTACCATTTATTTTTTTTTTAATTTTAACTATATGTCTGTCAAACTTGAGGTCTTTTACATACAATGAACGGCACTATTTAAAAGAAACAGAAAAAAATGTTAATTATTATCAATTGAAACTATGGTGAATATAGAAAAGAATGCTGCTTATCGAAGGGCTTCATTGCCTACTTCAGAGAGAATACAAATCCTCCTCTAGGGTATAATATTCATTATTTTATGTTTTGGCAATAAACCAATAAGTAATGAGACATTGGTCTCCTTAAAATATGAATTTTGTTCATAATTCTATCACAGTCCAACCAATCATGTTCACGTTTTGTTATTTTATAAATTGGCACTAAACCAACATATAATATTGTTAATATGAATCATTTTGTTGTATAAGTATAAAACGTGTTTTAACTTCACCACAGCGAAATCAATCGTATGTATGTAGTCTAGATATTATTGTTTTATTTTTTGACACGATGTGAATATTAGTCATTTTGAGCTACATATGTACATACAGATTTTTTTTTAATTTAACTTAAGCGCTATATTTAAAATTTTTTTTTACAAACCAATCCCAGAATCTACCTATTGAGACGAAAAAAATCACTCAAATAGGTCAAGGCGCACTTGAGTTCACGGAGAGTAACGCACGACAATACTGATTTGAACGAGTAGAAGGTAAACACTTTCAGGTTCGGTCAAGATTTTTGGGTAGACAAAATTAATTTTAAGATTCAGCTGTGACAAAACCACAAAAGGACCCACGCAGAAAAACAATCTAGTTTTCGAGAAGGCACGAGATATTTTTAAATAGATTCTGGCAAGTAGTACAGTCAACGAAGGAATTTTGCTTGCAAAAAATAGTGCTTTCTGGATTATTTTTTTATATAGTAAGGGATACCCCCAGGCATAACATACCCAAAGTCCCCAGCCCATGGCCGCGAGCTAAGCTCAGGAGGGGGGGTTAAAGGTACCCCTTTTTAGATTTTCGTTAATATTTGCACAACCGAGCATGTAAGCGAAAAAGTCTTTGTTACAAAATTAGAGAAAAATAAATTTTCTATACAAAAAGTTGTGTTCATATTTTTGCTAGGGTCAACAATAAGGGAGATGCGGGTGGTTGAAAAGTCAACAAATCTGAAAAAAACTTATTGTCTTAGATATTGAATGTTTTCTGACCATGTACTTGGAAAACACAAAAATGGTAAATACACATTCATTCACTGTTATTTCATTATGTCATGCGGCTGAGAGTGGAGTTATAATTTTCTTTGTTTTCTATATATCCGAAGCTATACGAGAAAGTTGATGAATACTAAATCAGTCAAAATTTAACTAGCAAGAGTTGTTTTCATATGACGCCAAAAACTGATGATTTTTTACTTGCGATATACGTAGAGTTTTCCCTAACATTACGATGACAGAGAACGCGAAAAAAGTGGGTCTCACAATTCTGTCTGTCCGTCTGTCCCGTCTGTCCGTCTATCTGTACCTCGACCTGCAGCCTAAACGGCCGAAGCGATTTTCTTCAAACTTTGGACTTAAGGTTTTTATGTGATTCGCTAGAGGGGAAATTGAAATTTTTTTGTTTTAGCTCAAAAAATAACGGTACCTGTCATACAACCAATAAACAAAAATTGATTTATTTCAAAAACGGCTCTAACGATTTTCAAAAAAAAAAATGACGAGGTACTAAAGTTAATATTTTGACAGAAAAAAAAAAAATTTAGAACGGTTATTAACGCGTACCTGTCATACAATCGATTTTTTGGTTTTCAAATTTCTCGTTAACTACTACACCGATTTTAACCAACATTTTTATACAAAAGGTCCCTTATAATTTTAACAATTTTGGATATAAAAATTTTCGAAAAAATAAGAAAACGAGCCAATTGATTTTTTTTTAATTTTGTGAAAAATTGTTATTAAGTAAAGTTGGCATACCAAATTATATTTTAAAATATGTTCAAGATTTTTATATATAAAGAATTAATTTAAAAAAAAACCGCTCTAACGATTTTTGAATTTGTTCATAAATTCATATTTATTAAACAAATCAGATGGCATACTTTTTATTGAGCTCTATCTAGTTTAGCTATTAAAATAACTAATTTATAATAATTCATAGTAATCATTTATATTTTAAATTGTTTTTAAAACATTTTTTTTTTAATGAAATCATAATGTTATGGAACCAATAAATATGTACATGTCTATTTCAAGCTACGTTAAAGTTGTTAGCTACGAGAGCAAGTTTTGTGCGATCCACTCGTGCCCATTTTTTTTAAAAGGAACACAATACAAAATTTGTTTGCCATAAAAGGGGGTTCGCTCTCCCCCCGTTTAGAGAGAAGGGCTTTTTTTAAATAATATTAAAAAACAGCGGCAACACTTACAACAAACAAAATTTACCTTTTTTGAAAGCCAGAACTCCGTTCTTTCATTTTGTTTTTAAATCAAGTTATTGATGTCCATAGTTTTTGTAAAAATAACTTTCAAACTCAAAATTAAAAAATCAAAAAATTGAAAATTTAGTTTTTGATTTTTAATTGGGAAATAAGATGCTGAATTGACTTTTATTGTTCACTACCCCAAATAGATTTTTATTTAAAACTGAAAACCAAATGGTTCTATGTCTCCTGGTTTTTGAGAAAATTTAAAGTTGCGACGATAATTTTTTTTTTGATTTTTTTTTTGTATAATTTTTATTTTTATTATAGTGTGTAGTATGTGATAGTAGTGTTTCTTTTAGCTTGAGGTTAAAGAATGAATACATTCTTTTTACCTGCGAAGCAAGCCACCCAAAGTACTGTGTAAGTGGTAGCGCTGACCCTTAGGTACAACATACTCAAAGTCCCCAGTCCAAGGCCGCAAGCTTTAGGCAGGAGAGGGGGGTAAAGGTCCCCTTTTGTAGGTTTTCTGCAATATTTTGAAAACTAAGCGTAATAGAGGTAGGGCTGGCCACGAGACGAGAAATGTTTCGGTCTCGGTCTCGCATGACGAAACCAACACGAGACGAGATGAGACTGCCTTTTAAGCAATCGACACGAGACCGAGACGAGACTAAAAATTTTCAATTTTAACGAGACCGAGACGGGACTTACAAAAGAATCGCAGAGTCTCTTCTCGTGGCCAGCCCTAAATAGAGGCAATGTCAATGTGACAAAGTGAAAGAAAATTAAATTCCCTACAAATAAAAGATGTTGTCATAGTTTTACTGACAAAGTGAAAGAAAATTGAATTCCCTACAAATAAAAGATGTTCTCATAGTTTACTTATAATAAAAAAAACGTTTTATTTCCTTAGAAATTTAATGTTTGTTAATTAGTTAACTTTTATAATACTAAGAACATAACTTTTGTTTGTAGGAGATTTAATTTTCTTTCACTTTGTCACATTGACTTTGCCTCTATTACGCTTATTTTTCCAAAAATTGCAGAAAAACTACAAAAGGGGACCTTTTCTCCTGCTCCTGAGGAGAGAGTCCCCCGGGCTGGGGACTTTGAGTATGTTGTACCTATGGGTCAGCTCTACCATTCACACAGTAGTTTGAAAGTTATTTTTACAAAAACTATGGACATTAATAACTTGATTTAAAAACAAGATAAAAGAACGGAGTTCTGGCTTTCAAAAAAAGTAAAACTTTTTTGTTGTAAGTGTTGCCGTTGTTTTTGAAGTGAAACTTCTTTGGGCGCGTTGAGAGTGAAATAGCGAGGTTGAATTTTTGTGAAACGAAAAAATGTAACGCCACATGTGCAACGCTGAGATCATTTATTAGCTCAGTGGTGGGAGGTAGAGTTAAAGTAAAAATTTTATTGATAGGCTAATATATTTTATAGTGCAATAAGTTTGAATTTTTTGATAATCTATATTATTGTAGCAGATAAAAGAGAAAATGTCCTTCTATGTCTTTTTTCTAATTTCTTAATTTAGAATGCTAGAGTTTTGAAATTTTTTTGGTGGATAATGAAATTCTAAGAATTTTACTTGTTTAAGATTTTTATCCATTTCTTACTGGTATGGAGATATAAATAATTTTAAAAATTTTATCTCAAAATAGGCTAATTTCAAAAAATTGAATTAAACCAGGAGAGTCCGCTTAAAATTTGAATTATATATGGTTGCAAAAAACATAAATCCAAATTAAAGTTGTCATATACAAATTTTTGATTTTGCAGAGATTTTCAGTGTAGGAATTTTTGGAAATCGTCGGAAAACCTACTCAAATAAACTGATTTATATCTTTTAAATGTTCACCTTTTTTTCTTTTAAATTTTCACCATTATTATTTAATTTTCAAGTTAACAACCCGAACACTTCGATCATTTTGATATTGAACACATAGCTGCGTCTTACGCATATAAGCTTAATATCCCTATATATCGAGGTTTTTAGATAGCCAAATAAGTTTCAGTTCTGCCACGAGTACTGAGTTACACGCGTTTTTTTTAATATTATTTAAAAAAAAAGCCCCTCCTCTTTAAATGGGGGGAGAGAGTACCCGCCTTCATGGCAAACAAATTTTGTACTGTGTTGCTTTAAAAAAAACATCATCAGTTTTTGGCGTCATAATGAAAACAACTCTTGCTAATTAAATTTTGACTGATTTAGTATCCATCAACTTTCTCGTATAGTTTCGGATATATAGAAAACAAAGGAAATTATAACTCTACTCTCAGCCTCATGACATGATGAAATAACAGTGAATGAATGTGTATTTACCATTTTTGTGTTTTCCACATAACATAACTTTTTTTATAGACAATTTATTTTTCTCTAATTTTGTAACTTTTTCGTTAACATGCTAGGTTGTGAAAATATTAACGAAAATCTATAAAGGGGTACTTTTAACCCCCCTCCTGAGTTTAGCTCGTGGCCCTGGGCTGGGGACTTTGGGTATGTTATACCTGGGGGTATTTTTTTTTTTTTTTTTTTTTTATATTTAGCGCGCGCTAAAGGGGTTATGAATACCCTTAAAGTGATAAACACAACACGAGCGATTAGGTAGGTTGGAGGGGATTTGAAAGGAGAAACCGATGTACATTGGTTTTGAATGTCTGTAGATCACAATGGGAGGGGAAGATAGCGCTGGGTAGAGCATTCCACATTCGTGTAGTGCGACTAAAGAAAGAATCTCTGTACTTAACTGTACGTCCGAAGTTGGGCTCAAGGGTAAACTGATGGGCATTCCTAGAAGCGCGAGTATTACAGTTGAATTGTTTAAGGGGAGGAATGCAACTAGCTATTTCGCTAGAGCAATTTTTGTTAAAATAACGGTAAAATAACGAAAGGCATGAAACATTTCGACGGTGCCCCAGAGATGTAAACGTTTCCGTTATAGTTCTTTCACCTATCATTTTAAGAGCTCTCTTTTGAATTCTATCCAATAGACTCAAGTGGGTTATTGGAGCACCTGCCCAAATATGGGAGTTGTACTCAAGTTTTGGACGAATAAAGGCTTTGTAGATCCAAGCCAGATCGGAGGGGGAGAAAAATTTCTTGCATCGACGGAGAACATATCGAGGACTGAAAGCTGTTCAGTTTCCTCTATGCAAGTGCCGCTCATGGATAGCAGCATTGGGGGTGGGTTCCGCTTTAACGACAGGAGACAGCATTGAGTTTTAGAAGCATTAAATTCTGCACGGTTTTTTATTCCCCAGTGGACAATACTGTCAAGATCAGAATTTAATGAGCTTATCATACGCTGCCGTTCAAGTTCCACATCCGAAGGACATGGATGTGAATCAAGAAACGAATATGAAAAGCTGAGGGTACTGTCGTCAGCAAAACAGTTTAATGGATTAGAAGTTTCAGATAAGAGATCGTTTATGAATATTAGGAAGAGGGTCGGAGACAAAACGCAGCCCTGGGGCACACCAGCATTTATTTTGTGGATTTCAGATTTGAAACCGTCCAATACAACTTGTATTGAGCGGTCCGAAAGGTAATTTCTAATCCAACGAAGAAGAGATTCATCGATACCAAATGCACGCATTTTCGATAAGAGAGCTTGATGCCAAACTCTATCAAATGCTTTTGAAATATCAAGCGCAATAATCTTACTTTCTCCAAAACGATGTAAAGATTTGTGCCACTGTTCGGTGAGATATACCATCAGATCACCAGTGGACCTATTGCTACGAAAGCCGTACTGCCGGTCATTAAGAAGCTTTCGTTCTTCGAGATATTTCTTTAGCTGAAAATTTATCAGCGTTTCCATGACCTTGGAAAGAAGGGACGTAAGCGCAATTGGTCGATAGTTGGAGGGGGAAGAAGACACGCCTTTTTTAGGGACACGCTGGACAAATGCTGTTTTCCATCCACTCGGAAAGAGACCAGTAGAGTAGGACAGATGGAAAAGCTTACGCAGTGGTTTTGCCAGCGTTGAAGAACACCTCTTCAGAACAATGGGAGGGATACTATCCGGGCCAGCGGATTTGTGAACGTCGAGATCTTTTAGAACTCTAGCAACTGCACGAGTGCGAAAGAAGATTTGTCCCATAAAATCATTTACGCTCTCAAGTACAGGAGGAGTCATAACACTTTCTGGCAGCGTCGAATTGACAGCAAACTGTGCTGTAAGAAAATTGGCTTTATCTTGCGAGCTGACAAAAGGAGTATCATTGAAGACGAGCGTTGGAACCGAGGACGAGGTGGTGTTTCGTATGTTTTTTACAAATGACCAAAAATTTTTACTACCTTTGGGACATTGTATAATTTTTTGCCGTAACTTTTGATCATGTAAAAATTTGGTTCGTCGAATATGAACGTTACAGGTCTTTCTAGCTTGTTGAAACTTTTTCCGGATTTCCTCAGTAGGGTTGGCTTTATAACAACGGAAGCTTACTTCTCTGATCCTGATAACCTCTTTACAGCTCGAATCAAACCATGAGTTTTCTTTGGGTTTGATAGATTTTACCCTGTTCGGGATAAAATTTCTCATTCCACAATGAATTAAATTTGTGATCATATCTGTACTGGCATCTACGTCACTATCGAGGAAGCATAGTAACCAGTTAAAGCTCTTGAAGCTCCTAGGGGTATCCCCTACCATATAAAAAAATAATGCAGAGAGCACTCTTTTTTGCATTTATTTTATCATTTTGAGTCTTCGTTGGGCTAGCGAGGGTAAGCAAAGGCTAGAACAAGGGCCTTTTGCCTCGTCAGGCAAAAAAAATATAAAAGTTGACTCATGTGGAACTTGACCACGCGATCTTCTGCTTTTCAGTCCAATGCGCTACCTACTGGGCTTACTCCCTTTACAAAAATTCGATGTCAAACGTGAATAAGTTTCACACTCTAATGTTTTATACTACATTGAATAACAATTACATACAGTAGTGAACAGGATTTTATGCAGGAACTTGCTTTTTAAGTAGGACAACTTAGAACAAGTTATTACAGATGCCTAACACCCATAGTAAGAAATGTGATATGAAAAAGAACACAAAAAAGAGAGAGAAAAAAGTGGCGTTCGATACTGAAATTGCTTGGTGCTTTTTAAATACTATCATTCCTGATGGGATATCGAAACATGTTCAACAAGTTTTTCCTAGGGAGGGCCTAAAGAATGTTTGAAAAGTTTCTCTTGTCTAAATTGTTGGTACTTAAATCCAGCAAGAGCTTACTAAATATCTGACATATTTTCCCCGTCTAGATTTTCCCTATACAAAATTAACTGAGCCCAAACTAGACAGAAACTTGGTATTTTCCAGCCGGGGAGCTAAATATGACTTTTTCGCACTTTTAAATACCTTCATCTCGAAAATGTTTCTAGCTACGTACATAAAATTTGTACTAAAAAAATATATTTTTTGTATAATGGTTGGTCGAGTTTAATATACAACAAAATGCAACATTTCAACATTGTTTCATCTCATGCAACATAAGTTAACTGAAAATTCTACATGGCACCCTGTTAGTTCAACACTGCCATATCATTAAATCAAGATAAATTAACTTGGTTTAGTATCATACTTCTCCTTACACTTTTCACTAGCCGAATTGTGATAAGAAACCATATTTCGAATAAGTTAATTTTTCGCTTACAAAATAAATTGCAGATTTATTAATATAATTCTTAATATTTCAATATGTAGCTTCAACAAAATTGTAAGAGTAGTTTTTGAGAGCGTTAGATCTAAACCTCACGAAAGTATAGGCGTATTCAAAAAGATTTCGAAGTACTAAATAAATTTTTATATAAAGACTATTTGCTACGAACAGAATCGAATTTAAAAGTAAATAGCAAATCTTTCTGGAGTTATATCAACGGCAAAAAAAATTCTAATGGTATACCTAATAAAATGTTTTACAATAATGAAAGTTCCACCGACATTCAAACAATCACTAATTATTTTGCTGACTTTTTTCAATCGGTGTATTCGACATATGGCCTTCCTGTTTCTCTTGTTCACGATTGCAAAAATTGTTCACTTAATATTGGATCATTATATATAAGTGTTTGTGATGTTTTTGAAGCTTTGTATAGCCTGAGTTTGGATAAGCAACCTGTTCCCGATGAATTATCTCCTTTTGTTTTAAAACATTGCGCAAGTTCCCTTTGTGTTCCATTGAAACTTCTGTTTAACTCTTCTTTAAAAACCGGTGAATTTTTGAATGACTGGAAGATTTCTTTCATTATTCCTATTCATAAAGCCGGATCTAAACAGGATGTTTCAAATTATCGACCGATCTGCAAACTCTCTGCTATTCCAAAAATATTTGAAAAAATTGTGTATAAAAAACTATCTTTTCTTCTCAAAGAAATTATTTCACCGTATCAACATGGGTTTGTCAGTGGTAAATTCACCTCTACAAATCTTATGGTTTTTAGTAATTATGCTATTAGTTGTATTGAAAGAGGTACTCAATACGATGTTATATACATTGATTTTGGCAAAGCTTTCGATCGAGTCAATCATAAAATTTTAATGCAAAAGTTAGAAAATTTTGGTTTTCATTCTTATTTATTAGAATGGTTTCAATCTTATTTATGTGATCGTATTCAATATGTTCACATAAGTAACATTAACTCCCATCAAATTCATGTTTCATCCGGTGTTCCACAAGGAAGTCACTTGGCTCCGCCTTTGTTCTTAATCCTTATAAATGATATTCCTCTCTACATCTCGTTTTCTCAAAAATTGTTGTTTGCTGATGACTTAAAAATCTTTTGTCAAATAAAAAGCGTTTCAGATTGTGCTCTTCTTCAAGATGAGCTTCATAGACTTGGTGAGTGGTGTAAGATAAATAATCTATTTCTAAATACTTCTAAATGTCAAATTATGTCATTTTTTCGTAACAAGCCTCCTCTGTTTTATATTTATAAAATTGATGGTGTACCTCTTTTAAGAATTGAAGAAAAGAAAGACCTTGGTGTTTTATTTGATCCCAAACTTAACTTTAATCTTCACATTGACTATATAGTAGCTAAAGCTAATTCCATGCTAGGGTTTATTTCCAGAAATTCTAAGGAATTCATTGACCCTTATACTCTTAAATCCCTTTAAATTGCTTTTGTTCGATCAGTTTTAAAATACTGTTCTGTTATATGGAGTCCATTCTATAAATCAAGTTCGCAAAGGATTGAAAATATCCAAAAACGTTTCACACGTCTCGTAGTTTTTCGTTTAAATTGGAATATTCGAATGCCCTCGTATGATTTACGAATTTAACTTATTGGTTTATTAAAATTATTTGATCGTCGTAAATAATTTTCAATAATTTTTGTTAGAGAGTTATTAAATAATCATATCACTTGCCCCTTCTTATTATCTTTGGTTGAGATATATGCTCCCTCTAGAGATTTTAGAACAAGAAGTTTATTTTGTGAACCTTTTAATAAAACCAATTATAGGCTTAATGAGCCTATTACAAGATGTTGAAGAGAATCTAATTTAGTTTGTAACTATGTAGATTTCTTCAATTGTATTAATCGGAATGCATTCAAAAAACAATTATTGTTATTTACTATAAGAATTATCTGTTTGATGAAATAAACTAAACTAAACTAAACTAAATTTCGTATTTCTCCTCTAAAAAATCTGAAATTAGAGATGCGACCTTTATGATGGCTATAGGACAACATTTTAAACTAAAATTCAGACTAAATCAAGGGTAACGTAGTGTTGATATTGTTATAGGTTTCATAATACCTCTAAGTTTGACAGGATGTTTGCTATATATGGTTTTTGATAGTCATATTGATGATGAGCGTTAATTAATTTCGAAAATACTAATGAAATATTCTTCTACACATCTACGAGTATATTATGTACTCGTAGCTGCTGCTGTTGACGATGATGATGATAATAACAAAGTGATATATGCTATTATTTTATTGAATTTGATTGCCTGTCAATTTCATGACACACCGGTAAATATGTTGTTGATATTCAAAATCGATTTAACATTATAATATGACCTGAATTTTGAAAATGTTATGTTTTTTATTCTTGTTTATGATAGGTTTAATTAAACAAAGCTTTCCATTATAATTGAAGCGTGCAGAATGCAGATGCATTAATTTTAAAAGCTAATACTTTTTTAAAATTTCTTATTTCTAAGGATTTTCAACAGATTTTTTTTTGTTCGATCTATTGATTTTGGAATAAAGTGTTATAAGATTGGGAAGATACGATAAAATCCAAATTTAAAAATAGCCTCTTTTTGTTATGTAGGAACCCTCTGGTTTTGACAAGTTTCACGGTAGATACTGTTAGCATTCTTAAGAATAGAAGAATGTGAATAGAATCACAAGCGGTTCAAAAATAATGCACCAACTTTGAATTAAAATATTTAGCAGAGCTCCTAGAATGGTCTAGTTTTCAGCTATGCACTCACAGAAAAATATCCTTGTGACAAAAAATATGTTTTTCATACTGTTTACTTCTAATAGAAATAGTTAATTTCTGATATAAAGAAAAAAAATTGTTTGTATGCATGGCGTTTCACTATAGGTATTGAACAGAGTAAAAGTTTTGTTCATGAATTGCAAGAGATTTAAACAAAAACGTTAGATGCTCTTAGTTGGTAATTCGAAAGTTGTTTGTCACAAACGTTTTACTGTGTTCAACAAGACGAAAAAGTTTTGTTTACGAGTTACCAAGAATTAATTAGCCTTTTTAAATTCGTAAAATGTTTGTTACAAACGATATTCTATGTGGCGTCAAACAGACATGTATATCACCCAGGCCGAAATGTAAAGTATAAAATGATTAAATTTCCTAGGGTCCGATCAGATCGTTGACAAACGGTTTTAATCGATCACAGATGACAAGATTTTGTATGCGACATTTAAGAGACTTATACCTCTGTAGTTGGCACAGTAGGTCAGAGCATCTCCTTTCTTGTGGATGGGGCACACTATACCAAGGTTCCTTTCATCGGGCATACTTTCATCCCACCAAACTTTGGAGATAAGTTGGTGTAAACTCCCTACCAAGTCATCTCCCCCTGCTTTGAGGAGCTCGGCTGGCCAGGCCATCCGCACCAGCAGTCTTGTTCGCTTTAAGCTTGGAAATCGATAACCGCACTTCATTTAGGTCGGGTGGACGGAAATCTGACCATCATCGTCCAGGTTGAATGGGGTATTCTGTCTAACAGCGGAGTGTTGGTCATGTTCGCCGTTTAGCAGCTTAGAAAAGTGTTGTTTTCAGATCCTTAGCACGGACTGCGTGTCTACCACCATATTCCCATTCTCATCTCGGCAGGCTTCCGTTCTAGCTTTGTAACCCTGGGTAGATTGCCTCACCCTTTGGTAGAACTTTTGAACATCCCCCTGCCGCTACAGTCCTCAATTGACTCGACCGCCCGCTTCGCATGCTCTATCTTTTTCCTCCTGAGAAGTCGGCGTTCCTCCCTTAGTTTTTGCCCGTAGAGATCCGGGGCTGCTCTCTCAGCGGCTCTGGTTCTAGTTTGCAGCATTGATTGGAAGGCCTCATTCTTTGCTGCATGCGCCAGCCTGCATTCTTCATCGAACCAGGGGTTTCGTTGTGGTGGCCTAAAATTGTATACATTTCAGAATTTAATAGAAGCGGCTGCAAACCCAAAAAAAAAAAAACAAAATAAAATACACGCAAATCAACAAAATTAAAAAAAAAAAACAAATTACAAGTTAGAGAAAAAGATTGTTATTTGTCACAAACATTTTCCGCTTGAGGTTAATAACTTTTTTTTTTTTTTTTTGAAAATAAATATATTGTGTGCCATGAGAACTTTTCTTTTTGCTGTTTGTAGATTTACTTTTTATAAGCAGGAACTCTTCTCTAGTAGTGAAACTTTAAACCGATATCTGCAAGTAGGTAAAATGTTTGGTTCCTCTTTTATCTTTTGGCTAACAGTTTAATTCTTGTGGGAACGAATTTTTTGGTTCAGTGTGGAAAGCTTTCAAAAAACTGATTAAACGTGAACGAACAAAAAACTATATGTATATCTCAGAGTACCCTACTATAATCTATATAGCTCTTACAAAAATTAAAGTCTCATTTCCCACAAACCTGCTTTCGTATCTTACATCTTTTACGCAGATAGAAATTGGGAATCTATTTTTTTGGTTAAGTAATATAATGATGTTGTAAAATATAAAGTGTTAATTGGTAAATAAGTAAAAAGTTTAAATACAAATTATTTTACATAAGTATCGGGTTTTTCAATAAGAGCGTTACAAAAGTTTTTTTTAAATAAAACAAAAACGATATCAATGAAGTTCTTTTTTCCTGTAAAAGTAGGTTCGATGCCATTATGTATGGATCTCGATTTCTTTTGCATGACCACCACGGGCACGCTTGCAGAAGTCCAGACGCTGAACCCCTTTTTCGACGGTTTTTTAAGCATAAATCGGCCGATACCGCTGCAAGTTCATGCGAAGTTCATCAATCGTCGCTGGCTTGTTGGCATAGACCATAGACTTGACGTAGCCCCACAGGAAATAGTCTAACGGCGTCAAATAGATAACACGTTCTCCAAACTTGGTTTCCAATAAATTGATTGTGACATTCGCTGTGTAGCTTGTGGCGCCGCCGCCGTCCTGTTGGAACCACATGTCCTCCAAGTCCATATCATCCAATTGGGGCCAAAAATATTCGGTTATCATTGAACGATAGCGATCCCCATTCACAGTAACGTGCCGGTCTACGAAGTACGGCCCAATGACGCCGCCGGCCCATAAACCACGCCAAACCGTAATTTTTTCGGGATGCAAAGATGACTCTTGGAGTACGTGTGGATTGCTGCCTGACCAATGCGGCATATTTTGTTTATTGACGAAGCCATTCAGCCAGAAATGAGCCTCATCGCTGAAGATGATTTTTCGATGAAAATCCGAATCATTTTCAAGTTGTTGCTCAGCCCAATTCACGAACATACGATGCTTCTGGTGGTCAAGCGGCTTCAGTTCTTGCGTCAATTTAATCTTGTAAGGATGTAGGCCAAGATCTTTTCGCAAAATTCGCCACAACGACGTCACAGAGATGCCCAACGCTTGAGAACGACGTGTGAGAGACACATTTGGGCTTTCTGCAACTGAAGCCTCAGCGGCAGCAATATTCTCGACACTACAGGCACTTCTTTGTCTCACTGGCACGGGAACATTTTGTACTGTGCCTGTGGATTCAAATTTGTCCACTAGATGCTCAATAACTGATCTGCTAGGACGATTATGACCATCATTTTTAACCATAAATTGGACGTAGAGCTCTTAACGTTGAGGCCACTGACTCCGACTTTCGGTAGTAAATTTTAATAATTTCAACTCGTTGTTGGCTCGTATATCTTTCTATCAATGGCAAACCTTATTGAAGAGAAATGTCAAAACAGTGGTAAGAAATATGGCAAAGTTTGCTGTCCTTGTTGCTCTACTTTTGTAGCATCCCTGTGGAAAAACCCATTAGTTTTTTTAAAAAAATAAATGTTATTTAAATAGATAAAAATTATATTTATAATAATTGGAGCCAACAAATAAATATGCCAAGAATTTGTTTGATAAATATAAAAAAAAATATAAAAAAAAAAATTCAAACATCGTTAAAGCGGTTTTCACAAAATTAATTTTTAAATATATAATATTCTTTAAACATTTAAAAAATAAAATAAATTTGCTTTGCCAATTTTAAGTATCTATAAAAATGCAATTTTTCAGGAAACTTAAAAAAATTCATTAAATTCTAAACATTGTTTGAAAAAAAGGTCATAAGGAAGGACTAATTAAAATTCATTAACTCGTTTTCAATATATAATTTTTTTATGATCGTTTTTGAAATAGATTAATTTAGCCATACAACAGGTACCATTGTTTTTGGAGCTAAGCAGAAGTTCAGTTTTTCCTCTAGGGTATCACTTTAAAGTCTTAAGTCCAAGTTTTTAAGAAAATCGCTTCAGTGGTTTAGGCTGCAGTTCGAAGTACAGACAGACAGACAGGGACCCACAGGGAAAATTATTATCTCGAGTTCGATTTTTTTACGAATCCAAAACTTGTCCTATAGTGCAAGTAAAAACATGGACAAAGCCAGTTTCCTTTCAACTATTATACCACTTCATGGTTATGTTCAAGAGTTCTTAAGCTAACCATCAAAGAACACAGACTTCAATATTATATAGAAACCTTCTGCTGCATTATTGTAATCTCTCTACAACCGACACGCCATACGCTTTGAATATTAAATCTTCTACGGTTGATTTCCTATCAAACGCTATTATCTATCTCCAAATATTTTTTTTTTCTTTTTTTATTTAAGCTCTACAAAGAATTTTTATAATCTATAGCTGCTAGCTCGATTCACTTAATTTTTTCTTCTATTTTTGATTTATATAACCTTCATTCCTTTGTCCTGGTTTTCATGTTACTTTCTAATTTATTTTTTTTTAAATAACTGTCTTGCTGTAAGTCAATATTGCTAACCAACAAACCACCACCGCGGCCGTGAACTTTTAAAATAACAAAGACTCTTTGAGGTCTAAATATAATTTTTTTCCGTACAAAGTACGAGTAGGTATATAATAAAGTTCAAACAAATTCCACCTGTACCTATGAGTCTACGACATTTTTATTTATTGAACCACAAAACTTTCTATGTTTTAAGACTATGGTTCAACGGATGACTGCACCGTCGGACAGTGGCGTAAGCAGGGGTGGGGGCTTAAGGGGCTTGAGCCCCCCCCCCCCCAAGCAATATATTGTCTACTGTGCTAAGATTTCATATATCATCGAAGAAAGTTTTTTTTTATTATTTTTAGTTCAAATTTTATCGTTGTTAATTTTGAACTTTAGCAGTATTTTCAATTTTAATTTAAAAAAAATCTATAGACATGGATGTCGTATTGAAATCATTAGTTCATACCACACGTTATATTGAAACCCACACAAAATTCCCTAGCAATCAGTCAAATTTCGCAAAATGATTTCACACATTCAATTTTTTCCTTCTTTTCCCATTAAAAAAAAGCCGGAATGAAATAACGAATGCAGTGCACTAACTAACATAATAGATTCCCTTGATATCTTCTCTTTTTTATTGCTTTTTAGTGGTCAAATGCTTTAGTTATACTTTAACCAGTATCTTCGCGCTCAGTGAACTTATCAAATATTCAAAAAATATTTTTAAATATCTGCAAACTGTACACTTTTTTTGCCGAATGTTATTTCTTATTCTACGACATAAGGCATTATAAGAAAGCTGTAGTCAATTGATGACATTTCGAAAAACTGCCTTTAACTTGTATCAGAGGTAGATAATCTTCTAAAACTCTTTTTTTTTTAAAGTTAATGGACAGTACTCATTGTCGTTTTAAACTATTATGATAAGTAGTTAAAACTTAAAAGATAACCTTAACATTTATTTTATTTGTTGTCAATGCTCTATTTTTGGCGTTCAATAATTTAATAAACTTCTATTTTGATAAGTACAGAAATCGAATTGGAATAATTTTTTATAATTGATCTTATTTAAACTGTACTTAAGTAAAACATGAGTTTAGCGAAACCACTACGAAAACGCCCAAATAATAATTTGTATAATGAGAATTCCCTTGAAAAATGTTACCAGTTTTTTTCATTGTATTTGTATAGCTACTGCTTCTGCTACTTTTAACTATAATAATGTCTGTTCCTTTACTCTAAGTGAATTTCTGCGTATTTTGTTCCCAAGTTGTGAAAATTTCATTTCTATTATATGAACTTGGCAGGACTTTAGACTAAAAATCACAGAAACTCAAAGGAAAGGAACAGACTTAATAATGCATTAAAAAACATATAGGACTTGTAAAAGTTACGTTATACGCGGGTTTTTGGTTGTGTATGTTGTCAGGTTGGTGTACTTTCAGTTTATGTGCAATAAACAGTACCTTGGTTATGAGTTTATTTAGAGAAAAAACGGACATTTTATTTATTAAAATGTGAATTCACTTTTTGCCTATACCCCTATTACCGTTGACGTTGTTTAAATCGAGTCCATAAAGTGGATTGTCGAACTGGATATTTACAAAAAATAATTTGTTTACAAAGAAAGAAAGGTAAAATTCATTTCATAACTATAGGGAGTATTTTGCGTATTTTTCCTTTTGTTTTTTTTTTTTCTATTGAAATTTAACTTCTGGTGGTTGACAATACGAAAGACTTTAATTTTGTTTGCTATTTTGTGATACCTTAAAAAAATGTCACCAAAATTGAGACTGAGCCCCCCCAAACAAAATCCTGCGCACGCTACTGTGGATGGTTTTATCTAAAACAGCCGCACACTTTCCCGTCAAATATCAATAAATCACTTGTGGAGAGAAAATATTAAGTTTTAATAACAACTTCCATATCTTAGGCTTGAACCTTTCTCTATCCATCCTATCTATCTGAAAGAAGGTGGCACACCTTAATTAACAATATTCCAAATTCCAATCTTTATTTTTTCTTTTATCCATAATCTTTCATGCTATCAAAAAAAAAACAAGCAAGGAAGACAATGGTTGATGAGTTCATTAACTATATATTGACCCTTGAGTGGGCAGAGAAAACGAAACAAAAAGAACTTAAGGATGTCGATATCTTATGACTATGTGAAGAAGGAACAAACAAAATTTGGCAACAAAATATCGATTTCTCAGAATATGAACAAAAAAAAAATCTCTCTCTATCTTTCTTATGACGCTTACCTATATTACCCAATATCCTTATCTTCGTTGTTCATTCAGTCATGCGGTGGTGGCGATAGACTTAGGAATCCGCATTTTGGTTAGGTCTCTAGAGGTAGGTTTATAGGTTAGGTATATATTTGCCATCAGGGGACCCATTAATGCTAGAACCGCAACGAGTCGCCAATTAGTGGCGAAAACTTTCAAAAATGTTTTTTTTCTTCTTTAAAATTTATTACCTTTATCTAAGGAGTTTCTGTTTGTTTTTTTCCGGTTTTCGGTGTTATACCTATATAAATTCGTGTGGTTTATTAACGTTGTTTGTTTGGACGGTTGATCCATCGATTTTGAAATTTTTTGCGCTAACCTTCGTTATCATCATTATTATCACTGCTCGCTCAGTGCTCACCAGTGTGCATCGATAGATTTCCCAAATGGCAAATTATAAAGTTTGCTCTTTACACGTACACGTGTTCCTAGCCAGGCTCTGTTTGAGAGTATTGTGTATATACTGAACAAAGTTTGGATACTTGACTGAAACAGAGCTAGGTGCGTTGTAATTTATGAATCAGAAAAAGTAGGTATTATTCAAGCTTCGAAGAAACTATATCTACTTTTTGCAGACACAAACATAAGGGAATATTGCCTTATGTTTGTAATTTATTTTTTAATATTTTCCCAACTATTAAATATTAGAAGTACTAGCCGACCCGTGCTCGCGTTGCTTCGCAAAAATATTATATAGGAGATTGTTCACATTGGAATGCCTTCTCACCTATGTATTTTTTTTATTTTAAAACTTCCGGATACACAATGTTTTGGCAGTGTAGCCATTTCGTAATATGTGAACCGTTTTTTAAGGGCGAATTTTTTTTTATTTATTTATTTATTTATTTATTTAATCTGTTAAATTACTAACGTTTTTGAATTTATTCATAACATTTTCCCTTTTAAAATATTCGCCAAACACCATTCAATTGCTTAAATATTAATTGTACCTCTTTCTTTTAATACCTGTTTTTCCCGTCATTTAAAGATCTCAATCTTGAAGATCGCACCATTAGAAGTATTTTTGTACCTTTCTACAGCTACACACTGTGCTCAGCCAGCAGGCATGAATTCAGTTTGCGGAAGAGTAGAACAAAACAAAAATAACAAAAAAAAAAACATAGCAGCTACCTGTTGATTGCTCTTGAATAGCATTCCTGGACAGAAATAATTTAGAATAACTTTCAACAGTTTATATATTTATTCCTCAGCTTGTATGAATAATTAAGAAAAGATGTAGGTCTTAAAATTTTTGTAAGAATTTTGAGTTTATCAAAACAATCTTATTTTCTTTTTAATATCAAACCGTTTTGAGAGTATGAGTGAATATTTGGGACAAACTCTTAAAAAAAGATGACAAAAATTAAAAAAAAAAAAACAATAATATTCTGAAAAATTAAACAAATTAAGAAATACAAAATAGCCTGAAACCCTCACATAGACATTAAAAAAATTATAAAATTTGTTTCACGTAAATCAGTTAAATACTTTCTGAGTTATGCGCGAAGGAACAAAATAATTGATTCGTCTTTATATAAAGGTTATGTTAAGATTATTGGCGATTTTCGAAAACAAAAAAACAAAAGTTGAATATTTTAAATAATATGACCATTTATCTTCAGAGAAGTGTACTTTGAATTGATTGTTATCTTGGAAAATAAAGACACAAATATGACCAAACTCCAAAACAAAATTCCGACAAAGAGCTGATTTTTGGTGAATATCTTTATTTGAGTGTATCAAGTTTTTCCATTAAACTTACCTACAATTTGAGAAGACTTTTTGATTTTCTGAGAAAAATTGTTTGTGATGTCCTTTAATTCCTCACAAAGTAGGTAAGGTATATGCTTTTTCGAAAAAAAAAAAAAACTTTAACATGGGTTTTGTCAATCTCTATACAACTTTCCATGTTATAATCTGTCAATCATGTTATTCAGTTTCTGGTAAAACCTAGTACGCTGCTGATGTGAAACGAACAATCCCATACAAAGATGCCATGACGAGATAATAAACGAAAAATTTTGTTGTGCTTTTCGTTCTGTGGTACGCTGTTAGACCATCAGCGAAATTGATGATTATACCAGATTGTTTTGACAATTCTACACTCTCTTTTCGCACAGAATTAACTGCCCGGACCATTATTTGTGTGCGGAAAAATGACATTTGGGTTTGTTCGTGTTTTTAATTGTTGTTACTTTCATTACAGCATGGCTTTTGTTTTATTTTTTCGTTAAATTTTATTTTATTTATTTGCAATTTGTGAAACTCGCCATGAATATTTTTCCGCTGTGTTTTGTATAAGCATTTCGTTCTCTTTTTGGAGACAATAGTAAAATTTCATTTTGCATCAGCAGCGTTCTACGCTTAACACGGATTTGAGTTATGTGTGGTGTATGAAGCATTATTCCCAACAATAATTTTGAACATATATCTATCTACTTAAGTGTCGACTAATTAAATCAAAAATGTTAATTTGAGTCAGTTTATCTCATTAACAGAGTTTGAAAGAATATCTCCTTTTTATCTAAGACAACGAAATCAATGGCCTTCATTTCCTTTATGTTCAATCAAAAATTCAAAAATGGTAAGACACAACAACAAATTACATGTCGCAGATGAAAAATTTAACTTCCCATAAATCTTCAATTTAAAGAACTACTAAATCTTATTAACACAACCGCATGTAACCACCACACACGATTTTCATGTTTCAAGCGCAATGAATTATTGTTCATCAAACGATTAAAACAACATCAACATCTAGCAGTAGGTAACCAACAATCAATCATTCACAAATAACTTAGACATACAAACAAAAAAATATGTTAGTTTCCTCGGGAAATGTAATCATTTTCGTAACATGAACCCGATTATGAGATGAATGACGATAAAACACAATACTTTCTTCACTTAATCATTTTCTTGCATGGAAAGTGCCTGCGCCATTGCCGTCGAGTCAGGTCGTTTGTGTCGCTCACTCGCTCCCCGCATCGACAGATGAAAAAAGAAAGGAGTCCTTTTTCTTTCTCTTAAACGTTTATATACACAACTTTCCAAGTTAATTAATCGAGGAATAGCGGACTTCTTCTAACTCTGGCTACATCATGTACAGATTCCTAACTACCTATACATAAATAGCTAGATGAAAAATAATGAACTTATAATAATAGTGCGACACTAGACTAAAGAATAAACAAAAAATAAACTATTGAATTTTCGTACATTCTCCTTTAATCGTTTAGTGAATGTTTATTGTTTACCTTCTTCTAAATGTAAGGATAATTTATGGATTCAGAAAAAAAAGGTCCATCTGTATTTTTGTGAAGCCACAGCTTTATTTATAGGTTTTTTGGTCCCAGTAAATCATTTCCATCTTCTATAATAATGATTTTTACCCCTGGATTCGTACCCCTGTTATAAAGTTCAAGCCCCTCTTAGGGTTACCATATTTACCATTAAAACGAACTTATGCAACTCATCTGTTCACTTTGTTGTTTTTAGTTGGTTAAGTTTGTTGACAGCTCGATACAACAAAACATAATTCGATGATAAATTGGCTGAGAAGAGATTTCCAACTCAATTAGATAAACGACAAAACATAATGAAAGTGACTTTTTGGAATGATTGACATCAATCTAATGTATTTGTAATGCTTGTTCTTTTGTTTTGTTGTTCTTGTTTCATTCTGATTTTATGCATATATGCTCATAGTTAACTGTCGAAAACAAAGAAAAAAAAAAAACTCTAATTGGCATGAGATCAACCATATATTACATTGATTGTGAGCCGATAATGGGATTTTGGTAAGATTTTTGTTATGTTGATCAGTGGTGGATCCAGGGGGGTGGCTATAGGGGACAAGGCCCCCCCCACAGCCGACTGCTAAAATAATTTGCAATGTAGAAAGCAATACATTACAACGTGTAGTGTTTTATATTCGTCTAAAATATTGTTAAGATGAGAATTTTGATGGACAAAAAAAGTGGTTTGGGTCTGAACTATTTACAACTTCTTTTCTGAGCCATAAAGTTGGGGCTAAAGCTGAAGTGAGTTGGACAAAAAAAAATTGTGGGCTATGAATAATGGACATGTTTTAAGCAACGACAATTTTCCCTTAAAACAAAACCCAGAAAATTAAAATTGAAAAAAAAAAAAAGAAACAACTTGGGACTTATAGGGTCTTAGAATATTGGACAAAAAACGTAGTCAGGGTTGAACAACTAACTCCCTAAAAACTAACATTATTCCAGAGAGCTTTTGGGACATAAGTCTAAGGATTGTCAAAGTCCGAAGTTGGGGCTAAAGCTTGAAGATATAATTTAAAAAAAACGTGGTCGGGGCTTAACATTTACATGTCAAAAGCAACAACTGTTAACACTAAAACTTAGCTAATTAAACGAAAGAAACGCAATTGAGGCTAAAACAATAAGAGATCACCGGGGTGTAAAGCTAAGTGTAAATGTTAAATACAACAGGAATTTTTTGTTACGGCCTAGGCTGGGCTTAGAGAATTTTGGGGCTTAGTTTTCCAAATTTCAAAGGTCTAAGGCAATACATACAAAATATTTTTGGGCTAAGCAATTCAATACAAATTCTCTATTCGAGGAGCCAAATAACAAATGCATGAGAAACTCTGTGAACTCAGAAAAATCTTGCTGGTGGACATGAATATTTACAATCTCTATAGACTCTTGAGTGACTTACAAATTTATCGACACATTTTTTGAGCAAGAATAGAAAGTGTATGTAGGTGTAGCGTAAACGAAAATTCATAAACACTTGCAGAATTGGGCCGCGCAGCTTATTTTTTAGAGCAGCTGTTTCTTTTGCCCGACTAAATGTCTTGAAATTTTGATATTTTCTTTTTCGATCCACAAATTATTAATTTCGTGCTTTCCAGTGACAATTTTAAGAAAACAGGTAGGTTCGTTGATTTGACTAATTAAAGAAAATGAGATCTCAGAGGACTGATACTGTCAAAACACATATGAGCTTTTGCCAGTGAGACCACTTAAATATCATTTTCCTGAACTAGCATAACAAACAGGTTTTAAATTTTGTTAAAAAGGTGAAGTTCAAAGCATACCTTCAGCTAATTTATGCACACTTACATAATGTACATAGGTGGGCACTTGATACCTTATCAATTACTAAGCAATATAAATAAACGAATTTGTTTGTATGGTTTGAGGCTGTAACGTAGCTAGAACTTGAAGTTATAAAATTAGTTATACTACCATGTTTTGCTGAGCCTTAATATTGGCTTCTAGCTCCGCTTAAAAATAATTCCCATGCTTAACACATCAATCCCAAATTCTTGTTATTGTGCTTTGTTTTGAAAAAAAAATTTAAAGCGCGATAGGAGCGGATATAAAGGCACAAAAAACACGGCTATTATTAAAGGAAACGTGATGTCAAAATACGTTTTCTGTTATATAACTTCATATGTACAAACTGGATTTCCAAACTTTAAGCCCCCCCCCCCCACAGCCAAATCCTAGATCCGCTACTGATGTTGATCATATCTAAGCAATTGATGGGAGAAAAAAGTTATGTCTTAGTAGAACAGAGTCCTAAAAAAATTACAAGTTTGGAAGTGAGAATTAAACCTCCAGCGTGACAGTCCAACGCACTAACCTTTACGCTACTGGCTAACGCCTTCTTCTTAATAGGACAGGCAAATTTTACTTTTTTTTTGACAAATAAAAATTCAAAAATTAAACGCAATTATCTTTAATTTGAAGTTAGCAATATTTTCGCAAAAGTCCATTGCCATGTTGTGTCGGCATCAAAAGTTATTCGAGGTTGAATGTCGAAAATATCAGTTTTTCGCATATAACTCCGGAACAGTATATGAAATCCAAAAGTATTTCATGCAAAACTTGAAGCCCTTGTCATATGAGAGAAAAAAAATTTTCTGACAATTTTGAAGATATCGACATTTCAAAAAACGTAAATTATTGAAAATGTTCGTTTTTCACGTATAACTCCTAAACGTTTCATTTCTTCCAAAACATTTGAATGCAAAATGTTTACATTACGTAACCTCATATAGGAAAAAAATATTATTTTTATTTTCTTAAAAACAACCGTTTTGAAGATATATGTAATTATTTTAAAAGTTTAACAAAAGTTCCGAATTTCAGTTTTTTTTTTTTGCATTTTATTCTTAAATCGATTATCTGTCGAAAAATTGCGCTGAAATAAATTGTAGATCATTATTTTCTCTATGACGATTTTTTCTACATAAGTCACAAGATATTTCTAATTCCATAGCGTCAAATGTCAAAAATACAGGTTTCTTGCATACATCTTTTAAACGGCAAATTTTATCGAAAAATAAATTAGCAAAATTCAATTATTATTTAACCCTTTATAATCCCGCACTTATGATATCATTATTTAAAAAAATCACCAGACGTTGAAAAATACCGGTTTTTAGCTCGTTACTCTTAATTGACGAATTTTACGGAAAATATTTCTTACTAGTTTTGAAGATTTTAATATTCGCGTGACAGAATATTATGACACTGTCTTACTTGTAAGAGATCAATATGCAAGATTTTGCAACTTCAAAAATTGTGAAGCTTCGAAAAAAAATTTTATAATAATTTATGTTATTTTATTTTTGAGACACTATTGCTAATACCAAAATAAAGATTTTGTTTCACTTTTTTTTGTACATTTTTCCTATAGGCTAAAAGCACCTTATATCCCAATTACTGAATTTATTTTCAATCACCTTGACAACCAAATTTTGTTTAGATAGCTAACGATATTTTTGTTCTAAATAAATAATTTTTTTTTTAATTTTCAATTTTTTAGAATTATATAAATTTTGTTAGGTATGCAATATTACCAATATTTAATGAAAATTCATTAAGTTCGTTAGCTCGGCTAGCTCGTAAGACGAAATTGAAAAAAATGGTTATATGAAGCTACCATTATTTTTGGTCCAAAAACAAAAATGTCATTAATCTTTATACTCGTACAACATACATAAAAAACAGAAACTACCAAGTTTTTTTATAAATCGATGCATCCCATCAGTCTGTAGGGTTAGTTGTTAAAAATTGACAGACGGAGAGATAAAACTACGGGACCCACTATTTTCGAATTCTCTATTACCCGTTATATTTGATCAAAATTTCGACTTCAAGTTATTTCAAAAATTGGAAACCTGCCGTTTAGTACCAATGAGTTGCAAGTCAAAAAGATGCTTACGAGCAAAAACTGCTAAAAAAAAATATAAAAAAGGATATTTTAAAAAGGATATGTTTTCGTGAATTTTCATCAAAATAATTGTTTCGATCCGTCATACTAAAGGCTTGGCCTTATACTTTGTTTCATTTTTAAGTGTTTCGCCCAAATCTTTGCTCAAAAAAAAAAGAGTTGAGCAATTTGGTAAAAGAAATCAAAATCATCGATTTTTTATTTTTTAAAGTCAGTTTTTGCTAAATTGCCCGCTTCAATTTTTTTTTTTATTTTTTAAATCACCAGTTTTGATAGAAAATATAATTTCCTCTAAAAAGTGTCTTAAGTTAAATTCTCAAATTCGCCTTAATTTTCGAGTTATACCAATAGTATAGAAAAGTTACCAGTGTAACCATTCTCTCAGAAATGCATGGGTGAATTTAAGTGAATTTTGTTTTTTAAGTAAGCTTAACTTCCACACAATCATATTCAATGATAAAAACCCGTGAAAGCAATTGTTCCTTACTAAAAGCCTAAAATAGCTAACGATTGTCATTGCCCTCTAGTTGTTTAAATTTTTTATTCCTGGTACATAATCCCAATGAAAATTGTTAGTCCCCACTTTTAATTCATTCATCAACACAATCCAATCATAATTATTCAAGTCATTTATTTTGAAATGGCATAATTTACGTTTTGTTTATTTTTTTTTTTTTTGTTTCCATATTTTTTGCGTGTCCAACATTTTATTGACTTTAAAGTCTCCTATAAAGCTTAAACATTCCAACAGACTATCACATTTCTGTACAAATATCTACTTATACTCGTAGCATGTTACAGGTAGTTTAATTTAGTTAAACGTACAAGTTAAGCACGAAGAAAATTATTATAACTAAACACGAAACATAACAGTTCGAGATTTCGAAATAAAATTTTCTTTATAATTTGGCCTCTCCATTAAGTTATTGTTGGTTATTTTTTTTTTTTTTTTTTTAAATAAAAACGACTTTTCAACTTTTAACTAGTTGATAGAGAGATACACACGAGGAGCATTATATTTTGGTCTGCACATTTTACCATCACTTTTGACCTGATTCTGTGAAATGACGTTCATTATCATTAGTTCGTTGGAAAGTAGTATAGTAGTTCAGCGGGGGACCTGTTTCGCAATAGATATATAGAAACAGATACAAAATACAGTTAAAGACCCCATCAAGAGTGCGGAGAACATGAAATTTGGAAAATTTTTCATTTTTATCTGTTGGCCTTGGGGTGGGGGTAATGTATCGTTTGTACTGTATCTACTTTTTGTATGGATCTATACGCTATTACTGTGCGATACTGACTGACTATGAAAACGACTATAAAAAAGGGTTTAAATAGAAAGGCAATAAGGAGAATAAGCAAAAGTAGCGAGAAAACTGAATCCGGTCATTAAGTGGGAGTAAGGAAATAGTACTAGTTAAATGGGCTTTGATAAGGGATGATGGAGGAGAGAGTAAAACTAGAAAAAAAAAAATTTATACTTTCCGATTCTGAAGAGTGCCTGCACTGTTTCGCTAGAAAATCGGTGGAGAATACAAACTGGTGTAGATATACCTATAGGTATTTGAAAAACGAATTGATTTTTAAAGACTTATTTACTTTGGTGTTCAGATTTTCCTACGTATAGGAATTTATTGCTGAATTAGATCTGATTGTTAAAAAAAAAGGAATGAAGGTTTTATAAAATTGAATATGTCTACTAACAAATTTTAACTTAAACTTAGTTTTATTATAATCACTTAAGACATTACCAAGGCGCAAGGTTTAATCAAAATCTTTAGAGTCATTTTAAGAGAACTTGAAAAAATTATCAATGTGTGGCAGCTTAGAAGTAATTTTTGTTGTCACATATTTAAAATGGATATCGTGGATCTTGTTGCGGATACCCACACAAGTAGGGCGGGCCACGAGACGATAAAAGTCTCGGTCTCGGTCTCGCATGACAAGACCGAGACGAGACGAGATTAGACTGATACCGTTTAAACATCCGAGACGAGACATTATATTTGTACCGAAATTTACCGAGAGTCTCGTCGACCTCGGTCGTCTCAACAGAAAAAAAGGCTTATAAATTGAAAAATCCAATCTCGGTAAAATATTTATTTTCTTTGGACATATTCAAATTATATTGGCGAGAACCTATATTTTGACATATCGAGATAATTTCGTTCCAATAATCAACAAAATTTTCTCTCGTTTTAACGAGACCGAGATTAGACTTACAAATGTCTCGCCGAGTCTCGTCTCGTGGCCAGCCCTATTGCCTTTGTATGTTCATAATTTGTTTTCTGTTTTAAAACGAAAACGGGAGGGAATAGCCCCCCATAATATACGATTTTTTGCCTCGACTAAACCTACACACTCAAGCTTTTTGTTTATATGTATATCAGTGGCGTGGCGTGAATCATTTGAATTGGGAAGACGAAGCAAAATTTAAAGCCTTAATTTTCTGGCCATGTTCTTATGCGTTTATTTTCAATACTAATTTCGTGAAGTTCCAATCATTATCACATTAAATAAATATATTTTTGTAAATCATCCGAAATTTTGTTGAATATATGGAAATATCAATGGTTTGATATGCGTTTAATCTAATTTCAAACATCTTATATGTTAGATTTTTCAGTATAAAATTTTTCTCTTAAAAACTTTTTCAATGAATATGTTTTAGGTATAAAATTCGAGTTAAAAAATTAAAAGATATATTTGTAGATTATTATTTTCCTGAGATTTTAAGATCCTAATCTTGAAGGTCCGACCATAAGAACTCAAGTTATACACTTTTTACTCGAGCCATATCACTCTTTTCTAACATTTTGAACAAAGTTAAGATAAATAAGCCGAGAAAAAGCGTCTTGTTCCTTTCATAATAATTTTTAAAAAAAAGTTAGATACATACAAATCCACATGCTACACCCCAGCGGGAAAAATTCAAAAATTCATTGAGGAAAAATCAGCTTTTTCCTTAAGGAATGGCAGCTGCACCGTCCACTTTTCAGCTGATTCCTTTGATGAAATTAACATGGGCATGTCCTAGGCGGGAAGCACATGCTGAAAATCCGATGCAAATTCGCCAACGACATCACTAATTTTTTGGAAGTTGTTTATTCACCGACCCAGATGATGAAAAACATGATGGTTTATTCATCAGTTCAATATTTTCGATGAAAATGGTAATTAAATTTCCCGCTGGGACTTCTTGCAAAAAATGACCCTGCCATATACATATACTGTGTGTGTGTGTATCTCTTATCATCGCCCAGCGTCCAGTGCGGCTGGCAGTGAAAGCGCTTGTCGCTGTTCCTCTTTGTCTTCGTCACCCATACAATTTTTTTTCTTCAAACGACATGAATAACACGCTACCGACCGTCTTATACTGGATTGGAACTTAATTGTTTTGGATCCCTTTTTTCATTAGTGTTGTATTATTCCTCTCTTTGTTTAACTAACGCGAACAAGACTTCTACGGTTCGGATCTTCAAGATTGTGATCTTAAAATGACGATAAAATAGTAGGCTAAATTCCAGTTAAAATTGAAGCAGTTTTATGGCGTCTGACGAACATTTTGAAAGGGAAGACGATAGGAATCGTGTTATATGGACGCCACGCCACTGATGTATATACATATACATATATCTCTTATTTAATTTCCAATTCCTGCGAAGAATATTATGAGAAAGATTAAAATTTCAAGGTCTTGTTACACTATTAAAAGTTAATCCTGTCTGTGTGTAGAAGATACCTAGTAAAATAAATTAATATAAAACAAAATAAATACATAAAACCTACAATCATTTAAAAATAAATAAATGAAACGTATTAGCTATGTACCTACTACAATAATTTTAGACTTCCCGAGGCATTTAAGTAGCACTTGAGATAAAGTCCATGTCACAAAAATACAAGCAAATAGAACAACAACAAAAAAAGCAAACACAACCTACATAGGTATTGAATTTCACACTTTGTTCAAACAGATGGTGATGGTTCTACAGAACTGTAACTTTTCAAACTTCTTCCCATCAGCAGCATCCTTCTTTTGAACAATAACAACAACAACAATAATAATAATAGCAAGCTGCAAACTCAAATAGACTATTTTCAAACTTAAGTACAACATTAAACAGTTTTGATTGTTTATTCAAGTTACAGTTTAATTAAATAAGAGTATCCTCTAGCACACTATTTATTTATTTATTTTTTTTTAATACTTAGAATTACAAGTGTCTTCAACTTTCTTCGACACCCTCCTGTTGCACTTGGATAAAATTGAAAAATCTTCGTCTCTGCATTGACATTTTCCTTGAACTAAGACAAAATTCACACAAAGTTGTATATACCTTCATATATGGCCTTAGGAAATTAAAAGGAAAAAAAGAAGAAAAGAAGGACTTTACGATGTCAGAGGCGTTTGGGTTCAGTTTTTTTTTTATTTATTGAGGAGAGGTGGTATATTTATACAGTTTATAATTGAGGACACTTGATTCGTTTTAAAGACGCAAGAGCTAATATATTTCTGTGGTGTTTGGTATAAACATAATGGGGCATATTCATAGTCGCAGATAGACCCAGGTTTAACTAAACTACAGTTTAAGACAATTTTGGCTCAATGAATACGGGCCGATTTTAATTACAAATTGTTGGTTTGATATTTTTATAAGATAATTAACTTGGTATACTACACAAATAGCTTCAAATATTTTGAAATGATAACCTTAAAAAAATAGAATCAACGTCCGAAAATTCAACCAAAGCTATGTTTAACTTAGACCCAGGTCTAAAATTACTATTAATATGCCTCAATAACTCTATAAACGTATTTTAAAGGCAAAGACATTTAAATTTGTATTCAAATGTTTTAAAATCTCTTTTAATAATAAAGAAATCTTATTTTCAATTCAGTGCATATTTGTACCACACTTGAAGCAAATCGGTCAACTCGCTTAGGCTCTAGCTCGATGTAAAGTAAGCGTCAAAAATGACTGAAGTGAAACGCCATAGATTTCATTCTGAGGTTTCAGGTTTTCTGAACTTTGATATTTAAGAAAAAATTCACAATTTTTAATTTTTTTCGAGGTTGAAGTTAGATCACTACTTTTTAAAGTCTTCTTTTGCCTCTATTAAAAATTAAAATTGATAATTTATGTCGGGTTTCTTCCACATTGTCCAAAGTGACGATATTGTAGCTATTTGTTCTTCTTAAACTCGAAAACAGAACCATAAATCCCATTTAGCCCTTACCATCGTAAACATTATACGAAGTTCCAATGATGCCTTAGTCCATCTCAATTTTCAGATCCCACCTAATAACTCTCATAGAAGTATTATTTTATTCTGGAGAAAACAATACTTATTACTCTGAAACACCAAAGAATTCTTCGAACAAACTTTTTCAAAACATTATTATTTGTTCGTTTTCGCTTTAATTGTGTAGTATTGTGGGTTGATGGTTGTGAATGGTTGGTGTATCCAAGCAACAACAACAGCTCCTGTGCTTAAATTTGTGAACAGAATTATTGTTGTATCTACTCTAGTTCTTCGAAGAAAAATCTTGTACCGAACTGGGTACGTCATTTCTTAGCAACATTAAGAGGACACGTGGTATATGTGTTTGTTTTTTTTTTGTCGACTCAGTTACTTTTGACAATTATTTCTTAAAAAAACTAAAACAACACGCCTTCGCATTTTTGAAACGTGATTTCTGTTGAAAACTTGGTATTTCTTTTCTTTTGTCCCATTTTTGATTATTATTTTTTTGTTTTGTTTTCTCTCTTTGATTGATGTAGGTACTGGTAACTGTTACTCTGTTTTGTTTGCAAGCTTGGTGTTGAATGTTTTCTTGCAATCAATTTTCTGGTATTTACTTATAAGACAGTGGGGGATTTCTAAAAAAAAAACTGTTTTAATTTAAAGTTGAAATTATATACATGTAGATAAGTACCTTAGGTTGAAATGATATTAGTATTGCATTTTAACTATAATAAACTACATTTTTGTTAACGGAAAAGTATAGCACCAAATTCAATTGAAGCTGTTTCAAGTGGCTTTTTGTCAAAGCCACTTGAAAATTTGTTGGAAAGTTTGTCAATTTGCGTCTTTTTAATGACAAGTGGAAACCTAGCATTATAAATGTCAGTAATTTCTCAAAATTGGTCAGCTTAAAGAAATTTTTGATCAAAAGTCAAAACTTTTCATGGTCACAGGTTATTTTGAGCAGCATATTCATAGGATACTAGCTGACCCGGCGAACTTCGTTCCGCCTAAATTCATTTATGTAAAGAAAATAATAATTCCGAGCATGATATAGTATGATGTTTCATGTAATTCGGTCAATTGAAATTCTTTATTCTAAAGTTTTATTAAATACAATAAAATAACTAAATTAACAATGTCGATGTGTTTCAATGAAACCAAAATGATTGGCGTGTCGGCCAACCTTCCGCTTCTTTACTGAAGAGCTTTAATGGTAAAAAACATTTTTCGTTTCGAGCACACCACATACAACTGACCATGTAAGAAACATGGGAATTCAAGATTGATGCCGCAAACATCCAGCGATTGTCCTTACGACTTATTGATTTTCAATTTTCATAGCAAAAGCGAGACGCACTGGAAACTTTAGACGCTTAAATAGGAATGGCAAATTGTTCGGAATAAGCGGAATCCGTGGAATGAGAACATCTTCGCCTTTGAATTTTCCCCTCAAAATCATGACTTGAATATAAGATTTGATTTGATGCACTTCACAATCGACCGCGTTCCATTATAAAGTTTTGGTGCATTGAGGTTGGGCAGCAAAATTATAACTGAGTCGACTTTCAATTTTAAATTGTGTGGTGAAGAGCCCGGAACATCCAAAGAATTCAAAAACTCCGTGGGATAGTTGGTGGCTTAGCTTTCATTCATCACGGAGTCCACGGATTTGAATAAATTAACTCACCGACGATTTGATTTTGAATGACGAAATTCAAATGATCGACAATCTTGTTTTTCTCAAAAAAAATCGCGCGTGAACTCAGCCAATCGTGGTTAACATAATTCTGAGGGAAATTCAGAAAAAGATTCGCGATGAGCTCTTCCGTTGTTGTTGTAAAGTAGCAAAAATTTTGTGGAAATTCAATAAGGCCGGTGACTAAGTCCACTGGTATCACACCATTGCCCATCGGAATAAATTGACTGAAGAAATCTGCAGCGAACTGGTCATTTCGTAGAGAAATTCGCATGTTTGTTTTCAATTGCAATTTCTCCACGTACTGCAATAAAGCCGATGCTCTCAGGCCCTTCCTGGGGTCAATACGAATTTATCAAGCCCTAAATCGTTAAAATCAAAGTAACCGTACTCGAGTTATACACTAAAAACCGGATGTTCCCGGATTTTCAATTTTTCTGAAATTTTTGGGGATTTTCTTCCAGTTTTCTATGCCCTTCCTTGATTTGGTTAAATTTATCATTTGGTAAATTGGGAAATGGCTTACACAATTTGGTTGAAATTATCCAAGGATTTTAATGGGGAAAATTAACCAAATTTATTTGGTTAAAGTTATCCAAACGTCATTGTGACTTTTAGACTTAGGCGCGTTCAGAAATATGATTTACATAAAATGATATCTTACCCACAGAACTACAAAAAGCTTTGGCCGTGTTCTGTAATTTTATCGAATAGCGATTAGTTGGCGATAAAAGTGACATTAAACGTTGTTTATGCAAGAAGAAATAATTAGGACGTTACTACTTTTCTACTTTTCTTAAACTATTAAGGTAGAATTTTAAAATTTCTACCCAACCAATGCGAACCATTCGTTGAAGACAACGAAACTACATACATCAACAACATGTTTTTATTGTTGATTGTTGAACGAATGATTTGCATTGGTTTGGGTGTTCCTTAGAAGTCGGAAGCCAAAGAATCAAAATCAGAATTGAGCCATAATTCACCGTATCTCGTTTTTTTTTCGTTCCTCCCTCAACATTTTATGTCAGTTTCACTTCCACGAGGTGCAGTCGGTGGCGTTCTTCACCAGCGAAAGCAATAGTTAACGCAAATCAAGAAACCGTATATGTATATGATTTTTTTGAATTCGCTCATTTTCGTCCGACCTATACCGTGAGCCTACGACTATTGTAGTTACATCGGGTATCTTCAATTTTTGTTTATCATGTCGAGACATTCGGCTCCAATTTCGCGTTGGTTCGGGAGAGGTTCTCCATTGAAAAATAACTTCAAAATCTAAACACGTCTAATGTGTCACGCACCAAATCTGTCAAATAATCGAGCGGCTGATACAATTGTACAGAATTTAACCAAATGAATAAAAAGGTGGTTCATGCAAAAAAATTCTATTGCTGACCAATTTCAGAAATTCATGGCTGACCTTTATGAGGTTTTAGTAACCTTTCAGATGGTATATGAATTTTCTGAAATATCCCACATGAGGTTCTATGATCTCGAAGCTCCTCTGCCTCCAATCTATTTGTTTTTATGACAATTTTGCGTTTCTTCTGCTTGTCGAAAAATACTATTTAATTTTCTGATGAGTTTTATGTGCTTGTCATTTTCAATAATCAAAAATCATGTTGGCAGTATCTTTAATTTTTCAGTAGCTTTCCAGTAAAAGACTGCTTCTCTTGGATCCTAAAAAATGTAAATATTGAAATTAACGTAAAGCAAATTATCCTCTTAAAAAAACACTATTACATTCGGCTTCATATATGGAACAGCGGCTTATAAGCTTTTGGTTTCCAAAATTAAAATATGCGACCATTTCTTGGAAGATAAGGAAGAGTTTTATACAAATTTGAAGCAATTAGTTGTTGGAATTTTTCTTTTTTGAAGTTCAGTTTGTCCAAATTTATAGAAAAGTATAAACATAAGAAAAACTACAGTGCACCTGATGGGATAAAACAGTTGGCCCTAAGTCATCAAATTTTAAAAATTGCAAGTTGAAGATTTGTTGTTCACCTTCCCAGTTTTTCTCTCTGACTTGTAAGAATTGAAAAAAAAAAAACGATTTCATAAATGAAGGAGGATTTCATAAAAAAAAGGAGGTGAAATGGATAGGGAAGCGCTATGATAGGCAACACGAACACGCCAAATTTTGTGCACATACCTTAGACTTTAATGAACAATAAAATTCATCGTCCGCCCCATTTAGGCAGGAGGGCAATTTTCTATGAAATTAACTTGAGCCAGAAAAAAAATATTTGAAAACAAATGACGACAAAATACAGCCAATGCGTCGACAGATGCATTAACAGACTTTTCTGTCGCGTCAAAGTAACATGGATTGCTTTTCATATAATACAAAAATTTCGATTTTTTTCAAAATAATTTAAAAACAAATTTGAATTTTTGGATGTTTTTTAATCCATCATCATCGTAGCTATCCTCTAATGGAATGTGACTGTTCATACGTTGACAGATAGGTAAGAAACTAAATTACGTCGTACGAGAAATATTTCGTTCCAAAATGTCACCCAAAGGCACTAAAATCGCCTTTTCCAGCGCAAAAAATTCAGATATCTTAAAGTTTTTCAATGCATTATCTCCGTAACAATCTTTCAATTTAATTTGACAGTCTTTGGCTTGACAAATCGGTAACAGATATCCGAAATGTCAGCCGAAATCCCCAAAACTCTCATTTTTCCCAAGCAAAACATATACTCTCAAAAACTTGGGATTTTTAAGAGATTTTGTACATATAATTCATCATAATCATAGCCATCCTTCAATCATATTTGGCAATTGCCTATTTTTGAAAATGTTAAAATTTCTTGGTCCTTCCTCTCATTAAAATTTGTGGTAGAAAGAATATTTAATTTTTCATTTAATTTTCAACGAAAAGCTATCTATCTGTCTTCTCTACTGGCTTCGAAAATGTCAACCCAGTTGACGAGCAAGTTGCTCATCTTTGTATGTGTTAGTAAGAAAATTTAAATGTATTGTAACTTGTTAGCCAGTATTGACTCGTGTGGCCTCAGGGTAAGGTAGGTACTATTTTTGTTTTCAAAATAAAATGATTTTTTCAAGTATGCTGAAATAATCATTTAACCGGATTCTTCTTAATTCTATAAGAATTCATTTATTTTGTAATATTTTGAAAAAGTTAACATCTTAGAACCATTTAGTTTTGAGTGTTAGGCTGGGAATTAATAAGACGATTGAATTTTGAAAAAAAGTAGTACCTACTTAAATCCGTATAATTTTGACAAAAAAAAGTAATTTGGGTTTTTTTTTCAAAAATTTTGAGCTTGAAAATTAAATTTTCTAAAAATTATTTACTTAAACAACTTTATTAAAAAATAAAATAAGGGATTTCTAGCAATCCAAAAAGGTATATTGGTACCAAAGCAAGTAAGTGTTACCGTTGTTTTTTTTTTATTTTGACGAAAGCAAAATTTTTTTAACTGTCTTAACCCAACCTTTGCACTCTAGTTTTTTGTCATACCTTATACGAATCACCGTGCTCATCAAAACTTCAAAAAAAATATTAGTGGTTATTTTTCTAACAACATATTTTTTTTTATTTTTAGAATTCAGAAAAATACTCTGTCAAAAGGGGTGACATAAAAATTGATTAGCAGCAATTTCAAACTAGAATATATATTTAAGGTTTGAATATGACAAAATGACACGAAACAAATTTTTTTCGACGTACTACTAATACGTGCTACTAATACGTAGTAGCGAACATTATTTTTAGCAAACAAATTGCTTTTCTATATAAAAATAGTCTTAAATAAATTTTTAGTACCATTTTCTCAAAAAGTATCCAACCGATTTCGATTAATTGTATGGTTAGAAAGCCATAGTTGCGGTGGTGTGCAGATTATTCCTGAGACACGCACTTATACACTGTGGGTCATATAAGTTTTTTCACTGCTGATCACTATGCAATGCATGTTAAAAAAAAATTAAAATTAAAATGAGTTGTACCTTAATTTTGCAACAAATTGTTTGACTCTAGAGTGTGTCGATGTAATTGTAGTTTAGTCCAGATTTCAGCCATTTTGGACGACACTCGTAAAATAAATCTTTCAAAAAAACACAAAAAAAACTACAAAACGTTTGGTTATATACTTTATACTTTGAAAAACAAGAATAAAAATATAAATTCTAGCCTGTTACAAAATATTGTGATGCTATTTTTTGTCTTATTTGATTGTAAGGTTAAACACCCCCATTTTGGTAAGTAAAAGATATGAAACTGATATTAAAGAATTTGCTCTTATACATGATTTTTTAAATGTTGTAGTCAAGAAAATTTCATCAAAGCTTCCTCATTCCTAAATACTTTATAGTCTCTTATCCTCTAAAATTAAATGTCAGCTTTATGTTCAAGAATTTTTATAAGGTTCTACTGTATGAAATACCAACCATTATACACACAGTAACAGCAAAACAAGTAGAGATAAAAAAAAACCTAGATTAAGATGGAAAAGTAATGTGATCCAGAGAGCTTGAGAAGAAGTAATCCCTTCACATAACAAATAAAAAGAAGTATAAATTCTAGAAGGTACGTAACTGCAATACGAAAGTAAATGTCAATGGTGAAAAATAATGCTGACGATGCTGTTCTCTTCAAGCAACGTCAAAATCACAATTCCAAATGTGAATGTACGACTTAAACAAACTGATGGAAGATGCTGTTGCAAGAAATGTGAGATGAGATGTTAAAAAATAATATAAAAAAAAAATAATTCTGAATTCGAAGCTTAAACATTTTTATGAACGAAATAAAAAACACGAAGCTCATCATATAAAATGGTTAGTTACAGGAGAAGAAACACACCTACAAAATAGATATACGAGTTTCGAGTTGGAACATTGAAATTGTGAAATAAGTGTTATATGAGGACCGTAAATAGGAATGGCATTACAAAAATGGTGACATACAACTTTAATACGGTCTGGTATTTTTTGTTTGTCTAACCTCTCTATGATTTTGTATATACGAGTGCCTTAGATAGATTTTAATTTAAAATCGTATCATTCCAGTTTTGATGTCTAGCGTGATGCCCCAGCTTTATTATGTTGGACAACCATTAGAGACATCTTGATTGGAGAATTTACCTGACTACGGCTATTTTGCTATGGCAACAAGTTTGTTTTCAGAGGTGGATTTATTTTTAATGTTTAGAATTTGCTAGGGCTAAGTTTTGAACCTTACAATAAAATAAGACATTTAGAGAATTTCTTAATTTTTGATGTTGTTTTATTTAGAGGAAATGAAGAAATGCAGACAAGTGCCAAGTTTCTGTCTAGTTTGTGCAAGGCCCTATAGTAAGTTTGCAGCAGGGAATATCTTGATGAGGAAAACCTGTCAGATACTTGGGAAGTCCTTGCTGGGTTTCAGTACCAAAAATTTAAACGGGGGATACTTTTCAAACACTCGTGAGGCCCTCGCCAGTAAAACGTTGTTAGACATGTTTCGGTACCCCCTCATGAATGTCTTTTGTACACCAAACTCAAACATTTTATAAGCCACATCAATTTCATTATCATACGACACTTTATGCTCTCTCTCATTTGTCTTCTTTTTTATGTCAGACTTTCCTGTATGAGTGCGAGACATCCATATATTATGTGTATTTGTTATGCAATATGGTATGAAACTTTAGAGTATAAAACTTATTCACTTTCGACATTGAATTTTTGTAGCCCAGTGGGTTGCGCATTGGACTGACAAGTAGAAGACCGCGCGATCAAGTCCTACATAAGCCTACTTTTTTTTATTATTTTTTGCCTGACATGGCAAAAGGGTTCTTAATCGTCAAGGCCCTTGTTTTAGTCATTGCTTACCTATGCTGCCAGAATTTATGTGAAACTCTCTAGTGCCTCGTCGTAAACTAGATTGCTTTTCTGCGCGGGCAGTTATTCATACTGCAAAGTCAAATTTTATGAGCTTTACAAATATTTTTTACTTATTTCAACCCTCCCAATTTCCGAATTCTTCTAGCTGCACTTTTTCTGCCGCACCATGATTCCGCTACTCCAATTTTGTTATTTGCCGGTTCCTTTCCGACTTTTTAATTCAATTCTTGCTCCTAGCATACACTTTCTCTTGGTTAATTAAGAATACTTTTCTTTATTCTAAGGACTATTTTTTTCCTTTAATACGTTTTACAACTTATAATGTCCAGAATGCGGCCATGAGTTTTTACCTATCTTTCTATACCTCCAACCTCTGATGTCCAGTTTATTCACCTAGTTGATATTTTCATATAGATAAAAACAATGCTTAGCGTGTTTGCTTTATCCATTCAGAAATTAGATTTTGTTTACCTACATTGCGGATTTTGTATCTACTATGGCTTGTTTTTTCCATAAAGAACATAAATGATGTGCTGCTTGGCCATTATACAGAACAGGAGACGATATAGTATACGAGTAGCAATAAGCTATTATAGGAACGTTGTCTTCATTGAAGCCCAATATTAGATAAAGTGTAGTCGACTCTCATCTTCATGGCCTGGTTTAATTGATTGGTTTGTCTAATGCCGGGCGCAATTATGCGATCGTAATCATTATCTCAAAGTAAGCCAACAGCCATGCAACACAGAGAAGCATCTGGGATTATACGAGTATCTTCTACCTAGGTAGTATATCTAGTAGAACAATGAGGCCTTTGTGTAAACGGATATTAGTGCTGACCGTTGTTGCAGAAAAATTGTAGGTACGATACACTACATAGTTATAACATCATCACTTTTATGAACTATTGATATTAGGTATACATAGATATAGTGTAGACTGTATAGACAATATGGTCAAACCAATATAACGATGGTGTTCAATGCAATAAATGGGTTATTGATGCCGAGAGCATAGTTTTTATTTTAAGCTCATTTTGTTTTTGTATTGGGAATTAATATGCAAGATAATTGAGATGTGATCTAAATTAGTTTGGTATACCTATGTTATTATAAAATGCAGAGCATAGTGATAAAAATGTTAAAAGCTATGGAGTTAATTAGCATAAGTATTTAAAGAAAAAATCAATAAATGGACGGAAAATGTGTTCCTGATACCGGCGGCGATAAAGAAAGCTTCAAGTACAAAATTTGGATGTTCTGCTTCCGATTATTTTCACTTAGGATAGTGCTTTTCTGTAATACCTACTTACAATTTTTTTTAAATTTTATGAGATTAATTACGAGTGTCATTCAGTCACTTTTAAAATTGAGAAAAGTTATGTGGCAATTTATGAAATAAATGTTTCAACCTTTCTTATATACAAATGTTGCTGGTTTTATAGGTGTAAGTCTAACAGCAAAGTATGTAAATATCAATCAAAATTTCAATACATAAAATCGATTTTCATTATAAGGATCAGTTTTTCAGTGCAAGGATAAAGTAAGACAGCATTTTATAAGTTAACTCTGAATAAACTGGCGGTTTCAACATACACAATTATTCGTGGTTGCGTTATTCGGGACAGACAACCCCCATGGAAGGTATGTCGAGATTACAGAGTTAGACCAACTGACTCAGCTTGTAGACGACCCTACTCAGATCTCTGACGGTGCAGGTCAGTTTGGCGGACTCTAGACTTGTTCCTTACCTCTAACCCTGATAAGAAAATTATCAGTGAATTATCGCTCCTAAGACACATCAGACCATTATGTAATATTTGCAAATTTCTCGTGCCAACACAACTCAGTTAAAGAAAAAAAAAAAACTCCTTATAGAACCGTTTGGCAGTACGAGAAAGCCAACTTCGGCGGTCTCAATGGCACATTAACTGGTCACTATGCTTCCTTGGTAGTGACGTAGACTCCAGTGTAGATAAGATCACAAATTGTATTCTTTGTGGAAATTGTATCCCGTACAGGGAAAATTCTATCAATACTAGAGAAGTAAGTTTACTTAGTTACAAAGCGAACACCACTGAAAAAAACGGAAGAAGTTTCAACAAGCTAGAAAGATCTGTATCACGGTCATTCTTTGTGGAAAGTGTATCCCGTACAGGGAAAATTCTATCAATCCTAAAGAAAAAAGGTTAGAGAAGTAAGTTTACTTAGTTACAAAGCGAACACCACTGAAGAAAAACGGAAGAAGTTTCAACAAGCTAGAAAGATCTGTATCACGGTCATAGGTATTCGAAGAACCAAATTTGGCATGATCAAAAATTAAGGCAAAAAATACTAAAATGTCCCAAAGGAAGCAAACATTTTAGGTCATGGTCATTTGTAGAAAAAAATGTAATACTACGTCATCTTCGTCTCCAACAACACTCCTTTTGTAAGCTCACCATAGAGAAAGCCAAATTCCTTGCAGCACAGTTTACTGTTAATTCGACACTGCCAGAAAGTGTCAGGACTTCGCCTGTACTTGAGAGCGTAAGCTATTTGATGGGACAAATCTTCTTTCGTTCTGAAAGATCTGGAGATACACAAATCCGCTGATCCAGATAGTATCCCCCGATTGTTCTAAAGAGGTCCTCTTCTACGCTGGCAAAGCTACTGCGTAAGCTTATCCATCTCTCCTACTCTACTTGTCTCTTTCCAAGTGGATTGAAAACTGCATTTGTCCAGGCTGTCCCTAAAAATTGCGAATCTTCCTTAAACTGCCGAACAAGTAGACTTCCTTCTTTCCAAGGCCATGGAAACGCTGATAAATTTTCAGCTTAAGAAATATCTTGAAGAACGAAAGCTTCTTAATGACCGGCAGTACTACTTTTGTAGCAATAGGCCCACTAGTCGGATCTGATGGTATATCTCACCGAACAGTGGCACACATCTTAACATCGTTCTGTAAAAAAGATAGATTATTGCACTTAATATTTCAAAAGCATTTGAGAGAGTTTAGTACCAAGCTCCCTTATCGAAAATGCGTGCAATTGGAATCGAATAAGCTCTACTTTGCTGGATTAGAACTACCTTTCGGAGCATTCAATACAAAAAGTTTCAAGTCTGGAACTCACAAAATAAAAGCTGGTGTGCCCCAGGGCTCCGTTTTGTCTTCGACACTCTCCCTTATATTCATAAATGATCTTTTGTCTGAATCTTCTAATCAATTAAACTGTTTCGCAGACGACAGTACCATCAGCTTTTCATATGTGTTTCTATGTTCACATCCATGTCCTTCAGAAGTGGAACTTGAACGGCAGCGTAGGATAAGCTCATTAAATTCTGATCTCGACAGCATTGTTCAAAGGGGAAACAAGAACCGCGTCGAATTTAGTTCTTCAAAAACTCAATGCTGTCTCCTGTCGGTCAAGCGAAACCCGCCCTTAAT
This sequence comes from Melangyna quadrimaculata, assembly GCA_949320155.1. Lineage (NCBI taxonomy): Eukaryota > Metazoa > Arthropoda > Insecta > Diptera > Syrphidae > Melangyna > Melangyna quadrimaculata. The sequence continues at coordinate 152,459,801 of OX439485.1, read as the reverse complement.
GTCGCTATCCATGAGTGGCACTTGCATCGAGGAAACTGAACAACTTTCAGTTCTCGGTATGTGTATCACACACTACCTTTTGTGGAATGACCACATATCCGGCGTCGTCAAAAACGCTGCTAAGGTTTTCTCCGACGATGCAAGAAATCTGTCTCCCCTTCTGATGTGTCTGTGATCTACAAAGCGTTTATTTGTCCAAAATTTGAGTACCTACAGATCCCATATTTGGGCAGGTGCTCCAATACCTCACTTGAGTTTATAGGATAGAAAACAAAAGAGAGCTCTGAAAATGATAGGTGAAATATATATAACCGACAAATATATATCTCTTGAGCACCGACGCAATGTTTCATGTCTTTCGTTATTTTACCGTTATTTCTACAAAAAGTGTTCTAGTGAAATAGCCAGTTGCATACCTTCCCTTAAGCAATTCAATCGTAATACTAGGAATGCCTATCACTTTACCCTTGAGCTCAACTTCGTACGTTTAGAGATTCTTTCTTCAGTCGTACCACAAGAATGTGGAATGATTTACTTACCTCTCTCTCTACATTTCCCTCACATTCAAAACCAATGATCATCGGTATCTCTTTTTAAATCCTTTGCCAATTTCCTGATCGGTCACACCCTGTGCAAACATTTTAAGGGTATTAATAATCCCATTTGTGCATCAGCGCTTTTATGCTTTTTCTACGCTCTTCAAACTCATCTTCCCTTTATTGTTTACCCAAACAAAGACCAAGATGTTAAAATCCTCTATATTATCCACACCTTAACTTGCTGAGCTGTATTACGAGTTGTCTTAATAATTTGACGAAGAAATCGGCTTTAGAGCTTAGTTTGGTGATGAATATCAATTACATTTTATAGAACGTCTGGCATCGAACTAGCAATTAAATATTACAGTAAACTTTAAGTTATCATAAGTTGCAAACAACTCAAAGCAATTAGTTTCCAGCAACTTTTTCAAATGCAAACTTCTGTTTGTTAATTTATTAAATTAATTTTAGAAAACTAACACAGAAATTTTACTCTAACAAGAAGTAACAAGTTATTTTAAATTCTTCACTTATTTTTAAATTTAAATATTAATCCTAATTTTATTAACTTATGTATGTATTTAGTTTCAAAATTCAAACCTTTTCTTCCATCGAAGCATTTACCATGGTAAATACTCATTCCCAAACAAAACAATTCTCATAAGAGCATTTTTCACACTTAACAGCTTTCTAGCTTTGTAGACATAATAGAGGTGAATTAAATATGATGAAACTGAATCTTTTACTCCTCACCCTAGGCCGCATATTACTTAAGCCCTTCAAATTTTGACAATGATGACAAAATCGTATTGCTCCCCACTGCCACCACTGGTATGTCGTGGTGTCGCAAAGTAATTGTATCTGATTTTGTCATCGTTTAAAGCTGATTTCATGACGGAATACGCGCGTCTGCAATTCGAAGCTATGCTATGGCTTTTACAACTCTTCTTCTGTGCCTCTTTTGTCTCTGCATCTCTGTCAAATAGGTGTCACTCATTCAAGACTCGTCATATCGCATCGCGCGACCACCCACCAGCCATCACTGGGAGCAGTTGTCAGTTAAATGTCACATTAATTTTCCAACTGTCACTCAGCTATGTTCGTGTGTACACATACATATTTGCTTACCTGTATAAACAAATAAACAAACACATAGTATAGACAAGTTATATAGGTTCTGTTTAATTTGTGATGAAATTCATCTGGCATATCAAAGATAAACGACAACGCATCATGGATGAAATTGGTAGGTACAACCGATTTCGGCAAAACCGCACAGGTGATGTAAAGCCCATGGGGTTTGAGCTGGAAATATGTCTATTATATACCTTCCAATGCTCCTCTGGCACTTGATGGGAACTCCTAACACAAAGTAAGCATAAAGTATTTATAATTGTGCTTCACGAAATGACCCCCGATTCACAAAGGTAATTATAGGTAGGCCCGTGTGTCCTTTAGATTAACCCATTAACCATTAACATTTAGAAGGTGGCAAATGTGTACGTATTGGCGGTTATGGCTGCTAAAGGTAAAATGACTTCCAGATAACACAAATAAACGTAAGGTAATCCAATGTGGCATATAATATGTATAATATAATCAATGTGGGCTACCACTTAATGACCCGAATGATTGAATGATATATTAATACAAATGGCACTCGGAATAGAGAATGAGACGCAGAGTCGTTACAACTTGTGTATGATGGTATCCTATTTACGCGTAATCGGGACCCGTAGGATGTATATTTCAATCTGTCATACTAATTAAGCTTCTCATCAGAGAGCTGGCTATCAATATGCATCTTCTAATAAATCTATAAAGCCCTTGAAATTGCATTATAATTATAAAGACTTGGCTTTTTTTATTTATCCTTTTTTTCCTGCGAACAAATTCCCAAAGGACATAAATTGGAGTCTCTTTTATTATCTTCAACAAATAGTAGTAATATCCTTAAGCATCTTTATTAATTATTGTTCTTTTTTGTTCTATTAAATTTCAGATCACATTCACGCAGCTGGAGTCGATGTCGAACCAAATACAGCACTTCTAATCGAAGGACAAAAAACAGAACTTTTGTGCAGATATGGACGACCAATTAATTATTGCCGTATTGAAATACCCGGCGAGAAAGTACTTAATTTATCACCGTCATGGAGTAAAACACCCGGATTCTCATACTATGGAAGTGGATTGGATGCTGGCCAGTGTGGTGTTACTATTGATAGGGTCAGTGCTTCGCATAATGGCAAAGTCAAGTGTAGTCTGGGTGTCGAGGGAGAAGAATACGATGGAATTATTGATTTGGTTGTTGCTTGTAAGTATTTGTATAACTGCAATGGAATTTAATTTAGTTTTATTATTATATTTTTTATATATTGAATATGAATTTAAGTGCAAGAAAAATGATTGGCAAGGTGATGCACCAGCAAATTTTATAGGGACTTTGGTTTCAATAAAAAACATAATTGAATTTATTTTAATTAAATCAAATCATGGAAAAGAGGGTGTTAAAACATTACCCAGGAAAAATGTATAAACAAAATGGCCAATCTACCAAAAAAATCCTAGTGAAGATTTTTAAAAGCAATTACCTTAAATTTGGTATTAGCAATTTTGTCCCAAAAGTCCATCTAGGGCTGGCCACGAGACGAGAAAAGTCTCGGTCTCGAGACTGGCTTTTGAGCAACCGAGACGAGACCGAGACGAGACTGTATATTTGGACCGAAATTTACAGAGAGTCTAATAAATTAAAAAAATCAAATTTCAGTTAAATATTTATTTTCTTTTGCACGTATTCAAACTATAATCGAAAATATTTCGTTCCAAAATCCACAGGTTGTCCGGAAATCGTATTTTTCGGAGACGAGACTAAAAATTTTCGATTTTAACGAGACCGAGACGAGACTTCCTAAAGTCTCGCAGAGTCTCGTCTCGTGGCCAGCCCTAAGTCCATTACCAGATCGTGTGCGCGTCAATACTTATTATTCATGGTTAAATGTCAAAAACATCAGTTTTTCGCATATAATACCGCAAAGGTATAAATGCTATCGAAAAGTATTTCATACGAAACTTTTAGATCTTCCAATCCGCAAAAAAAAGGTATAACAAAGTTTTACCTGCCACTCACCGTGAAAAAGATATCAACATTTCAAAAAACGTAAAATGTCGAAAATGCTCGTTTTAAGCGTATAAATCCTAAACGGTTCATATTTTCGAAAAATGCAAGGTTTGTACATTATGTGACCCCTTATAGAAACAAAATTATAAGTTTTTTTTTTTAATAAAAACAACCGTTAAAAATAGCTAGTCCTAAAAGTTTGACAACAAATCTACATTTGTTTTTTTTTTTTTTGTTTTGCATTTTACTCTTAAATGACGAAGTTGTGGGAAAAAAAAATTACGCCCAATTTGTAGACCATAATATTCTCTACAAAAAGATTATGGACATTTTTTTTCTTTACAAGTCATAAGCCACAAGATATTGCTAATTCCATAACCTCAAATGTCGAAAATTCAGGTCTTTTTAAACGACAAGCTTTATCGAAAAATTAAATTAGCAAAATTTAAGTAGTATGTAACCCGCCCTTTATAAGCTCGCACCAAAAAATTTTTCTAGCAGCTAACTAAACCTATCATAATTTCAAAAAATGACCAAGAGTTGAAAATATCGGTTTTTAGCTCTTTAGTTTTAAACGATATGAAATTGACGCAAAATAAAGGGTTGTCCAAAGAAAAAGCACGATGTTAATTATAAATAAAACAAAAAGTTTTCAGAGAATTATATTAATATTTGCTATTGTGATAGAAGGATCTATGTATGTGTGAAGTAGCCCGTAGCCTAATGGTTAGTGCGTTCAACTGTCACGCTGGAGGTCTGGGTTCGCTTCCCAGCCTCGTCCACCTAAAAACTAAAAAGTTTTTTTCAGGGCTACTGCCTCTTGCGAGGAATTTACAAATCCTCCAAGAGTATCACTTGTCACGAAAAAGTGCTTCTCGTCAAGCCGTTTGGATTCGGCATAAAATTGTAGGTCCCTTCCACTCCTGTCAATAGGCGCACACAGGAATGGTTGCGAGTTGTGTCACTAGGCCCTGGTTCTTCATGAGGCGTCGTGCCACCTAATTTATTTTTTTATTTTATTTTATGTACATATGTGTGAAACAAAATTTTGGCTAAATGCTTGCTACGGCTTTAGTGGCATACCTCTATCCGATGTTCCATATTTTCAATGTCTCTGAGACATAATTGAGGTTGAATGTCGTTAATGTGCCGGCCGAATCATATCATTCTTTAGCTCTTGAATTGTTCTTGGCTTAATTATGTATACTTTTTCTTTTAAATATCCCCAAAGAAAGAAATCCAACGGTGTATCGTGTATCACGTGATCGCGGTGCCCAATTAACATCGCCACGACCGACGACGCAACGTGGACATTACACGGCCATTTTATTTTCCGAGCAAAAGAGCCATTATTTCGTTGGGTGTGGTAACTGGCACCATCCTGTTTGAAGCACATATCGTCCAGGTCCATATCCTCAATTTCCGGTCACAAGAAATCCGTTATCATCTCGCGATAGCAAACACCATTCACAGTAACTGCTTGGCCGACCAAATTTTCGAAGAAGTACGGACCGATGACGCCACCAGCCCTTAAACCGCACAGTCACTCTTTGCGGAAGCATCGGCTTTTCAACAATCACTCGTGGATTCGCAAATGCAGCAATTATGCTTGCTAACGAATCCACTGAGGTGGATCATCGTCGCTGAAGATGATTTTCTTTGTAAAGTCACCATTCACTTCTGGTCTGTTCAACCAAACCTTCGGCGTATTGACGACGATCGACGCAAGCTTGAAATGGTCGGTAGGCTTCAGCTCTTGAGTCAATTGAACCTTGTAAGCGTGTAAATTCAAATCTTCATTCAAAATTCGCTTCAGTGATGTTCGTGAGATGTTCAATTGTTCGGCACGACGACGAGTCAAGGTTAACGGCTCTTCTGCCACACTGTCGCGAACAACAGCAATGTTTTCGCTCGCCAAGAACGAACTTGGCGAGCATGCACAAGTGTTTTCGTATTTCCTACAGACCTGGTTTGCTGAAATTAGCGCACAACTCTACCGATTGTGCACATTTAGTCGATTATGCTGACTTATCAGGAAATGCACGAAATGCATTTTGATTTGAACGCCCATTTTCGTAAAAGGCTTCAACAATCTTAACTTGCTGCTCAATTGTGTACCTTTCCATGGTTGAATTTGTCAAACACTGAAACAAAGAAATGACAAATTAAGTTGGACTAAAACTTGACGTTAAGGTGTGACTCACAATAATTATCATCGTACATAATGGTTGGACCACCTTTTACAACTGCAAGTTGGTGCGATACATTCGTGCACTTTATTTAAATAGTGACAGAAACAACAATTATTTCAAGTGTGCCATTTAATTTTAATAAACTCGCCACCTATTTAAAATAGTGTTAGTCTCTGTCGACTTCCCTTAAAATTTTGAAATACTTCTGGCAGCGCTGCTGGCAAAATTCTAAATGAAAACAATATCAAATGTCATACCTAAGGTTGACACAATTCCAGGTTGAGATAAATCGCCAAACTAAAACTTGAATCCAATTCAGTGAATTTTGCATTTCCTATTGGGTAATGATATTTCTAAGCTTTTGACTTCGTAGAGAGTAATTTCATTATTCTAAAACGCCTACAACACTTTGGCTTATCCACTCATTTGCTGTTAATTCTATACCTCTACTTTTTTTTTGCATTCTAGTGCGACCACACCAGCCCGTAATTGAATTGCTTTCGAAACCTGGCCAGGATGAAGCTTTTGCCGCCGATAGCAAATTCACTGCACGTTGCGTAGTTCGTGATGGCAGACCAGCTGCCAACATTTCCTGGTTCATTGATGACTTGCCCATTTTCCAAGGGCTGAATCCACCAGAGGTGATTGAATCGCAGAGTGACAGAAATGTCACCCTATCGACCACAGCACAATTATTGCAAAAATACTTAACGCCCGAGGACGATGGCAAAATGCTAATTTGCCGTGCCCACCATCAAACCGACCGGGAACAGCCACAGGAGGGAAAGTTTTTGCTTAAAGTGAGATGTAAGTATATCGAGGAACACAAAATATCCTATCCAGCTATCCTATCCTATACCACCCCCCCACCGACCGCGCTCATCCATTAAATGAATTGAATTTTTAACCATAATTTGTCGTGGTTGGCATGACATTGCAGATGCTCCAGTTTCACTGCCCGAGACAACGGTGTATGGCCTCTACCTGGAACACACTGCCATGGTTAATATTACCATCCGAGCCAATCCGATACCTATCACCGAATGGACCATCGAAGGAACCGCCATTCCGGAGGGCAGACATTACGGACGTTATTCAGCCTACGAGCCAGCTAACCTGGGCAACGGATATTACAATGTTACACTCGCCATAGCCGGCCTGACACTACAGGACACAACAAAAACTTACAACCTCAAGGCCTCCAATGCATTCGGCGTCCGCGATTACTCAGTGAGGATAAGTTCGTCAGCCACACCACCCAGTTCGGGACTCGATATTGGATCGATTGTTGGAATTGCCGTTGCAGTGGCCATTATTGTTATTATTATTTTGTTGATTGGATTCGCTCGGGCTACTGGACGTTGGTGTTTCGGAGGTGAGTTTTCTGTAGATTCTCAATTTTTTTTTTATTTTTTTTTTTATATTATGTACGTAAAAGATAAAGAATGGAGAATTATATTTGTTGCATTTTATTTAAATGAAACAAAAAAGGGAATAAATTCCCATTAAATTCATTTAATTTCTTCCACAAGGAGATATATGTAAGTTCTTAAATGCAAATTATTCCTGACATTCTTACCAGTCCAGTCAAAGGAGACAATTTTGGAATTCTTTAAATAAATCAACTGGATGCAGTCTCCGTCAGTTTGACTTAACAAATAACGAAGATTTTGACAGCTGCTGTAACTGGTTCTAACTGTGTCTTATAAAATGGTTGCTCTCATCGAGCACAAATTATCTGTCAAAAATTAGCTACATTATACAGGGTGCCCCTTAATCCGTCAAGAGTATTGTAGGGTATGATTCTGGGATATATTCTAAGAAAAAAATTGTTCTACAGTTAGGGCCTATTTTGATATCATTTATCGGGAATTTAAGAAGTCTTACTTTGGGGTACCCTGATCCATGTTACCGGTAATTGCGGCGTAAGTACTTATGATAGGTTTAGGTTTAGGTCTTTGTTTTTAGAAGAAATAACAGCCTTTCTAATTGCGTTTAAATAAATTTGATACCTTGTCTCAGTCTTAAGATATCCAGTTATTAGCCTGTTTGATTTTTCTTGCCCATGCTATTTTTTTTGACTTTGGGGTCAATTTTCTCCAAAAAATGCGTAATCAACATGGTGTTTTAATATTTTTTTTAAATGAACGTAACAATACTCAAAATAAAATTCAGCAACAAAATTGCCGAAGAACCCATAGATTTTATGATAATTTGGAAAAACAGTGGCAGGTAAATTTAAAAAAAAAAATGTTTTTTTAGCTTTAAGCTCGAAAAGCTATGAATAAGAATTATTTGTGTGGATTTAGATAATTTTTTAAGTATGTGTTTTACTAAAACAGTTATAACGGGTGCACTTTGACATTCCTTGGTTTGAAAAAATGCTAATTTTAGTAGCCACTTAAGTTGAATTCTATAAACTATCTGCAGTTGTTGTAAAAGTGAAAATAAAAAAACGGGCATTTTCGTTGTTTGGCCACTTTTTTTAAATAATGATATTTAATTTATAAAAAAAAATATTGACCCTTGTAATTAAAAGAAGTCATTTTGCTTCGGGTTTCGATTTTATTTTTTATAAGTCCCTCCCTCGACTTTGCTCCGATAACATACTGACTTGCTTCAGTCACAGATTTGATGCATCTTTCGACACTTTGCGTGTGGCAAGGTATTTTTCAGTATTTTTAGTTCGTTTCTTTGTACCAGCAATGAAAGTTCAACACATCAGGAAATTCAGCTAGGCAAGGTGGTGGAGTAATTAGACATTCATTCGAAAAAAATTATCTCCATGTAGTCCGTAGCGTTAAATTTAATATTTGTTGGCTTAAATACTCGGTTTGATGTATGGGTTCTCTGACATAAGCCCTTCCGTCGAAGATCATGGCCACTAGAACAGGATCAACGGTTGATTTTAAGTTGTATCGTGAAAAAGATAAAATAAATAAATCGGGTGGCACAACGGCTCATGAAGAACCAGGGCCTAGTGACTAACAACTCGCAACCATTCCTGTGTGCGCCTATCGACAGGAATGGAAGGGACCTACAATTTTATGCCGAATCCGAACGGCTAGCCGAGAAGCACTTATTCGTGACAAGTGATACTGTTGGAGGATTTGTCAATTCATCGCAAGAGGCAGTAGCCCTGAAAAAAACTTTTTAGTTTTTAGGTGGACGAGGCTGGGAAGCGAACCCAGACCTCCAGCGTGACAGTTGAACGCACTAACCATTACGCTACGGGCTACTACCGTGAATAAGATATGAGTTGAAAAATATGTTGCAGGCCATCTATCAGTAACGGTTTATTATTTTATATAAAACCAAAAATTTTAAGATTTTCAGATGGTATTCCTGAACTAATGTAATGTAAAGTCTAGTGACTTATCTTGAATGTGCCATTTTCCCAGGTTGTCGATTTGCTGGTACCGGAGAACATAGTAACCTGTTTTTATTGTTTGACACATTTCAAAAAGATATTTTTGTATTGTACTCAATTGATCAACGACATTTTGCTCCATTTCAGGTACATTTCCGATCACAGGCCAAAATTGAGAAACATCAGTAAGTTCGCAATCAGTTAGTGACTTACCGACAGGGTTGTCATATTGTGCGATTTATCGCCAAATGTGCGATTTGAAATTTCATTTGGCGACACGAAAATCGGTTTGGCGATGTACCCCAAAAAAGGCGATATATTTAGTTTTTGGCGATTTAAATTTTTTGAATCGAAATCCTAATATTCTTTTCTCAAATTCACATCCTTATAACCTTACATCTTTTTCATCGCTATTTGTGCTGAACGCACCCCAAAACTGAAATTTTATCCCTAAAATAAATGGCGTATGTATGTCAAAACAAACAACTTTGTTAGTTAACCAAATCAAAGATAGATGGATTAGCACATTGCAAAATTTGCGACTGCGATATATGTACGTTCGCTCAAAAACTAACTTCGAACGGCATGCTGTAAGATCTAGCCATGTTGCAAAGGCTATAAAAAGGATCCCATTGATTTTTATTTGTTTTTTTTTTTTTGTTCATTTATTTTTTTTTTTAATATATTTGTTTTGATATGAAAAAGAAAGCGGATTTTTTTTTTCATTTTTAAGTTTGGTGATTTGGGTTGAAAATTTTGAATTTAGCGATTTTTTGGCGATTTAAATTTTTAATTTTGGCGATTTCGCTTTTTAAAACCTGACAACACTGCTTACCGATAGAGGTAGAAGATTCACGAGGGCCTGAAGTAGATACAACTCATTTCGCGAAGAGATGTCGTAGTGGCAATTCATTTGCATGAAGTTAGCATATTGCCAAATTTAACGGGTGACCTAATTCCATTTCTATGTAGCGAATTATCCCTCCCTTCCAGCTAGTATTGGTTGTGCCGTCATCACATCCAATGCAAATAATTTTTTCAAATCAAATTCCTTGTTTTTGAAAAAAAAAAATCTATGATAGAGTTACATATTTCCTTTCCTGTACCAGATAAAGGGGTTTTATGGCCTTAGAATATGGATTCTGGTTCTTCAAGAATGGAAATATGCTCTTCCAGAAACTCCTTGCGATAATATCGTCCATATTTCTCTTCGGAAGTAAGAGTTTTGTCTTTTCGCCCGTCATACTCATAATAAATACTGCGAATTACGACATTATCACATAGTCTTTTTCTTGATTTTGACAAAGCTCTATGAATTTTTTTTTTATCAATAACTGGAGACTTATTAGTGTTTTCAATTATTCCTACGTCCAGGAGTACTGCTGAACTCTGAAGCAACTGCTGCAGCAGTTCGTACGGAAAGCCCATATCGATCAGAAACTCTTGCTACGGATGGTAGAGTAAGTAAATTGTGCTTGCCTGATAATATTGACGTTGATGGTTCTGATAAAAAGAGCTGTGGCTGATCTACTTCAATTGGATGGAGTGATTGCCCTAACGTTTCTTCTGACTCTACTGTATCGGAAAAAGTTGATAGAACAGTAGATTCAGCTCTATGCTCTTTGACTACCTGATGCACTACACTTTCTATCTCGTCGCTTTTGAATTTTTAGGGCTTCAACTTTGTCAATAGAACCGATCGCCATTTTTCTGTCATTTATCTGGTACACTAAAAATGATGATGATTTAGGTTCCTAATATGAAATTTGTAATCATAACTTGCCTTTGAGCGAAACAATTATTGGTATATGTCACACTCATAGGTACATAGTAGTGAAAGCAGGAACAAAATTCGGGGAGGGGGAGGTGCCAAAAATCTTGACTTGACTTGTATCAGAAACAATTAAAATAAAACGATTTTTAAAATAGCATTAATTATGCTTCCAGCCTAAGAGACCAGACCGCATAACATTTGTCCATATTAAAAAAAAAAAGTAAAACATTTCTTGATCATTTGCATAAATACTCGCTGTTCAATTAAAACTCCGAGAGTTCATTTTTTTTTTTTTTTCCAAAGACCATTTTTTATTAAATCATCAAAAATATAAGATCTGTTAATAATTTCAACGTCGCCGTCGCTTCTTCCTCAATTTCTCAATAAAAAAACCTATACAAAAATTCAAACATGTAAAAATTTGTTAGCATTAATAAATAGTCCAGTAACCTTGTCGTTTGTATGGAAGGCACCGTTTGCGTTAAATCTGGTAATTCTGATTTTTTGCTGAGTTGTTCAGGATATTAGCCTGGTAAATAACCTAAGTTTTCGACCTCGAGCGTCGACCGCTTCATGGTCAAAAATCGATAAAACCGCGATTTGTTCGCGCTTTTTTCAGTTATTGGCGATTTTAGTCCTTAAGAAGTAATTTTAAATAAAAACATTGTTCTACGTTTTCAAAGTTGTCTATTTTGCTCCAATTTGAACCCAAAACCATCTCTGTATACCGAATGATTTCCAAAATACAGCATTTCAAAATTAAGCGCTAAAAAAAATATAACTAGTGTTATCAAACAGTATAATGAAAAATAAAGATTGGTTGACATAAATGCATCAACGCACTGGAGCGTGTAGGTTGAGCCAAAATAATAGGACATTCATACCGAAAGGGGGGTCTATATACCCCCGTTAAGATGGAAGGGGCATTTGTGTAAAAAAATGACTTAAGGTAGAAACAACACTATTGAAAAATCTACCTTCTCCTATAGCTTATCTCGAACCCAGAAACCCATTCTTGAATTTGCTTTTTAAATAAAGTTATTTTTATCGATAGTTTTGAGAAATTAATTTCCAAACTCAACATTCTGAAAAAGAATTTTCTAGTTTTTACTTAGAAGAAACAGGATCCTTGGAGAAAACTTCTTTTTTTTTTAAGTACAACAAGTAAAATATTATCTTAAACTGTTTTAAAATAATGGGATATTAATAAAATTTGGTAAAAATGTTTCATTTGGCATGTTAAGCAAGAAACAAAAGAGTCCCCAAAAATATCTGATCTGTAGTGAAAGGGGTGTTTTTTTTTTTAAGGCGAGATGCTAGTGCGTCATTATAACCATAACATCTATGAATACATTTAGACATTTCTGAAATTTGCTAAAAATATCAAATATGTCATTGTTCCCACGAATCAAAAGAGTTCATTAAATCAACCTGATCCATAGAGTGTTTTTTAGGAAGATTTTTTGAATTTTGGAGCAAAATGCACCCTAAAAACTTATATTCATCTTGAAACAAGACTAACTGTATTTTCCGTTAAGCAGGTCAGACATTACACCCTTGGACTTTAGATATTTCTATGGACCTTTTGGTGCTTGACTGCCAACATAAATTTAATATTTTTACCAAATTTCATATGTGTCACAATTTGTTGATGGATGTTATGTTAATAATAACTCACTTGCATCTCTCCCTCAAAAAACACACTTTAACCAAAGATATTCTTAGGTTATCTCTTGACTCTTAGTAAACATTTACCTTTTTATTTTGTTTCATTGAAATTCAATTAACCGCTTTTTTTTGTATTATTTTATTTTGTTCATCTTTATATTTCGAGGACCTATTTGCCTCATCATCAGGACCAAAAATATTTATAATAAGTTATTTGATAACAATGCGTTTATTGAATTTTAATGAAGCAAAAAACAAAGGTAAAATAAAATTATCATTAATTCAGCAACACAAAAATCATAATACAAATATTTTACATGTTGTACTTAAAAAATTGTGAATTCATGAATTAATTTTTGCCCGGTCAGATCCTATGTTTCCCAGACTTACTATGAAAATAGTTAAAACTTAAATTCTTGGACATTCAAATATTTGAACAACGAACTCAACTTTATTTTAAGATTGCGGCAACCCTGCAATCAGTTGTTGTGAACAGTTTTGTATAAAAGTTTCCTTCCCTGACTGACACAAAGAAAATATGATTTCTCCAATTTCATATTACAAAAATTACAACAATTAATAAAATAAAATAGTTCCTAATAGATGCTGCGTATGGGCAAGGGTGTGCCCGAGTTTTTTTAAATTAAAATTAATTTTTTTTTAAGAAATACAGTGCATTATCCATTTTCGCAACTAATTAAAACAAGGGTGGTTGCAATGACCGAGGTTGCTGCAAAAACCGAGTAAATATTTGTGTAGGCTCAACTCTAGATGGAAAGCGAAAATCAGAAAACCGGCACTTAGGGCATTCGCCACCTTTTAATGTAGTCCTCTTTTCAGGTGCGGATTCAGCATTAGAAACAAACTTTCTTAATGCACCCTCCTTTCGTTTTTATTTTATTTGTTTAAAGTTGCACCTATCGAGTCAATTTTTTTGAAGAGTTGCGATTACTGCGTCAAAAATGATATAAATTCAGCTGTTGCGAAAATTGAGGAGTTGCGTGATTCGAGAGTAGTGTTAATCGAGAACGTACTGTAATTCAAACCAACTTTAGGCATAACTACTGAGGAATAAATCATAAAACATTTAATCGTGTTATTACAGAGCATAGTAGGACCAATAAGTTAATGGCATGTAATACATTTTTAAAAGATATTTCTTATCATTCTGCAATAGATTTGCATACAAATATAACTCAATAATTTTAATTTTTCACCGTTGGAAACTATCGGAAAAAGCTTTTTTATATCTATTTGCCCTCCCAGGAGAGTCGATGATTTTCTTAAGTATTTTCGAAGCTTGCGATTTTTCAGTTTCACGTAACTTCATTTCGGTAGCAAACGCAAGTTTCTCTATTTTATTATCGTCACGGAAACTTTGCGTTCTTCTTCTTTTGCTCTGTACGCTAAGCTCTCTAAAACGTTTCAACGGCCGACCACGTCCATCAAGCGAAATTGGTACCTCAAAAACTCCCTGAAGCCAAACTTCATTTTTTTTTTTTAACTTATCATTTGTCCGTTGTGAACTTAACCATCTTGACTTTAATTCATACTTTAATTCAATTTAAAAGATTTAAAGTTGAATTTGCATATACAAATAAAGTTCAATTACATAAATACTTTAAACGTCAAATTTTAATCTTAAAATCTTAAAGTTTTTCCTCCGTGCAAGACGCTTTATTGAGTAAATAGCTCTGAAGATGATCCAATTTGGCTTCAAAATCATTCTCACTACAATCATTAATAACATCAAAAAACTGCTTCCTTAAAATACACAAACCAGACGATCCTCCAAGCAAAAGAATTAATTTTGTAATAAATAGCTTATTTTTATTTTCATTAGACAAGACACTCATCAGGGACTATAAAATCTCGAGGGGCAGATATAGGCAGCATTTTTTTTTTTGTTTTTGCTCCTTGACACCTTTCTCTAAGAGCTGATACCAAAAACAACATCGAATAACACCGTATAATATAACAAAAGGTCCACAATAAAAAAAAGAAAAAAAAGCTGCTCTTTTGCATAGGTTTAAAATAAATTAATTTTCTATTAAATAAAAGCTTAAATAACCATCAAAACAGCTTTATAACCTTCATAACAAAAAACTTTGTTATCAATATCAAAAAACTATATAAACTCAATTAATAAGCGGTGGTATTTTTCATTCAAATCAACTGATCCACAGTGCAAGCTTACGATCGATGACTTTCAACTGATGTTGTGGCGAAGTGTGTGCATAAAAATAAAAAAAAATACAGTACACTATTCCATGGGTATTTAACTACAGCTAGGAAAAAAATTACTTCTCAACTCTACATTTTGAAAAAATGATTTTTGAGCGGTTTTTCGAGTCAAATACCCCTATGTGTGATGTTTGGATAAGTTTAACTACCCACTTTCCACAGCAAATTCCAAGTTGTGTAAAGAATTTCGCATAGACATTTTGACAGTTAATTTACTTACGAAAATGTTAAAATTGGATCCAGTGTTTTGCAACAATGTCCATGATTGATGAATATTTTAAGTTTTTTTTTTTAATTTTTGTCATATTGATATTTTGTTCATTTGAGATTTTGGTCGTTCTAGAAATAGCATACAAAAATAATTGTCACAATATTGATTATGTGTGAAACGATAAAACAGCAAAAATAAAAACGATCCCTCGACACGAATCAGTTTCATTCGGTTTCAAAACGGCACGTATTCGGATCACAGAGTAAACGTAGCGTTCACACATATTCGGTTCGTTTTCGTTTTTTCTGAATTTGTTTGTTTTTTTTTAACATATTTAATTTAATTTTAATTATTAGTGAGTACAAAACGTATATGAAACGTCTGTGTGTGAAGGGGTCTAGACGGAAACCGAAATCGAACCGAATACAGACCGAACCGAATGAAACCGAATATGTGTGAAACGAGCCTAACACCGAACGATCCCTCGACAAGAATCGATTTCATTCGGTTTCAAACAGGCACGTATTCGGGTCTAACCTTAGGCTCGTTTCACACACATTCGTTTTCATTCGGTTCGATTTCAGTTTCCGTCAAGACCTCTTCACACACAGACGGTTCATATACCGTTTGTACTCACTTTTAACTAAAATTAAATAAAATGTATTAAAACAAAAAAAAAATCAGAAAAACTGAAAACGAACCGAATATGTGTGAACGCTACGTTAACTATGTGTGCCTTAGACCCGAATACGTGCCGTTTTGAAATCGAATGAAACCAATTCGTGTCAAGGGATAGTTCGATGCTATACGGTTTCTATTAGGTTTTTATTTTTGCCGTTTTATCGTTTCACACATATCAGGCACAGCCGAATACCAACCGAATAGAGACCGAACCGAAATGAAACCGAATGTGTATGAAACGAGCCTTAGAGTATAAAGTAGAAATAATTTTGATTTACTTTTACAAAGTTAAAATGATGGAATTCCAAAAATACCTTTTCCTCTTAATTTGCATAGGGATCTTTTAATACCTTTATATAAAAAATGATCTTAAATTTTAATTCTTTGCGCTGCGGCTGCTCTGCCAACTTCCATTTTACTTAACGCTACTCTCATTAAACTTTCTATTTTAAAAATTCTTCCTTCATTCCCTTTGGTTTGCATATCCAGTTCGGGGCTTCTTTTAAACACTTTCCCTTGAAAATACATTTTTAATTGGATTACAAGGACGAAACGCAATCGAGAAGAGCTCCTCTGTCTCCTGTTTTTCTACTCGTAGGTCGTAGTAGGTAGGTACCTACCTACTCTCAACGAGAAAGCGAGAACTTTGAAATTAAATTCTAATAGGATTAGTAAAACATAATTTAAACATTTTTAATCCTACAGAAAGAATTACACAACCAGCTGTTTCTTTAGATTGAGATTAAAGCAGCAAGTTCAAATTCGAACATTTTAGAAATCGCCGTTCGCTGCGTGCCGTATGCCATCTCGCTCATGATGGGATGACGGTGAAGTTCATTTTCCATTGGATTTACACTTGTGGTTATTTTAATGATATCACTGGATGTCACATTATTTGCATGTGAACTTTCTCCTCTGGTATAATAATGCTGATGCTGAATCAAGAAAATATATAAATCACTCCCTTGTGACATTGTGAGCTTTGCGTTAGATCCATATTGCTCTGAGAGCCTGACTATGAGTTGTGACAAAAATAATTTAAATTTTCGCATCGAAATTCGTCCTTGTGTGTGCCTGTGCAGTTCAAGCACAAAGCTATACCTAGATTAAAGGACTTCTCTGGAAATTAAGTTCGTGAAAAACCCGGCTGTGATTTCAAGGGACGATGTCTCTATCTAAAGAAGTCGCACAGCCAGTGGGTGGTGATGTAATCATAGTCTTCTATATCTTTTTAACTATGAAATATCGTCCGAACGAACGCATTTGATGAGTTGCATTTCGTTTTTGTGCATCCAGTGGCAAGGACGTCGACAAACGAGAACTCCACTTAGTTATACGTTGAAGCCATATAATAAGGATTCATGGATTCGGAGCAAGATTAATATTTCAACTGCGAGGCAAGACGTAGAGAGAGAGAACGAAGTGTTTTTCGTTTCATAGCCAAATTATAGCAAAAAATATCGCGCTCACAGTTCATTGTCGTCGGCATGGTTTCTGCTTTTGCTGTGTATTTAGTTACTTTAGGATTTCAAGGATCAAGGGAGTTCATTACCGGGATGGTGTTTTTTTTTTTTTTTTCTTAGTTGTTTTTTGAGTGAAACTACTTTTAGCTCTTTGGATAGGTGGGTATAGCAAGCACTACGGCAGCGATGTCACCACAAGCTGGTTTATAAACTTCGTGTTCATCCACAAAATTGTGATTAAAGTGAAAGTATTAATTACAGGAGTTCAGAAGTGGGATTTGTTTATCACAAGCAACTTCGTGGACACAAAAAAAAACAATTACTATATAGAAAACAGGTCAATGACAGAGATTTATGGATTTTAAACTGAAGACAAATTTTAATTAAACCCTTATGTACAGTCAGAAATCAGGGAATACTATTTCTCAAGACGTAGTAGTTGATACTGCATCCAATAAAGTTGAAGATTTTAACTGGAAATTGTTTTTGTGCAAACTGTAAATTGTTTACGTTTTTATTTGCAACATATAACGAAATGAGGGTAGCTTAAGATAAATTTGATGTTATAATGAGGAAATTAACCAAAACACACATAATTTGCTTCCATCTATTAAACTTCCTTATTTGGCTGTTAATCGGAACATCAAAAAAACTTCCATTTTTGCTTATGATTTATAGGTTTTATATAAATATGGACTCGTATCTATGACAAGTTATGACTTCATACAAATTTGAACTCTAGATTTTGATCAAACGACGATAGGAAAGACGAAAAAAATTGTTTTTTTTTTTTAATTTGGTCTATCTGTCTGTCCGTGCGGCTTCCGCTACAGCCTAAGCCGCTGGATATCTTTAAAATCGTGTATCTCCTAAATTAAGCGTGTTAGAGCGTTAATAATATTAATTTCGTGATCTAGGGGGTCCCACCGTTGAAAAATCGACTTGTTCTAAGTGATACTCTTGAACGATTTTTCAATCCTCGCAAGAGGCAGTAGCCCTGAAAAAAAAAAACTTTTTAGTTTTAGGTCGACGAGGCTGGGAAGTGAACCCAGACCTCCAGCGTGACAGTCCAATGTACTAACCATTACGCTACGGGCTACTACTTGAAATTGAAAGTAAAACTAAGTATGTGTTTCCAGTCGTGCATTTTAATACTTCTGCCAAATTTCCAAACTTTGCAAATTCTTTTGTAAGAAATGTCTGACTGTTTTCGTCATAATTTTTTTTAAAGGCGCATCGGAACATTTTTCGAAACAAATTATTTGCCCTCTTTTTTTAGACCACACCATTCCTACGAATACGGTATGGGTATGTTAGTTTTTAAATGCCCTTATGCATATAGAGTCAAGTTATAATATGATTTCGCTTTCGCAAAAAGTTTGAAAATCGTTGACTTGAGAATTAGGTACTTGTCATTAACTAGAATTTCTTAACCAAAAATATTCCATCAGCTAAATTTCGTAGGAAATAAACTGCACGACTGGATCGCGCAATTTTGCTTAGCTAGCAACTTTAATATAGATATAATTTGACAAAGTATGTTATTAGTTCAGTAATACCGGGTGTTTTTTTTTAGACGTGTGTTTTCAATTTGGCAATACTTTTTTGAAGTTGGTCTTTTTGACAGCTGCTGTCACTTGATTTATGCTCAGTTTAGTTTGCCATTTCATAATGAATAGACTTACTCCAGCAACGTTTGCGAACCGTGCAGTTTATTACCAAAATAATGGTTCGGTTCGCGCCACCGATCCCGATTTTCACAAGAAAATTTTGTTCAGCGATGAAGCTCAGTTTTGGTTGAATGGGTACTTTAGTAAGCAAAATTGTCGTATTTGCTGTTATCATAGTCCACAAGCCATTGTTTAGACATTGCGACGTTACATTCTCAAAAAGTCACTGTTTGGGTGCTCTATGGGCAGAGGATATCATTGGTCCATATTTCTTCAAAATAAAGCCGGCCATAATGTTACAGTCAATGGCGAACGCTATAGAGCCATGATTAATGACTTTTTCGTGCATGAATTGGAGGATGTTGATGTGGACGACCTTTAGTTCCAACAAGACGGCGCTACATGCCAACGAAACAATCAATTTATTCAAGCAAACGTTTGGTGGGTGCATTATCTCGTATCGTGGGCCTGTCGCTTGGCCTCCAAGATCGTGTGATTTAACAACGCTGGACTAATTTTTGTGGGGTTATGTAAAGTCGCTTGTTTACGCAGATAAGCCCGAGACGATTGGCGCCTTGGAAGAGAATATTCGGCGCGTTATTGTTGACATACGACCCCAATTGCTGCAAAAAGTGGTCGAAAATTGGGCCTCGGGTGGAATTTTTAAAACATAATGGTAAACCCTTATCTTTATAATAAAGCTAAATTCTTGGCCAAAACATTAAATTATATGCGTTTAATTTCTTCTTAAAAACCACACGACGTCTAAAAAAACACCCGGTATAATGATGTCGAAATTCATTGACCCGTTTTCAAGATATTGAATTTAAAAAAAAAAAAAAATCAATATTTTTTAAAAAATTCAAAATATATTTTTTTGAAAATTTTGATATGTGAAATTGTTTAAACTAAAAAAGGCCTCCTATATACAAAATTTGCTTAAATCAGTGAAGAAATTAACGAGAAATTTGAAAATAAAAAAAAAAATCAGACAGAATTGCTGGAGCCTGGACCCACTTTTTTCACAGTATCTATGATCTTAATGTTAGGGAAAATTATTATCTCGAGTCAAATTTTTTTAACGAACCCAAAACTTGCCCATTAGTACCTATATCGCAAGTAAAAATTGAGTTCGCTTGTGTGAGTATTATTTTTTGAACTGATTAACAAAAAATTGGAATATAAATAATATGATGAATTGGTTTCTTAAACAATCGAGGAGGTGCATTTTAGAATGCAAAATTTCACTACCGACTGAAGGCTATTATAGCGTACAGGTTGAATCAACACAATAAAAAAAAAGAAGAAGGATTTATGGCTTGCATGTAGTTGGCCCACCAACTATTGAGTTGAGCAAAACTGTTAATTGCAATCGTTTGTACATCGTTTGTCTACGTTTGTATAAGTTTTAGATTCGTTTGTACACTCACCGTTTTTTTTATAAAGCCACTTCAAAAAAATTTACGGAGTTTGGCCCACCAACTATAACGCTCGAAAAATCTGGAAATGCAGTTCGATAGATAATCGTTTGTCTATGTTTGTCTTTTTTTTTTTTCGTTTGTATACGTCCCAAATTTTTTTGACAAAAAAATTTTTTTTAACCAAATTTTATTAATATTTTAAAACATATGCATTCGTTTGTCTCTTTCTTATAATGATTTTTCATCGTGTTATTTTTTTTAATTTGTATTTATTTCTATTTTTAAATAATTATTACTTTTTTGGGACATGTAGTTGGCCCACCAACTATAACGCTCGAAAAATCTAAAAACGCAGTTCGATAGAAAATCGTTTGTCTATGTTTGTCTTTTTTTTTCGTTTGTATACGTCCCAAATTTTTTTGACAAAAAATTTTTTTTAACCAAATTTTATTAAAATTTTTAAACATATGCATTCGTTTGTCTCTTTTTTATAATGATTTTTCATCGTGTTATTTTTTTTAATTTGTATTTATTTCTATTTTTAAATAATTATTACTTTTTTGGGACATGTAGTTGGCCCACCAACTATAACGCTCGAAAAATCTAAAAACGCACTTCGATAGAAAATCGTTTGTCTATGTTTGTCTTTCTTTTTTTTCGTTTGTATACGTCCCAAATTTTTTTGACAACAAAATTTTTTTTAACCAAATTTTATTAAAATTTTAAAACATATGCATTCGTTTTTTATAATGATTTTTTATCGTAGTAATTTTTTTAATTTGTATTTATTTCTATTTTTAATTAATTATATATTAATTATATGGAGCATGTAGTTGGCCCACCAACTATAACGCTCGAAAAATCTAAAAACGCAGTTCGATAGAAAATCGTTTGTCTATGTTTGTCTTCTTTTTTTTCGTTTGTATACGTCTAAAAATTTTTTTGACAAAAAAAATTTTTTTAACCAAATTTTATTACAATTTTGAAACATATGCATTCGTTTGTCTCTTTTTTATAATGATTTTCCATCGTGTTAATTTTTTAAATTGTATTTATTTCTATTTTTAATTAATCATTACTTTTTTTGGGACATGTAGTTGGCCCACCAACTGCATTCTCTTTTATTTGGGTGTCCACAGTTTCAACTTGTATTCGAAATTGCGATAATTAAGACTTTATCCTTTTTTTCTA
This sequence comes from Melangyna quadrimaculata, assembly GCA_949320155.1. NCBI lineage: Eukaryota > Metazoa > Arthropoda > Insecta > Diptera > Syrphidae > Melangyna > Melangyna quadrimaculata. Next base: position 152,438,256 of record OX439485.1, on the reverse strand, counting down.
TTCTTTTTAAGGAGTGTCCTGCATTTAGGCTGCATTTAAAAAGACTTAAGTTACACCTTGAGTATATTATTTATTCAGTTAAAATAATTAAAAAAACCCAAACAAAAATAATTCTAATTCTATAGGTACTTGTTCATTAACTTGAACTTTGCCGTCGGCTTAAGGCTTTTAATGAGTTTCTTTTTTTTATGAAATAGAAAGTAATTATGGGTACAAATACCTATGCATGCCTATTATAGATATTGATAGGTAGTAACCAAATTTTTGAGTACCTACCTAACTACGTACGAGTTTTGGCTATTTTTTCAGCGAATGGATAAGGGGGGGGTTTACTTAAAATAAATCAAAATTATTTTAACTCGAACATAATCATGAAATGTGTATTTCCTGTAGTTCCAAAAACCCATTTTTAATAAAAATTCAGCATGCCTGAATAAAAAAAATACCTGCATGTGTTTTACTCGTGTCAGAAGCAAATACATTTTTGCCTCAAAAACCTACTTTTACAAAGAAAAAACCTATACGCCTTTTAAAAAAAATACCTCAACCGAATAATAAATAGCTACCCAGCTCATTTCAGAAAGAGTTTATAGGTACCTAGTTTTAGAAAACTAAACTTCACTCATCGTCATCCTCATCTCATCGCAGATCGCACTAGCCAGAGGCAGTGTTGCCACTTTACTTCAATTGAAGTAGATCTACTTCTTTTTTTTCAATTTATTTTTAAAAATACTTCCTACTTTGCACCATCGCCAATTGAAATCCACTTCTTTTTTAATATCGTTGCTTCATCCTACTTCAACCTTTAAAAAAAAAGTCAAATCTACTTCTTTTTTATCTCTTTACTCTGGTAGGGATTTATGCTGCATTTACACGAATGGCAAAATGCTATTTTATCTGTCAAATTATAGCCATTTTTCTTTGCATCGTGTAAACGCTCTAAATACTGGCAATATTTTTGGCAAAAATAAAATAATGGAATAGAGAATTTGGCATAAAATGCTGCCAATAATATGGCCATGTGTTAATACTTTACTGATACCATTTTCCAAATTATGCTATTCTAGAAAAAGTATGAACTTGCTCATTTTTTTATGACATATTTGCCAGTATTTTGAAATCTGCCATTACTTGAACTCGTGTAAATACATGTCACACAAAAATTATTTCTGCCATTATTTTACTATTTTTTTGTCAGAAATATTATATTACATTACAAAAATTAACTTGTAATAGCCCTTCCACACTAGCCCACTGTATATTAATACATGTCAAATTGAAAGTGGGAAAGAATTCCAAGCGATTGCCAAATTTGTGTGAAAGAAATGACTTTTCATATTTTTCTTCCACCCTTGCTTGCATTCCTAAAATTATTCATGTATTAACACATGTCAAATCGTGTGGGATAAAATGTCGGGTTGTGTAGGCTGGGCTTTCATATTTTGTTTCCACACTATTCTACGTCCCACTTTTTTCACATGTATTAATACACAGTGGGCTAGTGTAGAAGGCCTTTAACACAATACAAATACACAACTGAGTAATTTAACAAAGCATATGTATGTAAATATAAGATCTGAAAGGATTTCAATCACGTTGCGTATTCAAACCAATTTCAAACCATGTATGTAAGTATACGAGGAAACGCCAGGGTATGCACAATGAAACGTTTGTCGTCGTCACGTAACGCCGGAGTTAAGAAAATTGAAAAAAACAAAAAAAATTACTCGTCGACGTTTTTTATGTTTTTTTTTTTTTTTTTATATATATTTAACACAACAGATAAGTGGAAATTAACAAAAATAAATACAAATTAAAAAATTAACACGATGGAAAATCATTATAAAAAAGAGACAAACGAATGCATATGTTTCAAAATTTTAATAAAATTTGGTTAAAAAAATTTTTGTTGTCAAAAAAATTTGGGACGTATACAAACGAAAAAAAAAAAAGACAAACATAGACAAACGATTTTCTATCGAACTGCGTTTTTAGAATTTTCGAGCGTTATAGTTGGTGGGCCAACTACATGCTCCATATAATTAATATATAATTAATTAAAAATAGAAATAAATACAAATTAAAAAAATTACTACGATAAAAAATCATTATAAAAAATAGACAAACGAATGATATGTTTTAAAATTTTAATAAAATTTGGTTAAAAAAAATTTTGTTGTCAAAAAAATTTGGGACGTATACAAACGAAAAAAAAAAAAGACAAACATAGACAAACGATTTTCTATCGAACTGCGTTTTTAGATTTTTCGAGCGTTATAGTTGGTGGGCCAACTACATGTCCCAAAAAAGTAATAATTATTTAAAAATAGAAATAAATACAAATTAAAAAAAATAACACGATTAAAAATCATTATAAGAAAGAGACAAACGAATGCATATGTTTTAAAATTTTAATAAAATTTGGTTAAAAAAAATTTTTTTGTCAAAAAAATTTGGGACGTATACAAACGAAAAAAAAAAAAGACAAACATAGACAAACGATTATCTATCGAACTGCATTTCCAGATTTTTCGAGCGTTATAGATGGTGGGCCAAACTTCGTAAATTTTTTTGAAATGGCTATATAAAAAAAACGGTGAGTGTACAAACGAATCTAAAACTTATACAAACGTAGACAAACGATGTACAAACGATTGCAATTAACAGATTTGCTCAACTCAATAGTTGGTGGGCCAACTACATGCAAGCGGATTTATGAACAAAAAAAAAATACTTTAAAAGAAACGAAATTATAAAAAATAACATTGGCAACCCTTACAACAATATGCTCTTTGTTTTTTTAATAGCCGTGTTTTTTGAAAGAGAGAGGGCCCTTCCAATAATCAAATTTACTAACGACTTAAATATTTAAGTAAAATGTATCTACTATAATGGTTGGGCTCTAAATAATAAACCAACCATGGTATGACTTAAATATTTAGGTGGACCCTAAATAATGAATATTACATGGTATGGACTCTACAATGAAAAATAACATGCATGGTTCATTTTTTATAGCCCATACCATTATGGTCAATTTTCCTGGGGAGATAACGGATTTTTGTATAATTAAATTATTTGAAAGTACAAGTGACCTCAACTCCAGAAATTATTGTGTTTCGCCCAAGGTATAACAGTGGGCTCTTACTTACTTACTTTTTAATTGAATTTTATTCATTCACTCCACTTAAAACAGAAGTAATTTCAATATTTTAATATTTAAATTTCTTCATCTTCTTATTATTAAATTATTTGTATCAATAGTTTTTAAAAAAATTTGCATTCAAACTCAAAATTTTGATAAAGAAAACCAAAAAGAAATGATTGGATCAATTTTGCTCAATATAGTGAAACGGAAAACTAAATTTTTCTTTTTGTGGTCAATGCTCATATCAATTCTGAATCGAACACAAAAAACCGAAAGCTTTTATGTCCTCTAGTTTTTGAGCAAATTGAAAATTACTAGAAGTACCTACTACTTTTCATACATTTACATTTATCATAAATGTAGCTGTTGACATTGGAAATAGAGAATATATTCAAAGTTCTTTAAATGCAAACGTAATTTGGCATACACCGAACCTCGCACATACCCCAAATCCTATAGTGAGCCCAAGCAAGGGGGTTGCAGGTGGGCAGCATGCCCCCATACATACCTCGCTTTTAAAATGCCCGCCTAATGCTGGGCACTTGGATTTTATTTAAACATCAAATTTTGCATACACCGAACTTCGCACAAACCCCAAATCCTATAGTGAGCCCAAGCAAGGGGGTTGCTTGCTGCCCCCCAAACATACCTTAATGTTTATACGCCGTAAGGCTGGGTGTTGGGAAAATATGATAATTTAGAGTCAATTTGTGTAAGAAGTAATCCATATTCTGTTTTTACTATCAAAATAAGACCACGTTAAATACTCAAGCACAAATTAATTTAATTATAGTAGTTTTGGTAATTTTTAATTTTCTCGAAAACTAGAAGTTTCCGGTTTCTGATTAAGAATTAATATGAGTAACGATTTCTAAGAAAAAAAATATATATAATATAAAATCTCAAAGTTTTGAAATATTACAATTTAAACATTTTGTTCATGTTTTTTTTTCCCAAATTTTGAGTTTGGAAGTAGTTTTTTCAAAAACTATGGATAGATTTCATTTGATTTAAAAACTGGCTCATAAAACAGAGTATTGGCTTTCAAAAATGATATAATACTTAATTTTAGGTATTACCGCTATTTTTAAATGATTTTTTTTACATTTTTAGTACTTTTTTATTAAATTTCCCCTCCCACCCAAACGTGGGGAGATAGACCCCCCCCCACCCATAGTAAAAAAAATTTGTATTAGACCCCGTTATCAATTGTCGGCGCCCAAGTTATCGTACTCGTGCCATTTTCCTTATTTAAGTCGTTACTAAATTTGATTATTGGTAGGGCCCAGACCCCAGAGTGTATAGCATAACTCAGCAAACATTTTACACGTCAAAAAAAAAATTCCTTAATATAATTATGTTTTGTTATTTTTTGAGTGTAAAAAATTAGCTGGCTTGCTATGCACTCTCTGAAAAAACACGGCTATCGAGTATTAAAATCCAAAATAGTACTCTATCAGGTAAAATTTTGAAATTAAAAAAAACTGCTTTTAAAAAAAAAATTCTTGTTTCAAAATAAACTAATTATTTAAAAACTATTCACTAAAATAATAATAATTGATTTCAAAATGAAATGAGATAATATGGATTTCTGCCATTGCCATCAGCGTCTTGACCAGGTCAACGTCGCTGTATAGCCCGTATAGCTCGTCGTCGAATCTTCTCCTCCACACTCCTTCGATACATACCAGACCGAAAATCACACGAAGAATATTCCTCTCAAAGCACCCTAGCAGATTTTCATCCAATTTTTTCAGTGTCCTGTCCATGCTTCTGCCCTATAGAGCAGGACCGGGATGATAAGGGTCCTGTATAAAGTCTCCTTGGTTCTCTAAGAGACGGCCGGAAATACTACTTAAATGCCTTCTTAGACCGAACAAACAGCGATTGGCAAGAGTAACTCTTTGTTGGATCTCTGCACTGATGTCATTTTGCGAGGTAATAAACATTTGCCTCTCCCGCCCAAAAAAATGGAAACAGACCCCTTATGAACCATTTCTTTCCTGTGCGAATCAACCTGTAGCTTAGCTACATAGTTGCTTTTAAAGGACACTTTTTCTTCAATTTAAAGTTGGTTTTCATACAATTTGTTTACCTAAGTATATCGTCGAGTTAACGCCGTGTCGTTGTCAAGTAAACGTCGTCGATTCCTCGACTTAATTGCATAAGACCACCGCCGGCCGCGCTGTGGTTTCTGCGACCATATTTGGCTGATCGGACGACCGACGCACGCGACGGACGTTAAGCCCTATCGACTTTGTATCCAACCAAAATTCCAAAAGTGTAGTAGGTACCTCCATGCCTTTAAAAACAAATATTTATTTATTCCATAACACTCATATTTGGCTTTGACCCAATTTATTCAATTCCCATTATATTTAAAATTAGGGCTGGTCACGAGACGAGAAAAATCTCGGTCTCGCATGACGAGAACAAAATGAAAAAAACGCAAACAAAATGATGTATACCTTCTTTGTGAAGTTTACTATTACAAGAAACTATTTAGTTCTTAAGCAACTGGTTTGTATAATTAAATATAGACGAGACGAGACTGCCTTTTAAGCAACCGAGACGAGACCGAGATGAGACTTTATATTTGGACCGAAATGTATAGAGAGTCTAATACTACGTTTTCATTGGAGCCGAAGTGAGGTAATTTCGGAATTTGGCAAAAAAGTGTTTTCATTATCAAATTTGCTAATTTCTTTTGACATCTCACTTCATTTTGAATTTGGAATGGCAGTTAAACGACTGTTTTTGTTGTTTTCTCTTTGTGTTTTGACATTTTCATGCAAGAGCTTTTTAAAGCTTTTGGAATCGACTGCTGATGTATGGATTCACCTCATTTCGAACCTCATTTCGTGCAAATTTGGTTAAAATTAACTCATTTGAGAACGAGAATTTGTATGGGAAATGAACTAATTTCGGATCTGATTTGGAAATTTGCAACGAATTTACCTCATTTGGCCCAGTGAAAACGTAGTATTATAAATTAAAAAATCCAATTTCATTTAAATATATATTTTATTCTGCACATATTCAAACGATAATCGAAAATATTTCGTACCAATAATCAACAGTTTGTCCGAAAATCGTATTCTTGGAGATGAGACTGAGACGAGACTTAATTATACGAGACCGAGGCTGAAAATTTTCGATTTTAACGAGACCGAGACGAGACTTACAAAAGTCTCGCAGATGCTCGTCTCGTCGCCAGCCCTATTTAGTTCAAATGTTCATACAATTTTGTTTTTAACCGCAATTTTAAATATAAAAGAGAATTTAATAAATTGTGACTAAGACTATTTGTCTATGTTCACTAACTTATTACAAAAATTGACCAAAAAGACTTTGATGAAGTTTGATATCGGAGACTCTTTTACAACCGACAACAGTAGCAAACTTTTCCAAATATGAAAGCAAAAAGTTGGTTTTTCGTACTCGTAGTTTTTTAGTTTTTATTTAAATTATTATTTTCACTTTATAATAACAAACATAAACAATTTTTGCACTCTCTTAACACTTAAATATAAATTTAAATATTAATAACTCAAAAATACATCAATTAAATTCTCAATGCATGTTTTATTTTCAATTTATGTTGTTTTGTCGTCTTGTGTTTTGTTAGTTTTTTTTTTTTTAATTTTATAAAATACACTTAAATGTCACACAAATTAATATTATTTAAACAAAAAAATACATACATAGTTTTTGAAAAAAAAAATGTGTGTACAAATTTACATATTATTTTTATCAATGTTCCCCCCAATTAACAACAACGACAAGAGCTAATAAAAAAATTATAAGTTGGAAAATACAAATGTGCATTGCTGCAAATCTTTTAAACAAAACAAAAAAGAAGACCTTAAATTAAAACATTTATTAATTATTATAAATTCTTATAAAATTCTTATTAAAAAAAAATCCAAATCCCAACATTTATAATTAAAAACAAAAAACCAACCCATAACTTCCTAAAAAAAATTCGTTCTAAAGTTAGTTCTTGTTGTTGTTGTTACAGGAGCAACATTGAACACTGACATTGGACCAGATTCTGAAGCACAAATCAATCCACACCACAATGACGATTTCGAAGGACGTGATTTCGAAGGCGAACAACACATCGATACAACACACCAATCGGAAGAAGTTACGCCACCCGTCACTGATAAGCTCGAAGCACAAAAGAAGGCCGATTTAAAAAATACTAAAAACACTAATGGACATCATAATGGCGGTAGTGATTTGAAATCAAATACACCCGTCTAAAAAGACAGAGAGAGAGAGGATGGGATGGAATGGTTTTTGTCATTGTGCCAATTTCACAGGACATTCTTTGAAAAAGAAAATCATTTTTTTTTTTATTTTACTAAAAATTTATTCTTCTGTTCGAAACAAACAATTTAAAAATTTAAGAATTCTCCTTAAAGATGATGACGAAAAATCTCATCTTTTAATTTCACTTTTTTTTCTTCACAATTCATAAAAAAAAAATCTATAAAAATAAGAATGAATGCAGATAATATTTAATATCTTTTCAAACGGATCATGTGTTGTGAATGCTGTAAAGTTTATTGTTTTTTTTTTTTTTCGTTGTAAGTATTTGTCTGTACCTACTTCTAGAATACACGCACAATATGTACTTTAATGTTTTGTAATCTGTCACAATCTTTTTTTTTATTTTTTTTATGTTTTACCTAACGGAAGAATCTCATAAAACATCCAGTATATCATTTCATATTTTTTTTTTATTTTTTTGGTTTGAATTTTATGAATCCCAAAAGGATGACAGTTAGTGGAGAACAAAATGCAGTTGTTGTGGTGAAGAAACAGATTGGTTTTTCTTTTGATTCTTAGACAATATAAAATAGGAGAATGGATTTTTTTTTCTCTACGCATCCTTACCATAAAAGACATTATTTTATTGATTGAAATAATAATACTCTATAGGACTTAACATTTCCGTCTGGACAAAAGAAAAACACAGCTTTTAGACGAAATTATAAAGGTTATATTTTTGAAACCAATAAAGTCGTACTTACTACCGCCGAAGAACTAACAGCGAACTCTGATTCCGGCAAGCAACAAACTTAGTAACACAAGGATTTCGAAAAAGTGTTCATACGTTTTGATAGATACTGTTTCAATATTCTACCCAATATAACAGCTTAAGAAACAAAAAATCTCTCAGTCAATTCTTTAATGCATATTTAAAAAAAAAAAAAAGTTATCCAAAAACATACTCGCTGAGCGGTTTTTTTCAGAAGTGTAAAGTCAGCTCAGTTTCCTTATGAAAAGGAACAAGGAGGCTTTTCTTCAACAGTTTATAAAAGTTTTACACGCAAACAATAACGAAAGCATTTTTCTTGTGGTTATAACAAATGTTGTTACGCGACGTGTTTTTCTCGAAACTGCATAACCAATTTAGTTTCTCAATAAGTAAATTTATGATTTCTTTGTTTTGTTTTTGCTTATTTTTGCGTGTAAAAATGAGCTTAAATGGCTATACACTTTTTCAGAAAACATGCCCATTTTTGTTGATAAAACACAATGAGTGAATATAAACACGTCCAGCTCAACAATTTTTTACATGCAAAACAAAAAAAATAATTATATTTTTTTTACTCAGCACGCTCTCCTCTAAAGTGTATAACCAACTCAGTAAATATTTTACAATAATTTCTTGTTCTCAATAAGTAAATTTATGATTTCTTTTTTTTTTTTGATAATTTTTGCGTGTAAGAATGAGCTTAGATGGCTATACACTTTTTCAGAAAACATGCCCATTTTGTGGATAAAGCACAATGAGAGAATATAAACACTTCTAGCTCAACAATTTTGTACATGCAAACAATAAAAAAAAATAATTACATTTTTTTTAGTCAGCGTGTTTTCCTCAAAAGTGTATAACCAACTCAGTTTTTTTTTACAAGCAAAGATAAAAAAAAATTGTAAACTAATTTTTGTACTTAAGGCAAACAAAAAAACACAAAATTTATTGAAACTTCGTTATGTTTTTTTTTGTTTGCATATAAAAATTAGTTTATATGGGTATACACTTTTTCAGAGAGCATGCCTACTCTTGTGGATACGAAATAATAAGAAAATATAAAAGCGTCCAGCTAAACGAAAAATGTTTCACAATTTTTTTACTTAGCATGTATTTCTCAAAAGTTTAAATATAAGCAACTCAGTAAATTTTAACAACCACATAAAAGTATTTTCTACTAATTTTGTATTACTGAGGCAAACTCAAAATTAATTTATGGTTACTTTTTTCTTGTGTTATTTTTGTGTTACACTTTCATCAGAGAACATGCCTAATTTTGTGGATGAAAAACCTTAACCTTAAAAAAAAAACAAAAGGAGAATATTAAAAATTTGCTCCTCTTTGTCCAAATAAAAAAAAATAAGATGGCTATAAACTTTTGAAGAAAATGTGTATAACCCAAACTCGGTAAATTTTTTAAAGCAAAGATGAAATAGATTTTATGCTCATTTTGTGTGTTGTAGGAAGCAAACAAAAGAGACATTAATTTATGATCACTGTTTGTCTGTTATTTTTGTGCATGCAAAAATTAGTTAAGATGGTTATACACTTTCATCAGAGAAAATGCTTAATTTTGTGAATAAAAAATAATAAGAAAATATAAAATAAACACTGCCTTACCGATACAGCAAAAAGAGAATATTTAAATTTTGTTATTCTTAAATAAAAACAAAAACTCAGCTGGCTATACACTTCTGAAGAAAACGCACCTAATATTTATTAAAAAAACACAATACTTCCAATAATCACTTAGTTCTATGTCCAGCAGTGTAAACATTTTCTATAAGTGTGCACTAAAATTTCGAAAAACAGGTTTAATGTAATCCAGCCATAAGCTATAAATTTTGTACATAGTAAATTATAGTAACCATCTACTTTCTGATACAAAAAATATACACTGCCATTTTGTATTTTATAGTTATTTTCAATGATTTTTGTTCGACCAACCTACTCAACATGCTCTCGCACTTTGTAAACAAACACTTTCTAATTAAACAAATCAAAAAACAAATAAAAAAAACAAATATCTAAATTGGCCGCAGACGGGGGCGCATGCGCTTTACAAAATGTCAGTTGTGTTGATCAACATTGTTGATTTCTATCCATTTGAGTTCGGGTCAACAAAAGTTCATCAACTCTGTTGATCTAATCGTCCACATCAACTCAACATTGTTGATCAACACTGTTGAACAAATCAGCATAATGTGGAAGCTGCTTTATAGCAAAATGTTGTTTAAAAAGAAGAAATTAAATATTCCTGTCCAAATATTAAAACGATTCTCTTGTACGATGACACATTCCCGAGATTCTGGTTTAAAATACTTTTTTCAAAAGCACAAAACTACTATTTTATAGTCACGCCATTTTATTTGTAACTACTCAAAGACATAAAACCCTTTGTCGTCGAAAGGCCTTTAAGGGCCAGTTTCACCTTTCACAATGCACATTTACCTGAACAAGTAGCATTTGTACTTCATGGTTGTTTTCGCAATCTGAGTTAGTGACACTTAAGTGCCCAACATGTAGGAATTAAATGAAACTTATTTAGGTAAATATGCACCTCGAAAATTGAATTTTTGTAACCTATTTTGCGCACTCAAATTCTACTCCTGTGACTGTGAAACTGGCCCTAAGGATTTCAAAGAACTTTTATCCCTATAATTGTAGTAGCCCGTAGCGTAATGGTTAGTGCGTTCGACTGTCACGCTGGAGGTCTGTGGTTCGCTTCCCAGCCTCGTCCACCTAAAAACTAAAAAGTTTTTTTCAGGGCTACTGCCTCTTGCGAGGAATTGACAAATCCTCCAAGAGTATCACTTGTCACGAATAAGTGCCGCTCGTCCAGCCGTTCGGATTCGGCATAAAAATTGTAGGTCCCTTCCATTCCTGTCGACAGGCGCACACAGGAATGGTTGCGAGTTGTTAGTCACTAGGCCCTGGTTCTTCATGAGCCGTTGTGCCACCCGATTTATTTATTTTTTTTTATTTTTATCCCTATAATTTGTGTTTCTTGTCTAAATTTGCCATAAACTGGGCTCTTTGTGCCACAATAAGGAATTCTAGTGTTATGACTGCACAATTTTCAAGCAATTTCCCATGCTGAGAAATTATTTTTACATAAGTACAGTCGACTTCGTTTAAATGAAGCTAAACTAAAAAAAGCGAATATCTGATCGAGAAACTTATTTCGGCGAAACTAGTTTCAGTTAATCTTGAATCGGTTAATTAAAATATATCCTCTTAACTGAAACAATTTATTTACAACTTGTTTGTTGAACGGACTCGACTATATTTGCAATAAGAAGAAGAACAAGTCAAACAATAACAATAGGTTTTTTTTTTGTTTAGTGCACCTTATTGAATATTTCAATTTAGAAGTTTTTTTCAACCTTAAGTGCAAATGCGTTTTGCTCTAAAAACAACAATTGAGCTCTTCAGTAAGAATTTGTTGTTGCCAATGGGGAATGGCGTAATTTGGAATTTAATGTACAAACACCTGATTTGCCCAAAAGTTACCCTAGTTTACAGTATGTACCTTGATATTAAACTGCCAAATCTTACTTAAATTACTGGGGGATAAAATTTCGTGCCGAAGTCAACATTAAAGTTGATTTTAGTAAAAATAAAAAAAATAAGAATAGGTATTCAATATTTTTATTTGGTAAAATGTAGATGTTAGAAAAAAACCTTCCCCAATTTTGTTTTCTTCACTGCAACAACCTCTTTAAAACCACATTTACTTAAACTCAATATAATATTCAGTTTTTACCTATTTACTAACCATTATTACTTAAAAAAATAAAAAATATTCAAATAAAGTTTCATAAAATAAACAAAAAACTTTAAAATTAAGTTCAAAAGAAAACCAGCATTCCTGCAACAGTTTACCGTCCTTTTGTAATATGTTTTTTTATACAAATCTTTTATATAAATATAAACAAAAAAAAACTTTACCTACTTTAAGTTATACAAAAAAATAATTAAAAATATTGGTAATTCAAAAAAATTATAAACACAAATTCAATCTGCCTAAAATCTAATATAATAAATTTAAAAAATCTCGAATCGAAAATAATTAAAAAAAATTAAATAAGATATTATTATAGTCGGTAATTTATTTAACTAATTAACTTTATGATACATGAAATAATACACAACTTTTTTAAATACTTTATAAATAATATACTTAAATCTTAATAATAAAAATATATTCAAATTTACTATAATTATTATTATCTCTACAAGTTTTTTTATATAATAATATATATATATTTTTTTCACTTACTTATATAATGTATGTATATTTAAGTATAGATTGTGTAAATTAAGAATTTTTGTATAAATAAATTATAGCAAAAAAAAACAAAGTTAAAGTAAATTTTGTAAAAACATTACTTTAACTTTTATAATCTACTTTATACCTAATTTAGGTATATACTCGAATAAAATTATTAAATCTGCCTTTATTTTTTAATGTATACTATTACACAAATATTGATTGAATTGCATGGAATTATAAGATAAAATTTTGCTGAAATTTTCAATGCACAAAATTATTTTTTTTATATATATTTTTATTTTGTTTATCTAGTTAGGTTTACAAATTGTAAAGATAAATTAAGGTTATAATGTGAAATAAATATGTTTTATATTAAAAAAAAAAAAAATAATAATAATTTACAATGTTTTTTTATCATTTAGATATGAAAATGTATTTAAACAGAAATTTCATTGGAAAAAATAATGTGAAATTGATATTTCCTCTGAGAAAAGAAGGTGGCGATATCAATGCAAATTATTGATAAAATTTAACGTTGAATTTGATTTCTCTGATCTTTTAATTGTTTCCCCGCTCATTATAGTTTTCCAAATTTTTTCGTAACCAATAATAAAATATCAATAACATGCATTAATGGACAAATGAATATATTAAATTTATGTTGTCCAAAAATCAAATAGTAGGTACATCGTAGATTGCGCTAAGTTACAGTTCAGCGAAATTAAAACGGTTTTATTATAATTATTTGTTCATGTTAAATTAATATTCCTCTCAAAATGATGTTAGTGTTTCTTTTTAATCAGCCCAATTCTAAATATTTGCCGGGAAAATAACTCCCCGGGAAATTTGTTCTCCAAAAATTAAAATGCTTCTCACATTAAATATATTTACTATTTCCAAATTTTGGACATTTAGAATGCCAGCTTCTTTCTCGTAGGGTTATTTCTCATATTCGAAGTTTGCTTAAAGTAAGGAAAAGAGAACGAAATTCGTGGGAACTTATAGTTTAGAATAGGAGGGTAGGGAAAAGGGAAGCATTTTTCCGGGAATTTTCATTTAGAATTGGGCTGAATAAGTGAATAGGTATGTTCCTACAAGCAGTAGCGGATCTAGGTTCTGGCTGCGAAAATTTGTTTGTTCTAAAATTATAATAAAAATCCACTTTACTCCATGAAGTCGAGTTTTTGATGTTTTTTTTTTTTTGAAATTTCATCTTTTGGTGCCCCATGCTACTCGTGTCACGATTTTGAAAAAAGTCAAACAAAAAATAACATAAAATTGCTTTCGTCCACTTTTATTGGAACCAGAATATTAACTGGTGGACAATTTTCTTTGGTACAAGACATTTTTATGTATACGTAGATACATTATCACTTATAGGAGAAATTCGAAATTTTGTTTAAGGTAATCTAGAAAGGGTAGCTGCCATCCGATTTTGTTGTTTTTTTTTTTTTTGTTAATATTCTCAGAAACGGCTTTTAAGATTTTGATTAAACTCAGCCTGTAATTTCCAAAGTGATTGTTATATAATTGCGCCCACATAGCGTTTTTTTTATAAAATTGTATCTAGGATCATAACGGAAAAATACCGGACTTTGACATTTTTTGAGGAAATAGTGTCATTATTTTTCGTTCGATTACCTACATATCTGTCTATAGCCAAACAAATGAATTTGATTTCCCACTTTTTTGCTGAAAGCTAAAAGTGGGTGAATGCAGTTAAGTCTGTAGTTAAGACTTGGAAAAAATAATTTATAACTTCAATTTCTAGACACGTTATAGCCTTGGCCTTGCCAGGTTTAAAAGTTAAGCCCACATGAAAACATTTCCATTTTGTTAGGCTCAAGCCCGTATTTTGTGCAGTTCTCCTTGGGATTAAAAACCAGCTTCAATTTTTTCGTAAAACACAATTCGGGCTTAACAGTTTTATTTTGTTGTTGTTGTTGCACTTAAAATGTTAACTGTTAAGCCATGACTCTGAATTTTTTTAAACTCTCTTCGAGCTTTAGCCTCAAGCTCGCTTTTAGAATCGAATTTCCATCGGAATAAACAGTCTATGGAGTTCAGCCATAAAAATTCTCCTGACCTAGTATGCTTTTTTGGAATAAGCTACTATTGAGTTCAACATGTAAATTGCTTAGGCCCGATCAATTATTTAGCCCCATAGTACGGGGCTTTAAGAATTTGTTATATGGGAATCTGGAAAATATATCCGAGGTCAGATTTGACTTTTTGCACTCGAAAGAGTATTGGTATAAGAGTCGAAAACCACATTTTCCGCAACTGTACATAGTGTCATTTATCCGCCATTTTGTTTTTAACGGTCCCTTGGGTTGAGGCGCGTAACTCGCGTATTTTTAATCCAAGGCGATTAAATTGTACCCTTTGTATCTAAGTTCAACTGACTATTATTTCAATACACTATAAAAATATAATTTGCTAAAAGGATGGTTCGTATAACTGAAACAGGACAGAGGATCAAAAATGTTCATAAAAATATCAATGGTAAAAGAATACTTTTTTGAGGAGGAGTACAAAGTATGGGACTACACCAAAACATTTTGGATCAAATTGCTACCCTGTTGAAACTTGGTACAAATCTTAAAAATGTCACGAGAAAAAGTTGGCAAAAGAGTCTATATTTTTCGGAATCACGAGTGTTTTTTTAAGGGTTAAAGAAAATAAGGGATTTTGTACTGAATTTTCCTTGAATCATCCATTTCTCTCTGTAATAATATTTAATTTATAAAATCTAATTAACGGCGGTTTAAATCTTTAGGATTTGATACAAAATTGTATGTAATTGTTTCTTGAACTAATGTGAATTTACGAACAAAATAAAAATCTTGGGAGCGGTTTTTGGAAAAAAAATTGTAACATAATGTATGTATAAAATTTTAAAAATATTTTCAAGAAACAAATTTGGAACGCTAATTTAAATCAAATATTTATGTACACTAGGGTGGTCCTTAAAAAGGTCATTGTCGTATTTTGAATGACGCACCCCCTTATTTGTTCTAAGTAAATACAAAAAAATCCTGACAAATTTAAGCTCATTTTATTAACGTTTACCCGGCCTAAGAAACATGACTGCTAATAATTACAAATTACTTTAAACCAAGTTTTAAAAAAAATTGACTAACTCGTTTTTAAAATATTGAGTTTTCTAAAATTTAAAAAAAAAAGTTTATTTTCTCTTAAATTTTGGTTTGCAATAATCATTTTATTTTTTTGAAGCTACAAAAATGACAAATATCAATTGCACCGTTTTCGAGAAAATCAAAAAAATGGCTGTTATAGAGCTCCTAAAAATAAACTTAAAAACAAAAAAAAAATTGGCAAAAAAAGTATAAGCAGGGTTGTCTTTTGGCCAAATGGCCATTTTTTTTGCGTTCAATCCCCGTGGCCCCGACTTTCTTAGAAATTGCCAAATAGTCCCCTTCTTACGATTTAACTCTCAATTTGATAATTTTCATTTAGATATTCCTAAAAGTTTCAATTTCTTTAAAAACAAATTGATCACAAAGTTTCATATCATAAAACTTCGAAATTCGAACTAGCAATCCAAGATGATAGCAGAAGAGGTTAGGTTGGTGGTCTGACAGTTGGTCTCGATCAGTGTAGATCCATTGTGATACTCCATAAAAATAAACCTATGATAAATCCTATGACCTAGCCCGTAAAGGGCATTTGAGGGATGATCTACCAGTGGCTTCACGCAACGTCTGGTGGGTGAGTTTGATAGATCCGTGGTTGGTGCATGCGACTGCCCGATCAGGTCAGATTAGAAGAAAGACACAGCACAACAATTTATTTTCGAGTTATTTGGAAAACTTAAACAGTGATGTATATAGTTTTGTTTTGTTGCAAGATTTTCCCGTTGTTTTGTATCAAAAAAATCAAATGAAAAATTTAAAAAAACATGAAATGGTAATTTATTTTCTAATTTTTATGAAACTGTTTCGATTTTTGTGTACGTTGTCGAATTTTTGTACATTGGCCCCTTTTTTTTTGTCTCGGGTCTCTTTTTAAATTTTTTCAGCTGCAACACTGAGTATAAGTCCCAACTTTGAAGAAAATCCATTTAGCCGTATAGGCTGGGTAAGCGGACAGACAGATAGAATTGCGAGACCCACTTTTTTCGCCTTCTCTATCATCGTAATGTTCAGAAAATTTATTATCTCGACTCCGATGTTTTGGTAGGATTTTTTTGTAAAAATATCTTGATTTGTAGGGGCCTAATGAAGTGTGAAATGTCCCCAAAGTCCAAATTTTGACTTGATACATAACTTTGTTTTCTTGCAATACTTATAATTTAAGGAGTAATAAACTTATATTTATATAATAACATTGAAGTATAATTTTTTACGTGGTCCATGAGTGAATTTCATACCAAACATAAATCGAGGTTTTAAACAAATCAAACATTATTATGAAGGATAAAAACTTCGGGGATACACTTCATGTGCCTGAAATGTCTTTAGTGATTATAAGAAAACTTATTTGTAGGTTCTTTTTGTTAAAAAAAAAATCAGTAAACTAAAACAGGATTTTGGATTTTTTTTACGAAATTTATAACCCTTATTTTTGGGTACCTAACTGCCTAATACCTCGTGTTGTATTACCCAATTTTGTTCAAATTTTTCATACATCCACGTCTAAAGAGTAAGATACAAATTATAAAAATAAAAATAAAATAATAAAAATTTTCTACCCCGCAAGCCGCAACCTCTATCACAGCCAGTTTCCTCCTAAAAAGGATATAATATGTATATGATTTTTACTCATCGGCCCACTGTGTGACGTAGTTAATTCTTTTATTTTAAATACTTTTATTTTTTTAACAATTCATATTAATATCATTATTATTTTATTAATTCGTTTGCAGGAAAAAAATCCAGATCTGCAACCAGTGAAACGTAAGTACCAACATCACTTAAAATACTGCTCTTTACCTTATGATGTTTCTTATATAGTTCATAATATTATTATAAGCTTTTAACAGTGATTTTCTTTGTAAATACGTACAAATAACTGCATGTCCTTTGATTTCATCCCATTTTGTACATTTTTTCTGTAGTTCTCCATAGTTATTTCATTTAATATTTTTTTCTTTTAATTAACAAAATTGAATCATAAATAACAATGAGCATATTGTTTGCTATTGATCATAAAAATGACTATTATCTTCAAAAATAATTCCAAATCATATCGCATTGATAGAAAAAATGACGCCAACCACATTTTTACAAAAAAATAATAAACTATGCACAGACACACATACCTAAATAAAAAAATACATCCCAACGAATGCAGCATCATTATATATCATAAAAAAATCTCACTATTTCCTTTCTTCAAAATATTAGAAAAAAAAACATAAGGCATTAAAATGTAAATTCTTAAGCATTAGCCACACTCCACCAAAAAAATTTATATGAGTACAAAATTAGAAAAAAAATCAAAATTAAATCGACTTAGCTACATAAACTTCCTCTTTCTTCTATTGTTGCAAACATTTTCCTCTATTTACTCTCATTTTTATGCCAATAATAAATCGTTTAGACACGATGATGGTACTACCCAACAGCCAGGACCAAATATTGCCCTCCTTGAATCAAACATCAACTCTGCCACAGCCATGACGATGCCAAATGGTGTCACTATCGTCCGTAGCAACAACAAAAACGGCAATGGCAACAAAAATGGCACCACCAACGGTCATCAAAACAACATGAACGGCGGCCGTCAAAGAAACAGCTCCTTAATGGCCTCGACGGGGGCGGTTAACGGTAACGATGATGACTCCTTTGAATATGCCACGGATCGGGAGAGTGGCGTTTACAATGCAACCACTGTACCCTATAAGGGTGGACGCAACAGCACAACCTCACGTCAATCCACAGCGACGACAGCTTCTGATGAAATCGACCAGCAGCAGGGTGTTGACCTATTAACTCGAGGCAATCAGTTAGGTATTCCAGAGTCAAGATGTACCCGTTGGATACCAAAGGATCAGAGGGAGCTTCTGGAGAGGCAAGCGAAATTGTTAGCGAATCGTATACAAAAACCAGTTGAAACTGAATTCTAGCACACATACACAAACACACACACACCCCTCTACACCTAACACACACAACAAAAATACACTCAGAACAAAACACACACAATATGATCACCTCTATATGTATTTAACGAGATTTATAATAGATATACCTGTGTATGTTTATATCTTTTTTTAAGTGTACCTTAATGATATTTATTTTAAGACGTAAGAAGCAAATTTCCAAAAGACAATGTTAAGTAAAAAGTTTAAATATTAAAGCTGAAGACGAACAAGTAAACAAAAAAAATGTGTAGCTTTGATTCTAATTTTGTAGAAAATGTCCTTGTTTTGTGTTTTATGTAGGAACTCCGTTCAGCGGTTATTTAGAACTTAATATTAAGTGAGAATGTTTTGTTCGCTTTTTTTCTGCGCCTAAAGAATTAACACTTTTGATATTTTGTGACAAAGTCTACCTCAAGCTCTGGTTACTTTTAGCAAACATTTCTGAAAAAAAAAATGGTTGTTCTAGGAAACTAGTCTCAAAAATTATTTAAAATATTAGTTGAACACCTTAAAAGTCCGGTTTCTTAAATGTCTATAATAAAAAGTAAATATCAGCAAAACGAAGGAACTTAGTCTCAAAAATAGTTTTTCTTATTAACGAGATTAAAGTTAAACTCGAATTAACTCACCAAATCCGAAGGGTTCGAACGATTTTAACTCCGAAATTAGGATGATCTTACACTGCCAAAATTAGGTTTTAATATTAAGTCACAATGGGTAAACTTCACAATCGCTCTTCACGTCCTTACCTAGCAACAGTTTTTCACTAATTGCAGAATAACAAAAAAGAGGAGGTGAAATAGGAACTAAATTTAGAGGACAGAGGAGGGATACGCCAATTGATTTTTTTTTAATGCTTTACAGACTAGACTCGTATCACGCGATACATCGAATGAAAGGTGGCACTCCCTAGATATGATATATGCAATTTTAATCCTCTAAGATTCATAGTTAAGCCGGAAATCTTACCTAGAGAAAATAAAAAGATGTCAATTTTCGAGGCTCTAGGACGTACAGTTTGGCTGCAAATGGAGTTTAAAGATACCTAAAAGTTCGTTTTCCGTATCGTGCGATAAATCAATTAAAAGGTGGTCACAATTGTGCAATTTAAAGGTTTCTACTGTGCTTAATTTATTCGAAGATCCCGTTTAAAGAGAAGAATAAGTTGATTTTGAAAAATTGGTTTTTAATATCGGCCGATACATTGATTGACAGGTGTCACTCCCCAGATCACGTTTTGCGGGATAGAGGAAGTCAAGTTAAAAATCGGTGGGCAAACGTAACCCGGTCAATTCAGTTGCTGAAACGAACGATCCCACAAAATGCAGCTTATTGCTTTTCAGATAGCGAAAACCTTTCACAAACAGTTTCTGAAAGCAGAAAGCTTTTTTTGAAAGTGATTTTCTTCTTGAAATCGTTTTCAGGAACTAGTCACACAGTGAAAGTTTTTTTTTGTGAAAGCGTTTTCAAGAAAGCAAATCACTTTTAGAAAACGCTTTCAATAAAGTACTTTTCGGGTCGTCACACTATGAAAGTCTTCAGAAGGTTTTTTTGCTTTCGGAAAGTAGTTTCCTTTCAGTGTGTGATCGTACCTTAAGAAATTTTAGACCAGGTGTTAAAAATGTAGGTTCCCGGAAATTATG
This sequence comes from Melangyna quadrimaculata, assembly GCA_949320155.1. Lineage (NCBI taxonomy): Eukaryota > Metazoa > Arthropoda > Insecta > Diptera > Syrphidae > Melangyna > Melangyna quadrimaculata. The sequence continues at coordinate 152,418,030 of OX439485.1, read as the reverse complement.
GAAAAAAGTCAGCATTACTTTTTGAAATAAGCGAGACGAATTGGAACATAAAATAAAATGTAATTTAGGTCAGAAAATCAATTCATTCTAGAGCCCAACGTCCACCACCACAAATTTGTTCAGAAAAAATTACAGAAATTCTGGAAAGATTACCAGAATTTTGTACGAAAACATTTTTTTCTGGCATCATTTTTCCGAAACAAATTGTGGCGTAATTTCTGCGAGCTAAAAATTTGCTGATCAAAAATGGAGACTTAATTTTACCTATGTAAGTATTAGTACCAAAAAAAAGTCAATTTTCAATATTTTTGGTATAACTTTAAAACTAAGCCGAAATTGAAAATTAAACTCATGAATCTTTTTGTTCAGAATTATATTTTCTATTAAAATAAATTGATTTTAAAAATTTTATAAAAAATTATAAGCAGAAAAATTCAACAAAAATCGAATTAAAATAAATCATTGATTTTAATTTTTTTTTACTAAACTGCCCATAACTATTTATTGTGCAAAAATAAAGGCAAGACGTAGATGTATACATGAAAAAAAAGACGCTCAGAAGTGATGATAATGCTGAGCCCAGAAAGTGAAGCAAATTGGCAAAAAGATTTCAAGAATTTGTAGTAGATAATGAAAATCACAATGTATATAACAAAAAAAACGTTTTTTTTGACAATGTTATACGTTTAACGTATTAGACGTTTAAAAATGACATTGACTACTTTTTAGAAAATAATTTTTACGTAGCTGCTAGGTCACGTAGTTGCTATGTAGCAAATGCATAAAATATATTAATGAAGTAGATATACTACATATGTAGTACATTCTCATCTCTGCGCTCAAGCCTTTCATTATGACGAATCGAAAAAGAAATGTTTGATAATAATTGGTGAAAATATACCCGTTGAAAAAAATCAGCAGAATAGGTTAAATATTTTTATTTTTAATATTGGTTTTTGATGTATACAAAAAGTAGTGGAATATAAAGTCTCTGAACCTTAAGAACCTCAAAATAAAATATTCGCAAAAAATATGCCGTCTAAACGGTGAATAAATGGTCAAAAAAGGTCAACTAGTTTCAGAAATTGGTCAGCCATAGGAAATTTTTAATCAATGGTTAAAGTTTTTCAAGATCAACAACTATTTTTGGCACCTCATTTATGAGATATTCGCAAGAAAAATAAACCATTTGAAAGGCCACCGGCTCGTGATAATCAGTTAGTTTAAGTAATAAATTGTTCAGGCATAGGTTTTTTTTTCATGAATTTTTAACATTTTGTTCCAGGTCAAAACTATTTTAAGCATTTCATTCGATTTTTTTTTTTTAATATTCAAGTTCAAAACTATTTTAAGCATCTCATTTATGGGATATTCGTAAAAAAAACTATTCCATTTGAAAGACCACCAACTCGTGATAAAACGACAGCCAGTTTCAGTAATAAGTCAGCCATAGTTTTTTTTTAATGAATTTTTAAAGTTTGTTGCTAGGTTACAGTATAAGAGTCTACGACCTTAAAAAAAACTTTAAAAATTCATAAAAAAAACTATGGCTGTAGAATTACCTAAATTAGTTGACCTTTTATGTGGATTTGGTTATCTTTTAAATGGTGTGGGTTTTTTTCGAATATACTAATCCTAAATCGTCCTAGCAGATCAACAATTGAGCGTCTAGTGGACAAATTGGAATCCACAAGCACAGTACAAAATGTTCCTGTGCGAGTGAGACAAAGAAGTGCCCGTAGTGTCGAGAATATTGCTGCCGCTGAGGCTTCAGTTGCAGAAAGCCCAAATGTGTCTCTCACATGTCGTTCTCAAGCGTTGGGCATCTCTCTGACGTCGTTGTGGCGAATTTTGCGAAAAGATCTTGGCCTATATCCTTACAAGATTAAATTGACGCAAGAACTGAAGCCGCTTGACCACCAGAATCGTCGTATGTTCGTGAATTGGGCTGAGCAACAACTTGAAAATGATTCGGATTTTCATCGAAAAATCATCTTCAGCGATGAGGCTCATTTCTGGCTGAATGGCTTCGTCAATAAACAAAATATGCCGTATTGGTCAGGCAGCAATCCACACGTACTCCAAGAGTCATCATTGTATCCCGAAAAAATTACGGTTTGGTGTGGTTTATGGGCCAGCGGCGTCATTGGGCCGTACTTCTTCCGTGATGATCAATACCGGCAAGTTACTGTGAATGGGGATCGCTACTGTTCAATGATAACCGAATATTTTTGGCCCCAATTGGATGATATGGACTTGGAGGACATGTGGTTCCAACAGGACGGCGCCACAAGCCACACAGCGAATGTCACAATCAATTTATTGGAAACCAAGTTTGGAGAACGTGTTATCTCACGAAATGGTCCAGTCGCTTGGCCGCCTCGGTCGTGCGATTTGACGCCGTTAGACTATTTTCTGTGGGGCTACGTCAAGTCTATGGTCTATGCCGACAAGCCAGCGACGATTGATGAACTTCGTACGAATATCGAACGTGAAATTGCAGCAGTACCGGCCGATTTATGCTTGAAAACCTTCGAAAATTGGGTTCAGCGTCTGGACTTCTGCAAGCGTGCATGGCCGTGGTGGCCATGCAAAAGAAATCGAGCTCCATACATAATGGCATCGAACGTATTTTCACAGGAATAAAGAATTTCATTGATATCCAAAACCGTTTTTCTTTTATTTAAAAAAACTTTTGTATCGCTCTTATTGAAAACCCCGATATAAATGATATGCTAAAAATAGTTTTGACCTTGAAAATTTTTAAACAAATTATTTACAAAAATCTATGACTGAACAATGAATGAAGCTAGCTGAACTTTTATCACGAAACGGTAGCCTTTCGAAAGGTATACTTTTTTTTGTGAATATCTTTTGTGAGGTGCCAAAAATATTTGGTGACCTTGAAAAAATGTAACCCTTGATTAAAAATTTCCTATGGTTGACCAATTTCTGAAACTAGTTGACACTTTTTAACCATTTAATAACATCTTAGATGGCATATAGCTATATGAGATGCCATATATGATTTGAGTTGCTAAGGGTTCAGAGCCGAATATGAAGCATCAAAAAACGAAAAAAAAATAAAAAAAAACTTACACACCAATTCGGTCGAAATGATCTTAATGTATTTTAAAAATCTAAAAATGAAGACCTTATATTTTTCAACAATTAATCTTTTCGTGACAAAAACTTAATCCTTTTTGCTTGTACAATACACTTACTTAATTACATACATTTGAAAATTTACCGCTAGATCTTTTCTTTCTGTACAATTTTTACTTTTAGCTTATTTTTTAAATCGTTACACATCTTTTAAATTAAAACTCTTAGTACCAGTTTTTTAGTGAAGGGTTAAAGTTAAAACCGAGTTAACTCACCAAATTTGGTGAGTTAGTTATGGTTTATTTCAGCAAATGCATTTGACATCTTACCTTCCTTATATTTGTAAGACTTTCTGTATTCACCCTCAATATAAAAACTGGTTCTTGACGTAACTGTAGACAAATCTATTTCCAGAGCTAACTAACTCTGTTTTAACTCACCACTCAAAAACTGGGCCTTAGAGAAAAAAGGTATTTAGAAGTTATTATATGCGCAAGACTTAAATTTGTTGACAGTTAGGACCAGTTTTTCAGTGTTGGGTTCAACCCGAGTTAGTTAATTCTGGATAAAGATCTGCCAACGGTTACGTCAGGAAGCTGTTTTTCAATTGATGATGAATGCCTTAAAAAGCACGAAAGATAAATTATCATAAACAGTTTTTGAATTAATCCAAAGTTAACTTGGATTAACGAAATTTGGTGAGTTTACTCGGGTTAAATTCTAACCTAGCACCGAAAAACTGGCCCTTAACCTTAAATACATTTTAATGGGACCTTTTTAGTTTGAATAGTTTGTTTGTAGTGAGCAATATGCGAATGTCAATATGCAAAATGTCTATATTGTCTGGATTGGTGTTCTTAGGAATCGGTTCTTAGTTTTGTGGATTACGAACTGACCTGCCTGGTCGAACTCATTTAGAATGGAAAATGGCGAAGGTTATTCAGATTTCGCTATGTGTAATGGGATCTATCATGCATAATTGTGATGGAGAGCGAAAAACTATCAGGGCCATCAGGCTCTCCACATAAAAATTTAAATTCCCCTCACGATACAATCTGATGGAAATATAGTCCAAAAGCTCCATGTTAATAATCGTGTCCCAGTATACTGGAATGTGATAGTTTTTGTATAATTTCTATAGTGTACATTAAACCTTGGTTTCATGGTCGTGTGGTTCTTCATTGCATTGCACACTCCTGCAATATTTCAAAGCAGCAAATCTGTCACCTAATGAGAATATCATGTCCATTCAAATGGATGATTCAGTTCTGCCTGATGGAGTAATACCGACCTCAGCAAATACGCCAAATGTGTGGTCAGTTTTGACCCTTGGTCCAGCAACGTAAAAAATTTTTTTGGAAATAAAATAAAAGATATTGTTATAAAACAATATGCTAAACATAAAGTTCAAAACTTTAGAAAAAGTCAAGAAATATCAAGGCCCTAAAAAATTTTCGAGAAAACTGTTTTTTCCAAAAAGATTATTTACTTTAGATAGCGCTCACATCCCAGAATGGACAACGGCCTCCAACAACAAGTCAATCCAGCCAGCTCTGTCTCTGGATAGCCTCTTCCAGTTGGGCACCGCACACTAAGATGGTTGAGGTCATTCTCCACCTGTACGCGCCACCTATTATGGGTTCTTCTTTTGCTGCGTACACCATCGAGGTTGGATTCGAAGCCTCGTCGGACAGGTGCGTTGTTGTCCATACGCTCCGGACGTGTCCCAGCCATATCAGCCGCACTTTTTTCAGCTTTTTGACAAGGTCGACGTCGCTGTATAGCCTTTAATTTCGGCGTTGAATTTTCTCCTCCTCATTCTTACCATACACACGGGACCGAAAATCTCACGAAGAATCGTCCTCTCCAAGTATCCTAGCAGACTTTCATCCCATTTTTTTTTCTTAGCCCTACTTATCTTAGTTAAACGTACGTATGGGCGAATAATTGTTTGTAATTAATAATGAATCTATAAAATTTATGCAAGCATTCAAAAAATACGATTTGGTTTTTGCCGGCTTTGACAAATTGAAGATTGTTTCTATCCTTTTTTCCTATTGCTTTTCGGAAGAGTGTCATGACCCACATTCCCTTTCACGATTAAATAAATAGTCTGTGATACAAAATGTGTGCATACGTACTCTCTGACCCACATATTATATTTTATTGTTTTGGAGCATGGTGGTCATGCCCCGCCTACCCTCTGCATAATTATTTGCAAACTTATACATTTAAAAATTGTGCGGTTTGTATTCCCTGACACCAAATATGTATAGTGTATACTTTAGATATTACGTTTGTGTTTGTGGTCCTAAGCGAATACAAGCCGAGATATTGGTATATACCAAATTAAAGGCTAATAAAATCCAAAATGGCTGACTGTCGAAATATGTCCTACCAAAACCTGCGAGCTAAGGATCTAAGTTGTGCCTAAAAAAAATGTTAAGCTTTTGCCCCCAAAAAACATCCTCACAAAATTCGGCGCTAAGTATATTAACTAAGAGGCTTTGGAGAAAATTAATGGTATGACGAACTGCATAGGCAAGAATCCGTTCTTCACAGCCCAATTGCGAAAAGAGTCAAGAGCACAAATCGAAAAAATTATGTCAATGCCCAATAGTAGAAGTTTCAAGATAATACCTCAAAATGCTACCAAAGCCGCACACATTTTCGAATGTAAAATTATTTCCTCAAAGCACACATGGACTTTGTAAATGTATATACTATTAAAGCCTCTTAGCTTTTAACATTGAGAAAATATTTATATTTTAAATATATAATATCCACCCCCAACTTCATTGTAACGATATAAGGTTTAAAACTTTAAACCACAAAATACATGATGATGGGAGACTTTATAGATTGGTTTACATTTTATATTATAGAAGATGAAAGTTTTTGGTTTTGATATTTGCTGCTTTGTTGCTACTTGCTATCTGCTTTCTGATATACCTTTTAATGTTTCATTACCACAGAACTGAAATTTAAAGCCAAAGTCAAGAAAATCGATTGACTTTTGGCTGTTGCGGTTGGTCGAATGATTAAATTTAGCTCACAGGGATGTGTTCCTGCGGTGGATGGTCAGTTAAGTTCGTAATAATATTCTCTTGACTAGACAATTTCAATCTATCTATCTATATAAGACCACCCACCTTCCCTCCCTATATACCGTCTCCCCCTCTCTGTGTCTATGTACCTTACGTATATACCATATTCATGATGACGATGATGAGAAACGACAAGTTCAGATGGTTTATCTTCCTAAGTCTATATGATGCCAAAGCCAGTCAATAGCAGATTAGGTTAATGATATTCTCGATACTTTGGTATTAATTAATAGGACCTCGTCTTATAGTTTAAATGCAAATTACATTGTGATAGACAATGTGGGCGAGCTTTTCCGATTCAGTCAATATATATGCAAAATGTTGAACAGGCTTAATTAGCAACAGAATGGAGGTGTTTATTGGGCAGGCTGAGGCAGGCAGGCACTATATATATACCTATTCTAAGAAGCAGAAACAGAATCTTGACATTAAATGTTACAGATAATCTGTATAATTTAAGGAAACCAGCTTTTGAATATTTAAGGACACTGATGCTTATATTGCTCTAGGTAGCTGTTGGAATTAATACTCTGACAGTATGTGGCTTTATAATAATAACATATCTCTATTACAATAAATGATAATGTCAGATGTTTGAAAGGTGGTTTTCCAGAAGCTTAAATAATATTATTTAAGGTTATATGATACCCATCCTCTTCACTGTGGACTCCCCCCGCCCCCCGTACAACCAAAACAACTCTAAATCCTATTCCAGGAAGTAACCAAATTATATACCAAATTTTGTTCGAATCCATGGAGCAGTTTTAGCGTTTACAACGGACAAACATTCAAAAGTTTTTATTTTCATATTGGTAAAAAGTACAATCTCAAGAAATAAATTAAAAAATGTCAAACTGCGCACAAAAAATTAAAACTCACAGCCTGGTGTTGCGAGGATGGCAGTTGAAATTTTTGAATGTTTTCAAAATCACACAAAAATTAAAAATATGACAAAGATTACCGTTCTGTCTTCTGAGTATTTTCACTAATTATGAAATTCTTTAGCAACTTTGTAGATATGTATGTACTTAAAAAGTTATTGAAAACAAACATAGTCGCAACAATTTCCATAGTCCAAAGTTAAAAATGGCTAAAAGGACTTCTAACAAGCTTAGATCCTGATGAATGGTTGATTTAATTTGACTTTAGGGAAAAACATCCTCTGAGGGTAGACTATAGCTATAAATATTGCAGACCATTACCCTCCTTCAGCTCTGTCTGACTGTCATTCTTGTTGTGTCATAAAGACGTAGTGGATAGTCATTTTGAGCGATTACTGTGCAAGTACAAGTTGAATGTCAAAACCAGAATATATATAATTATTCTTTCTTGTTTCAGAAAAGCAGACAACAACAAAAATTCCACGAAAATTATTTGCAAAGAAACAAAGAAAATTGTCAAAAAAAAAACGAAGAAATTTAAGGCTATGTTGAGCTCATTTTACACAATTTATACATACATATATACTACCCAAAGACATTGTAATGTAATGAAAGAAAAGAAAAAGAGGCAAGAGTGTACCTACTCAGAAAAAAATCAACTTCTGTATTTTTGGTAATATTTCCAAGCCAAATCGCAAAAACAATCTTCTCCGTACTCTATTTGAAGATACGAGTATTTTGTAATTTTCTATAGTTTCTTTTGATCATTTGTCAAAGCAAAACAACAATAACACGGACACACATACAAAAACGGAGGCTCACGAAAAGTGATTAAAATTCACTGGAAGATTAATTTGTTTTTGAAGTTTGTTCTAGAAGGGGACACTGTGGCGTATGAGTTATCTTTTTTTTTTGTTCATTAAACAAAAATGTGTAAATGAACAACTTTAGTCGGAAATGATGTTGGTATTAATTAAAAGTATTTGAATCAGTTTTAAGATGGACATGGATAATGGTACGGTACGTGAGCTATCGGATGTGAATAACAATATATTTTAAAGGAATTTAGAGTAGATTTGTAGGACGAAAGATTATGATCCCTGACATGACAAGAAAGCATCGAGTTTGGTTAAAAAAATTTTTTTTATTTTTTGTTTAAATAAAACTTGGAGTGGTTATTACATGTAAAAGCATCAATAAAACCAATTTTCTGTTCTAATTTCAGTTTAAGGAGTAAACAAAAACAAAAATAATAACTGCATATAACTTCATTCAGGAGTAAGAAACATCAACTCAAAAATTAATAACTAAAAATTTAGTTAGTCCAAATTTCACATTCTTTACTAATTTGAGAAAAGCAATGACATAATATTGCTTTTAAGAGAAAATGGCACATTCGGAAGCACGTTTTTTTTTCAAATTTGCTTCATTCAAATTCATCAAATAGATAAGGCTTTTTGAGAAGTTCCATGCAAACCCCAAAAATTGATCGCAGAGATAATTTTTGTGTGTTTTATTTTAAGCCTAAGAAAATTATTATTTTTTTGCATAGAAACAATAATATATGTGATTTTAAATTTTAATTGAGTTGTACAACTTTGACAATCGATTTAAGTTTACAGGAAAAATTTTAGTATGAAAAAAAAAACAGTATCAACAGCGAAAAAAATAAATCTATTTCTAAGTGCATCGGTTTCTTCTCCTAGTTAAAAATGTATATTGGGTATCTCAACGTCCGTCACCGGCCCAAAAACATGGGTTCCTGCAGTGATTTTAAGTCGAAAAACGTATAACAAGTAGTTTTCTCGTCTTCGATTCCTTTTCGAATTATAAGGGTTTTTATGATTTTTGGTCTCGTTTCTTTCACTGGCCTTAACTTTGCCAAAAAGCAACTAATTCTTGAATTTTGTATTAACAAAAGACAACTTTTTTCTATTTGAATAACGGTTTTCCCGCAACTTGCTTTAAGACTCATTTTATTGCTCTTTTTTATTGACTTTGGTATAATTTTTTTTTTCAAAAATACTTTAAGAAGTATTAATTATTCTTCTTTATTATGAAAGCCCGATTGGTTTTCTTATAATATCGGGTTTTTCAATAAGAGCGCTACAAAACAAAAACGGTTTTGAATATCAATGAAATTCTTTATTCCTGTGAAAGCACGTTCAATGCCATTATGTATGGAACTCGATTTCTTTTGCATGGCCACCATGGGCACGCTTGCAGAAGTCCAGACGCTGAACCCAATTTTCGACGGTTTTCGAGCATAAATCGGCCGATACTGCTGCAATTTCACGTTCGATATTCGTACGAAGTTCATCAATCGTCGCTGGCTTGTTGGCATAGACCATAGACTTGACGTAGCCCCATAGGAAATAGTCTAACGGCGTCAAATCGCAAGACACCGAGGCGGCCAAGCGACTGGACCATTTCGTGAGATAACACGTTCTCCAAACTTGGTTTCCAATAAATTGATTGTGACATTCGCTATGTGGCTTTTTGCGCCATCTTGTTGGAACCACATGTCCTCCAAGTCCATATCATCCAATTGGGGCCAAACATATTCGGTTATCATTGAACAGTAGCGATCCCCATTCACAGTAACGTGCCGGTCTTGATCATCACGGAAGAAGTACGGCCCAATGACGCCGCCGGCCCATAAACCACACCAAACCGTAATTTTTTCGGGATACAATGATGACTCTTGGCGTACGTCTGGATTGCTGCCTGACCAATACCGCATATCTTGTTTATTTACGAAGCCATTCAGCCAGAAATGAGCCCCATCGCTGAAGATGATTTTTCGATGAAAATCCGAATCATTTTCAAGTTGTTGCTCAGCCCAATTCACGAACATACGACGCTTCTGGTGATCAAACGGCTTCAGTTCTTGCGTCAATTTAATCATGTAAGGATGTAGGCCAAGATCTTTTCGCAAAATTCGCCACAACAACGTCACAGAGATGCCCAACACTTGAGAACGACGTGTGAGAGACACAATTGGGCTTTCTGCAACTGAAGCCTCAGCGGCAGCAATATACTCGACACTACGGGCACTTCTTTGTCTCACTGGCACGGGAACATTTTGAACTGTGCCTGTGGATTCAAATTTGTCCACTAGACGCTCAATTGTTGATCTTCTAGGACGATTATGACGACCATAAATTGTACGTTGTACGCTCTTAACGTTAGGCCACTGACTCCATTTCGGTAGTAAATTTTAATAATTTTGACTCGTTGTTGGCTCGTATATCTTTCCATCATGAAATGATGACTGAAGAAAAATGTCAAAAAAGCGGCAAGAAATATGGCGTCGTTTGATGTCGCTGTTGTTCTACTTTTGTAGCGTCCCTGTTGAAAAACCCTTTATAATAATGTGACTGTTCTGACCTGCTATGAGAGAAAAATGCGTCAGCAAAAAATATTATGCTTGAAATTTCTAATATTTGATAGCATTAGTCCAACTCTCCGTACGTTATGTCCGAAATATATATTTACATCTGTTTTATCTTAACAAAAATTAAAACAAAAAATTTAAAACAAAAATTCCAATTAAGAAAAAAATTGTTCAAGACCAAAAAAAAAACATGAAAATATAAAATAATTTTTGAAATATTTCGCGTCATCTAACATTTTAGTTGCGAGAGAGTGTGACATGACTAAAATATTCAAAATTTCAAGATATGGTAAATTTTATTTTAATACTTAAGAACCTAAATTGAATGTTTTTTATTAAAGTATCTGGTGAGAGTCATATTAAAAAAAAAAATGACTCCTTGTTTTCTAAAAAAAATTAGAGCTGGCCACGAGACGAGAAAAGTCTCTGTCTCGATCTCGGTCTCGCATGACGATACCGAGACGAGACGAGACGAGACGAGAAGAGACGAGAAGAGACGAGAAGAGACGAGAAGAGACGAGAAGAGACGAGAAGAGACGAGACGAGACGAGACGAGACGAGACCCGACGAGACCCGACGAGACGAGACGAGACGAGACCCGACGAGACGAGACGAGACGAGACGAGACGAGACGAGACGAGACGAGACGAGACGAGACGAGACGAGAAGAGACGAGACGAGACGAGACGAGACGAGACGAGACGAGACGAGACGAGACGAGACGAGACGAGACGAGACGAGACGAGACGAGACGAGACGAGACGAGACGAGACGAGACGAGACGAGACGAGACGAGACGAGACGAGACGAGACGAGACGAGACGAGACGAGACGAGACGAGACGAGACGAGACGAGACGAGACTGTATATTTAGACCGAAATTTACAGAGAGTCTAATAAATTTAAAAAATCCAATTTCAGTTAAATATTTATTTTCTTTTGTACGAATTCAAACTATAATCGAAAATATTTCATTCCAAAATCAACAGGTTGTCCGGAGACGAGACCGAGACGAGACTTAATTATACGAGACCGAGACGAGACTGAAAATTTTCGATTTTAACGAGACCCAGACGAGACTTACAAAAGTCTCGCAGAGTCTCGTCTCGTGGCCAACCCTAAAAAAATGTTATTGCCTGGGTTAAAGAGAGATATTTTATGGATTTGAAGATTGGAAAATACTGTTTATACCTAAGTACCTACAAGTTAATTCTCTCCTAAATCTTTTGTATAACACTTTCACACTTTAACTAACCGCTTAAAACTCCCTCTTCTAACTAATCTCTGTGTAAATATTACATTATTCTTTATGTCTTACACCACACATACTCAAATAAACATTAAAATGCAACAAAAACTCCATTATACACAATAGACAACAAAAGATATTGGTCAAATAGGTACACTACTAAAGCTATTATGGCCTCAACTTAATTACCTTGCCATGTGTTTTTTTTTATTCTTATCCCACACAACAAAGAACAAAGGATATACGAACACAAAAAAAAAATAGCAAGATAAATCCAGATCCTAGATTATAAATAGCCTCAAGAGATTACACCTACACTATATATGTATAGACCCCAACAAGGGGGCAAACAAAACAAAAATGGCAAACCATAAGTCAGTAGCACATCACGGATGAAATAGTGCCAGAGGAAAGAAATGAACAAATAGCAGACATACTAGCAGACAGGAAAACATAAAAATTAATTAAATTGCCACCCAAAAGTATATCCTTCGATATTATTTATTTTCCGTATAATCCACCTACCACCACCCACCACCATAGAATATCCTTGTAATATTTTTTACAGTTTTTATTCCTTATAATTTAATTATTTTGTATATTTTGTTGTTGTTGGTCCAAAGAAAAAGCAAAAATAACATACTGAAAATTGAAAAGATGGCTCATCGTCGAATGTTGGTCCGTCGTAGTCGTCTTTTCCATCGTTGTCCTGAAGCAACATTCAGACGCACGACTGAAGCCTGAATAATGATGATCCTTTGGTTTTTTCTATAATTTTTGTTTGATGTAAATTTTATATAAAATGGTGTTGGATGGTATTTTTTTTTGTTGCTGTTGTTAATTAATTTAAATAGTTTTCTTTGATTTATATGGAAAAAGTAAATCTTCTATGTGTGTGTTTAAAATTTTGTAGATTAGAGATTTAATTTTGCTGGGTGTATTATTTTGTTTGTGAATTATTTTTATCCTAGAATTATAAGCAAAACACACAAAAAAAAACAAGTATTATACAGGTGAACCAAACAAAACAAATATTTTAAATCTACCTAGTAGCGACACAGAGAGTGCCGACATTAAGACTGAGTCAAAGTCACAACGTGCAGCCAAATCGCAGAGATTACCATCGTTTTCATCGTTATTCATGAGGAAGAATGAAAAATCCAAAAAGGATTCCACTTTGGCATCAGATCAACCGGGAACAACCAATACAACGACCAACGGCACTACCACAGATAATGCCGAGTATTTGGGTGAATCCAACAGGGCGATGACAGCGTCAACTGGGGAGGTTGGTTTAAAAGCTCCAGAGGATTCAACAACGGCGACGACGACAAAGGCAACGGTTACGACGACGACGGCTGGAAACGACAACGCACCAAAGGTAAAAATTAATTTAATTCACATTATGTATTTTTTTTTTGGTTGCTGTCTTGCCATCATATTCATTTATCATAGCTGTTGTAATGGCTCAAAGTGAAGTCAGGAGGTAAATTGAAAATAATGTTATATTTTTGAGGAATGTCAATTTAAACATCATTATACTCGTGCAATTTTTTGATGAATGAGTGTATCTACGTTTTTGTTTTTTTTTTTGTTCTCTTGAAAATAATTTTCGGAGTGAAGTAGCTAAATTCCGCTTGAGAGAACTTGGCTTGCAAAGTTTTTAAAAAAATACTGAATAATACCTACCACGGGTGTAAAAATTCCAAGTTTATGTATAGTTTGGTCAAGGCCTCAGTAAGTTTTGAGTAGGGAAAATCTAGACGAGGAAGACTTGTCAGATACTTGGCAAGCCGTTGGTGGATTTTAATACCGAAAACTTTAACTTTTCAAACACTTGTGAGGCCCTCCCTACTTAAAACTTGGTGAAGATGTTCCCGGCTGGAAAAAATCAAAGTTCCTGTCTAGTTTGGGAAAGGCCCTAGTGATTTTCAGCAGGGAAAATCTAGATGAAGAAAACATATCAGATACTTGGCAAGCCCTTTGCTGGATTTTAGTACCGAAAATTTAGACGAGTGAAACTTTTCAAAGACTCATGAGGCCTTCCCTAGTACAAACTTATTAAACATGTTACCCGGCAGAAAAAAATCCAAGTCTCTGCCTAGTTTTGGCAAGGCCTAGTAAGTTTTCATCAGGGAAAATCTAGAGGAAGAAAACTTGTCAGATACTTGGCAAGCCCTTGCTGGATTTAAGTACTAAAAATTTAGACGAGGGAATCTTTTCAAACAATCGTGAGGCCCTCCCTATTTAAAACTTGTTAAACATGAAAATTTAGACGAGGGAAGCTTTCAAACACTCGTGAAGCCTTCCCTTGTAAAGACTTGTTGAACATGTTAGCCGGCTGGAAAATTCCAAGTTTCTGTCTAGTTTGGGCAAGGCGCTATTAAGTTTTTATGCGGGAAAATCTAGACTTAACAAGCCCTTGCTGGATTTCAGTACTAAAAATTTAAACGAGGGAAACTTTTCAAACATTCGTTGGACATGTTTCGGTATTTCATCAGGAATGTCTCTTGTACACCAACCAAAAAAATTGTATAAGCTTTCAGTATCATACGACACTTTTTTCTCTCTTCCCTTTCTCTTCTTTTTCATATCACACTTTTTACTATGGGTGTGAGAAAAAAGTTAGACAGGAATAGAACAGAACAGCACATATTTGTAAGAGACATCAGAAGAAATGTCTGACGAGGCAAAAGGGTTCATGATCGCCAGGGCCCTTGTTCTAGCCTTTGCTATCCCTTGCTAGTCCCTTGTCAGAATCTATGTAAAACTCTCTTTAGTGCCTTTTTGAAAACTGGATCGCTGCACGGGTAATTATGGAATACATAGAAAAAAGTCAAAAAAGTCTGAATCCACAAAATGAACCTCAATATTTAAAGTTTTATCAATATTAAAGACTTTTTATATTTTTCATTTACAGAAGCTCATATTTTTAGCTTAAAATAAATTTTATATGTTGCTTTTATATATTTTTTTTAAAATAAAATAAATAATACAAATATTTTAATAACTAATATTTGTATTTTAGGAAGACAAACAACTCGTCTATGCCGAATTGGTACTGAAACCTTCGGATAACAATCAACCAATGCTTCCATCGAAGAATTCTACCGAATATGCTGAAATTGTCTACGTTCAAAAACCAACATCACCTGGAGCATCAACAGCAGTCGATAAAATTAATTCCAAGGAAAACAAATAATTTCTTCATTTAAATTTAAAAAAAAAAACAAATAAACATAAAATAAAAATCTCAAAGAGTGTGTTATCCTTTTCAAGAGGCATAATAATTAATATATATAAAAAACACAAACATTTCCATGTCGTTTGTATTTGTAATTAAGTCTTAATAAATTTTTAATTTCATTTCCTCTTATATCCATTTCCCAGCATACTAATGGGCCATTTATGAAACAATACACTTTATTCAATTTGTAATATTTTTTAAGTAAAGAAGCTTATTTTACGTAGATAAATAAGTTCATGAAGATTTCATCACTATACTCGTACACGCACTAAAAAAAAACACAAGCACATGAAACGCATAATTAATACAAATTTAAATATGTAATAATTTAACTTTAAGATATCTCTATGTTTTATACATATAATTTTTTTTGTTGAATAATATTTTTTATCGCACAAGCGTTTTTCAAGTTAACAAAAATTCTTGTAATTGAAACAATTATATAAATATTTATGTTTAAGTGTGTAACTAGATTTAAATAAATAAATTAAATTTTAGTGTATCTAATGTAATTCGAAAAATAAATCTTTTTATATTTATAATAATGTTGTTTAAGAAATAAAATACAAAATTGATTGATTTGTACTTATTCAATGAACTCGTCTGTTTGTGTGTTTGGATCATTAAAATTAAAGTTATATCTAACATAGACATACAGGCAGGCTCGAACTCAGGGGAGTGGCTTGGGTCTTGAAACCCTCCCATAATGCCAGTAACAAAATTTGTAAACAACTTCATATTGGTTAAGTTTTTTTTTAAACGAATTATGTAGTAACTAAACAAGTATGTATATTCAAAAACAAATTTTATTCTGTTGTTACTGCTAGAGGCATGGACTGAATTGATTCGAATTTGGTATCTTAAGCTAAATGAGAGATTCGAATTTTTCCTTTATATCATCTAGAGCGAGTAGCTGTCATACAACGAACTTTCTCGGAAACGACTCTACAGATTTTGATTATACTTTGTGTCTGAAATGAATAAAATAATTTTAATTAAACTGCATCGAAATTGATTCAATGGAAACAGGGTATTTGACGTCTTTTTTACTTCGCATTGGGTGTTATTGTAACTGGTCCAATTTGTCGAATTAAAAATGTCGATATAATCTTCATGTTTTGATGTCTCTAGAATAAGAATCCGTCGTTTTTAGAAAGATGTTTCTATGTGTACTTTTTTCATCCACCATATCTCGAGAACGAATATAGACATCGACTTCGGATGAATTTTATTTTACAGATAATAACGTCATAACGTGCTGAAAATGTTTTCTAACAAATTCAAATAACCATTTTTTTTACTACAGCAATTTAAAAAAAAGAGCTGTAAAATGTCATTCGTCTCGAATATTTCGAGAACGGAAAAAGATATAGACTTCATTAATTTTATTCTACACAATAATTACGTAATAAAGAATTGGTAAAAATTTAAAAAAAAATTGACAAACTCAAAAAGTGAAAAAAAAAAAACAGTTGAAAAATAATTTTGGTGTCAAATATTTCTAGAACATAATATAATTTATGTATAATGATACCGAACTCAGTCAATTTTTTTTTTTTCTACACAACCTGTATTTTTTTCAAAAAATTTCAATATGCAGCTTTGTTTAGTGCAAACAAAAACTACTGAAAGCTCTTGTGATATCGACTTAAAATTTTTACCAAAAATATATACCAATACCATCTATAAGCCCTACCAATAATCAAATTTAGAGACCACTTAAATATTTAAGTGGACTCTAAATACTGAACCATACCAATAATCAATTTAATAGTCAGCTTAACGCTAAGCTTCACCTTAAATTTTAGAGTAAAGAAACGCATGTTTAAACTCGTGATTAAGTGTAGACGCCACGTTTGTGTTAGCATTCTGACAAGCAAAAAGAGAAAAACAGTTACCCTTATCCGCCCTTATCCTTAGATTTATTCCTTCTTATTTGTTTACTTGCAAATTTAAATTTGAGAGTGATGGCCGAAAGCTAAAACTAACAAACTCGCACGCAGCCTAAAATTTGTTTGGTGACTTTTTAATGACAACAAAGATGTCATTGGCCGCGATCAAAAACCTACATGTAAAAAAAACATCTGATGACAAAACAGCTTTTGCTGTTGGATAGCTATCCATGCTATCCGAAAGATGTTGGTATACGTTTGTATTCCAAGCGAAATTGTCGAGATTTTTGTTTGACGAGTTGTATTTTTGATTTTTTTTTTTTTTTTTCAGAAAAATAATTAAAATAATATAATAATAATAATAAAATTACTGTACTGTAACGAAGAATTTTGCCAAAAATACTTTTATGTCACCTATACGGTTTTGGTTGATTAGAAACCTATATGGATAGAAATCTATCTTAAATAGGCTATCGCATCGATTCTTGATCGCCGCTGTTTCTATTCATAGAAGCTGTCTGGCAACAAATGTAGTAGATAATGTACAAGATCGCAGATTAGTTAAGGACGTGTTTAATTTGGTTAACACGCAAATTAACTCGTCTGTAAAGTTTAAAGTAGCGTTTATCTAAACGCTTATTTAGTCATTAATTATTGGTAGGGTCCTATAATATGTTGTGTAATTTTTAAAACCACACTTTGCAAATATTAAAATCAAAATGTTGCCAAAAACAACTTCTCAAAAATGTATTAATTCGAAAAATTCTTACCCTTTAAATCGTTGCAAAATTAAAATTTGGCATATGAAACTTTATTTGTATTCTTTGGAACCATGTAATTTTTTTTTAATTACGCTTTCCTGTAGTTAGTAGTAGCCCGTAGCATAATGGTTAGTGCGTTCGACTGTCACGCTCAACGGCGTATACAGGGGGGGGGGGTCACGGGGTCATGTCCGCCCCCCCCCGAGAACTCAAGATTATTTTGTTGATCTGAAATAATTATTTAGTAACCACATAGAAAAAAAAAAAGAAAGTTGGTTACTTAGAAAGCTAGTTGGATTTTCGATTGTTAATTTAGAATTCAATAGAGAATTTGAATGTTGGTAACTTCAATTCAATAAGAAATTTAATTTTCATGGCAATGGAATACCTACGTAATTTTGTAGTCAATCGATGATACTTAGATGTTATTACTCGTACCTCAAATTTGACATAACAACAAACTTCTCATATGATAATACATTCAAATCTTAAAAACCTGTTAAACCAAACAGAAATCAAAGTGCGGAGTTGTTACCAAATTTTCACTCAGTAAAGTAAAAAATAATAGGATTTTGAAAAAAAAGAACATGTTTTGTCTGAAAATAAAATCTTTAAACACATTATAGAACACATACAGAAATTGTTTTGTTTGATTTCTGTATGACAGATTATTTTTAAAAGCAAAAAAAGTGATAACTTTCGATTTATAGTTGTTCTAACCAAAAAGTATTAATGTTAACGATAAAAGACATAAATATATAAAACTATGATGAAAACCTATTATGAAAGGATTTTGTTTGCAGTTATTCAACATTTACGTTCGACCAATAATGTTATTGATTTGGATGTGGATTACATTTACAAAGTAACCTATGAATCCCATAATGCAAAAGCCAATAGCTATGGTAAAGGAGATTTTTTGGAACTCCTTGCGGTGAACCGTTTGACCAGTCGGATGGAATCATTGATGTAAACCGACTAGGCTCCTAGAATTTAACAACTTTGTCCATTATTTTTATCAGAAAGGCTTACTGGTAAGAACGGTAAAAAGATTAGGTATATTTGATGTACATATTTATTTTGGGAGGTGCCTTTCACTTTTCCATCGGTGGCAGTCTTAGAGACATAAATTTTTTTTAAATCAGAGGCATATCACAATCACTCGTGAACTTTGTTCACACTTTTCTTGAAACGCAACGAAAACGAATCTTTGTATTTAATTATAATACGTATTTGTAATGTATTTTAGTTTGTCCACTATTGTAAAAAGAGCAATTTACCCAAGTTGTCATTTTTGAAAATCAGAGCTATTGTTTTCATTAATTAATATTTATATCTATTTACTTAAATTTCAGAAACAGAAAACAGTCACAGTACCTATGATATTTTACTAATTTTTCCTGCATTTCGCTGAAATAAAAACTTTGATATGATTAAAATAAATTCTGAACAACATTCAAAACAAGTGATAAAGCGAATCCAAACATTTTTTTCATCAGTCAGACAGCTAATGCTAAACTGAGTTTTTTGTTCACGCCCTTCTCGCCTACAAACTCCCAGTTGGCGGCAACTCAGTTTCCTTGTGTGGAAGGGGTCTTACATTCAGGAATAATAGCGAAGAGCGCAATCACTGGTCCAGCTTATTAAGGTTCGTTCGACTCAGTTATTTATTTTACTTTTCTTTGGAACCAAAAATGAGGTAACTTTGCAAATACCAACAAAATGTTTTCGTCTCAAATTTGTTAATTTTTTGTATATGTAGCTCATTTCATTTTGAATTGGCTTTGGCAGTTCGAAATATATAATTTCACCAAAATTGCCTAACTTGGTATAGTAAAAATGAAGTATTACATTCGTAGTCTGCTATTTCACGCCTACTTTTGATTCTTAACTGTCTTGAAATTAAATGAGTTAAGGTACAATATCTTTTTCCAGGATATGAACGATTTTAAATAATTTTAACTTATTTCTAACAAAGGTAATGTATTATAGGGTTTTCCATAAAGGGCGGGTCAATTTTAAAATTGAATAAAACAAGTTTTATATAAGATATCAATAAGGTTTTATCTTTATTTGAGAGCACTATTATAGTAATATAACATCGTTCAAATGGCCGCCCCAGCTTCGCTAGGTGGCGCGGATTCGAAAGGTCCAGTTTTCGATGACTTGCGCATAAATCAGGCTGAATTTGTCTTGAGGGTCGAGGTGGTTTGCGGCTTATTCGCATAGACCTGCGACTTAAGAAAGCCCCACAAGAAAAAGTCCAAAGGGGTCAAATCACACGATCTTGGCCAATTCACGTAGCCTCGGTGCGAGATAACCATGCCATGAAGGGAATACGAAGCGAATCGTTTTAGGTGGCGAAAATAAGATTTGGTATTGCTGCTTTCGCTTTCGTTTTACATTCGCCTTATTTTCGAAAACGAAGGTGAATGCGTGATTTTCCGATAGGTTTTTTTTGGCGGATTGGTGTATCGACACGGTCGAAAGTGGTATTTTTTTTTTTTTTTTCATTAAAATAAATTAAAATAATGTGAGTTTAACTATTTTTTTTATTGAAACAAACTAAAGAAATAAACAATAATTTCTTAGGAGTCCAAACAGCAGCACTCGAACCAGCAACAATTGTCAGTGCTGAATTTTTATAAGTACAAATGAAGCGATAACCAAAGGAGCACACTTTGAGAAAGTATCAATGCGGCCTTAAATAGCCGCGAGACTCCTATAAAAATATATGAAATGTTTTTTTTTTTGTAAAATAAAAGACGGCCGAAAGAACTTAAGTAAATGTATTGACCAACAAAAAGACAACAAAAAAAAAACACAAGCTTTGATGAAGAACTTTGTAATTATTTTCTTTTAACTCGCAGATTCAATGATTTTTATATTGTCTTAGGCTTACCGTTTTGTAAACAAAACTAAAATACACTATTCCGAATTCAATTTTGTATTTATATTTCAAAGCCAAACACAACAAAACAAGTTGAATTCTCAATGCTTGAGTTCAACAAAAAAACATATTTCCTGGAAACCAGCTGTCAATTATCTGGAAATCTTGGAAGTATAATTTACGACTCGCTTCCAATTCGATAATTCATCAAAACGAAGCGGGTCGAAAAGGAGATATCGAATTGAAAACGATTCGCTTCGTGTTCCCTAATCAGGTCACTGGGTTCGCTCGCCAGCCTCGTCCACCTAAAAACTAAAAAGTTTTTTTTCAGGGCTACTGCCTCTTGCGAGGAATTGACAAATCCTCCAAGAGTATCACTTGTCCCGAATAAGTGCTTCTCGTCTAGCCGTTCGGATTCGGCATAAAATTGTAGGTCCCTTCCATTCCTGTCGACAGGCGCACACAGGAATGGTTGCGAATTGTTAGTCACTAGGCCCTGGTTCTTCATGAGCCGTTGTGCCACCCGATTTATTTTTTTTAGGAAGAGGTATGTACCTAATTCGCTTGGGAACTTCAACCTTCCAAGCACATTGGGAAATGGTTAAGCCAATGGTGTAGGTAGCTGTGGATGACGCTTGTATATCACTGTCAAAATAAAAAGATACGAAAGCAGTGAGGAGCTCTATAATATAACGTTTTAGTTGTTGAAAGAAATGTATGGTATGACACAAAGTTGAGCAATTTTGATTGAAGTTACAGCCTTGGGTTCAGCCATCAGTTACCTACAACTATTTTTGTAGCCTTCACAAATGAAAAGCTTACCAAATTAAAATAATTATAATGTAGGTAGCTTATTGCATCACGACAGGTTGTCAACATCACCTCCTTACAAGAATTTCAAATACATATGGAATTATTTATTTTTATTGTGTGTTTATTGTCAATAAGGAGTTCTATAAAACATATCTTGCTTCAACTTAATTTTAATTAATGGAATTTTGTTTAAGTGCAAACAATTAGTTATGTTTTTGTTTTATCTAGCAAATGCAAGTCATTTTCAATGCTCCCATTCTTACTCTATGAGTGAAATCTGTAAATCTTTTTACTGTGATGATAAAATGGATTAAAAGTCTTATTAAGTACCTACATATTTCTTGCTATTTTTTATTGCTCTTTCGTGTCTTCTCTAGGTAAAACATAATTTTTTCTAAATTTTCAAAAAAGGTGAAATCTTGAATTTTTAGATTTCAGTTGTGAACAAACGTGGACATTTTGAAGAACTTTTTTTCCTTTTAAAAGTTACCTTGCCTTGTTGTCATAAAAAAAAAAAGTTTGGAAAAAAACAACAGTGGAAATTAAAATAACAGTAATTTTTAAAAACGCATTTTTTTAAGCTTTTGTATGCAAATATGCTCTTTATGCATCCAAAAATCGATATCTTGTTCCATACTTAAATGCCTCATAGATTGGTCCAAAAGTGCCTCATACCATATACAAATCGCAGTATTTGGAAAAAAATCATGCCCTATATGAAGTTTAGTTTGTTTAAACTTTAGATTTAAAAATAACCAATGAACCGATCAAAACAAAAATGAAAGTGTTAGTAGAACTTAATATACACTATTTTAATAAATTTGTTTTATGGTTATTGTATTGAAGGTTTTAGCTGTATTCAATTCAAACTTAAAAATGTCGTTTTCTCGAAACTAGGTTTTTGTTGGTTGGGACACTTAAATACTGGGGTGACGATATTAAGACTCAGCACCACTAAAAGAAGTCTGATAATCGGGTTGGCACTAGAGCTTGAAATCAGTTTCGGATCCTCAAACTATACGGATATCCGAATCGGATCCGAAAATGCGAATCAGATCCGGATCCAGGATCCGATATCCGAAATATCCGGAAAGTGTCGGATTCAGATCTAGATCCGGATAGTGTCGGATCCTCGGATCCAGATCCGGATTTAGATCCGGATAGATTCGGATCCTCGAATCCAGATCCGGATCTGGATCCGAGGATCCGACACTATCCGGATATTTTGGATATCGGATGCTGGATCCGGATCTGATCGGAATTTTCGGATCCGATCCGTATATCTGAAATATCCGGATACTTTCAAGCACTAGTTGGCACTCGTGAAGTAGCTATAACTTCACCCAAAAAATAAATTGATGTTAAACATTTTTAAAATATTTCCAAAAAAAAAAATACTATATTTGTTTGAATTCCTTCCAAGAATTTCAGTTAAAAATGTTATTTAATCCATTTTTTTGAAGCAATACAAAAATACACACAGTGCAGTTGATAGATTTGATGTTTTAAATTGACTGATAGTGATAAAAAATGATTTTTCGGGAGTGTACCCTAAAATATCTAAATATATCACACTCGTTAAAAAAAAAAATACCTTAAACTTTGAGCAGGATCGACAAGTTTTTTTAGAGCTACCAGTGGCTTTTAATTTAAACATAAATTTGATAATCAAAATAAATAAATTCTTGAGTCTTTATTTATACAGGGTGGTTCACCTAAGGTGTGACTAAAAGCTTGAGTATGTAGATTTGGTCGAGACAAGAAAACAATCATACTAGAGGTGGGGTCTATTGCCTCTCGCTTAGGCTGGATTTCTGAAAATATTACTTTAAATAGAAAACAAATTATTTAAAAACTAAGGCAACACCTACAATTATTTAAATCAAGTTCTTTTGATGAAGATATTTTGAAAAAAAATAATTTTTAAATTCAAAATTTTGACAAAAAAAAACTTTCTGCATTCACCCTCAACTTAAAAAACAATTTCTTGACCTAGCTAACTGTGTAGACAAATCATTTCCCTGAGTTAACTACCTCTGGTTTAACTCTGACCTCTGGAAAAGTTAAAACTGGGCCGTAGCATTTTTTTGTTCTAAAACAAACAAGTTCTACCAACCTGTTCGTTCTCCCAAAATAAAGGATTTTCTTCATTCGAATCGAAGGTCCATTCATTCAGTTCCTTGCTCAATAATTGCTTTGGAATTGACAAGAGATTTCAGTGACGAGCAAACATCCACTCATAAAAACAATATAAAGACAATTTTAGTTCTGACAAATTGCAATCAAAAATCCATATTCTCCAATTTCTCCATCGCATCTACATTGTTAATAAAAATCATCTAACAGAACTCTTAAATTCATTTTTGTTCGTGTTCGATTTTAACACTGTGTATACAATATCGTCGAATCAATCCTCTTGTACTACTTACTCCTCCTCAAGAATCTGAAAAAAAAAAACACCAACCCACAGTTTACTATATCCGGTGTTATGATAACATGAAGAGCAAGACGTGAAATGCACCCGAAACCGAAAGATGGAAACTTATTGAAAGATTTTTACGTGGTGATTGAACAATAAACATCATGTACCGTGATGTACAATGTACATACAATTCTCTTGCGTTCAAATTCCTCATAGCCTATTTGGCACAGAGATCTGCTGCTCCTGCTTTACTATCTATCTGGCTGGGAAATTGGACACGGTTCGGTGCTTAGATCCTGCACATTTTTCACATTTTGCTGAAGGTTTAAAGCCAGCAACAGCAAGCATAGTATTAGGATGGTGGTAGAGGAAAAGGAACCTATAGTGGATGGCGAACTAGTATCATCTAGGAGGGAGTGTGTGATTTTTGTGTTGTTAGTTGTATTTTACTTTGGGTTTGTCAATGGTGATGGCGTCCACGATGTAAACTTCAACGACGATGTCGCCATCATTATATAGAGCCACTCTCTGTCTCAGGCTCATAGTTCTCTGGCTCGCATTCGGTCGGGTGGGGTGTTCCAATAGAAAATAGCTTGGTATCCGCTCAACCGGGCGTATCCATAAAAATCTTGGAATTATTTTTGATGTTGTCGTCCGTTAACCTATCCTTTCTTATATGTGTACTATTGTGCATAGGTATTGTGGCAGCAGGACCAGAGAGAAGATCGTCTTTGGTCGGGTAAGATGACAAAATAAGGACATCTCTGATATAATTTTTCTGTAGACGAAAAGTATCAGGCTACCTCTTGGTATATAGATATAGAAAACATTGTATTGCACAATGCACAATGCCTTTAAGATAGTGTGGGATGTATTCAACTTCCGTGTTATGGTGTCCTGCTTCCCTCCTTTCTATTATCTTGTCGCTTTTTTTTCTTATCATATGTACGGATATTTTTAAGCGTTTTCATACAGGGGGTTCTAGGTGATAATTCTTCGATTTAGTATCAGAAGATTTCAATACTATAATATTTCCAGAACTTTAAGCAACATCTAAAACTACCTTCTTATGTATTTCAGAACAAAAAAAAACCAAGTTTGGTATGTTTTTTTGAAATTTTTCTTAAAATATTTTTGAAGTGTTTTTGAAATATTTTCTAGAAGCAAATACGCAGCTTTAAGTCGATTAAAAAAAAAAAATAGTACCGAGGAATACTCACGCGCAGAAAAACAATCTAGTTATCGACAAGGCACTACAGAGTTTTACATAGATTCTGGCTAGGGGCTAGCAACAAGTTTTTACTAAGGAGGACCTCACGACTGTTTGAAAAGTTTCCTGCGTCTAAAATGTTGGTACTGAAATCCAGGAAGCACTTGTTAAGTATCTGACAAGTTTGCCCTAGCAAGTATTCCTTACTGAAAACTTACTAGGGCCTTGCCCAAACTAGACAGAAACTTGGAATTTTTCTCGTCCGGCAGTTCTATCGAAATAATTATTTCAAAAACTATCATATTTTAACATTTGTAATGTGTCTTAAACCTTCCATTTAAAAGGTTTTATCTCCGTTGAATTATGTGTCACCCTGTTTAAAAAAAAATTCAATTTCTGTTTACAAAACATGAAACACACATCCAGAAGGATGTCATTCCACATGGACAGAGTTTTAACTTTTGTTATAAGGATAAGAAAATATTGAATTTGGCAGCCATACCACATGAATTAAATTTATTTACGAAGTAAGCATTCGATTTTCGTAATCCTTTGGATTGCAATGTTTTACTTTTTTATGGATTTTATTTTTTTTTTTTCTTATTGAACAATCGAAGTGGAATCCTTATAGATCTGCAGTTTTATTTCACTATATAAATGGGAATTACATTTACATGGGTTAACATCTTTGATGCAGTAATTTGTTGGAATTATTTTGAAATTGGTTGTCATTTTATCGGAAATTTTTATGATCAGAAAGTGTGTTTTACTGCATTTAGTTTTTATATCATGAGTCAGATACTTACATCGAAATGCACAAGAGTAAGCCAAATTTAAACGTTCAGATATTTTTGAAACTAAAAATGTTGCATTTAGGAGATAATAAAAGATTATGTAGCACCACTGCGAAATATGATGGTCCAACGAAAAAGCACCATGTAGATTGTGAATAAAAGCAAAAAGTTTTTTCTTAATGTTTTTTATTATGATAGAAGGATCAATGACAATTATTTGTGAAACAAAATATCGGCCAAATACTTGTCATGGCTTCGGCGGCATACCTCTTTCTCTATCTCTATTTTCAATGACTCTGAGACATAATAGAGGTTCAATGTCGTTAATGTGCCTAATCATCTCGTCCTTTTAGCTCTTGAATTGTTCTTGAATTATTGCCGTACACTTTTTCTTTTAAATATCGCCAAAGTAATAAGTCCAACGGTGTCAAATCACATGATCGTGGCGGCCAATTGACATCGCCACGACGGACGTGAAATAACACGGCCATTGAATTTCTCGCGCAAAAGAAACATTGTTTCGTTGGATGTGTGGCAAATGGCACCATGCTGTTGGAAGCACATATCGTCCACGTCCATATCCTCAATATCTGGCCACAAGAAGTCTGTTATCATCTCGCGATAGCGAAAACCATTCACGGTAACTGCTTGGCCGACCTCATTTTCGAAGAAGTACGGCCGATGACGCCGCGCCGCGCGCCGAGCCGGCCTGCCGCCCATAAACCGCACCAAACAGTCACTCTTCGTGGATGCATCGGCTTTCCAACAATCACTCATGGATTCTCATTTGCCCAAATGCGGCAATTCTGCTTGTCTACGAATCCACTGAGGTGAAAGTCACGAAGTGCACTTTATTTTGAACGCCCATTTTCTTAAAAGGCTTCAACAATCTAAACGCGCTGCTCAAATATTGTGTACCTCTCCATGGTTGAATTTGTCAAACACTCAAACAAGGTAGGTAGGTAGGTAGAAATGGCGGCCACGGGCAGTCTAGCCCATAGCCCAATTAGCGCTGAAGTGCGCCGTTTTGATACCATAACTCGTTTGAACCTGTGGATGGAATTGAAGAGAGAAAATATGGGCATATCCTCAGGATATCGTCCCTTTTTATTTAGTTTAGAATAGGATTTTGTTGTATCTTTTAGCACAATCATCAGAAAGTGGATCACTCACTCAACCAGATCAGCACCCGCAACCGCACCATCCACAGTTAGCCCACTAGGCAGTTCGTTGGCTGGCACTGGAGCGTCCACTGATCTGATTGGATGATCAGCCGCTGTGCACCACAAACCCCCACCAGAACCCTAGTCCACTATCTTGTGATCATAGGGAATCGACGAAAGGTATAATGCAGAAGTAGCCGAAATTTTACCTAGAGCCATTTCGTCGCGTTGAGAAAAGAAATCAAGTCTTTGATCTTCATTTCAGAAAGTTCGTTAATGTCGTCAAAGAATGCTCTTCCGAGTGACTGTTTTCTAGCTTTGGCCAGAGCAGGGCATTTGCAGAGGAAATGAACTACTGTTTCCTTATCCTGCTGGTCCTCACAGTTCCGACAGTGAGTATTGTGAGGTATGCCCAGCTTCGCATGCTCTCCTATTGGCCAGTGTCCGCTACAGGTTGCAACTACCTATGTCTTGCCTGGGTCTGCGTATTAGATCAATTGTTCGGTTCTTGTCATAGGTGGGCTAAATCTTCCTAGATATAATACAGTTTGATAAACTGCTCGACCTACGGTTTGCTTTAGTAAGATAAATTGAGAGAATGTTGCCCTTCAAAACTCCAAGCGGAATGTTGACTCTTTCCGCAAGTGACACTCAAACAAAGAAATGTCAAATTAAATTAGACAAAAAACTTTACCTTAAGGTGTGACTCACAATTAGCATCGTGCATTGTGGTTGGACCACCCTTTATAGTGATTCTATGGGTCAACTAGTAGAGGTTGTAGCTTGTAGGTCTGTTCGATTACATCACAAATTTATACTTGAATATTTTTCAATACTCTTCCTTAGATGTCCACGGTACGGGTATGGGTGCGGTAGCGACCAAAGCATGCAATGTCAATAGTTTTCTTGGACATCAGAACCTTAGGATAAGTGTTTTCGGAACTAAGCTATACGTACAGACGATTGTCAGATCGGTCAATGGTCGTCTGACAATATGGTTTGACAATGATGTTTTTGACAACTCAGATAATATTTTAAAGTCAGCTGAAAAAAAAAAGTTTGATTTTAAAGCTCATTTTTATTTTGGAATCAAGTTGATTTTACATTGGGCTTTATAGTTCCAACAATTAAATGGGAATTAGTTCATATGAGCCAAGTCTATTTTTTTGTGGGAGTTAACTCGTTTTTGTAGCTAAATCATAGACGTAATAACGGCGCTTGGCATGCCATTGTATGGAATGTCTATACGGGATCATGATGTTATCTAGAATGACAAAAATCTCGAATGGCAAAAATCTCGAAAAAAATCAAAAAAAAAATCTAGAATGCAAAAATCTCGAATGTACAAAAATCTAGAACGTACAGAAACCACGAAAGACTATCTAGAAAAAAATCTCGAAAAGAAAATTCATTCGAGATTTTTTGTTTTACCTTTTTCAATAGTTTAAACGAAAATAAAATTCATAATATGTTCAATTCATCAAACAATTTATTTTTCTGGTCAAAAAAGAAAAACAATCGAAAATGTTTTTAACAAAAATCAAAAATTTTATTGGATATGTCTATATATGTATATTAGACTGATTCAAAAATAAAAAAAGTCTCCGATTTCCAATGCCACTAGCTTATTACTTAGAGTTGAGCAAAATAATGAGCATGTTGAAAATTCAGATTTTTAAATTAATTTTTAGAGGTCGCTCATCGCTATTTTCCATACAATTTGTATGGGACAAAACACATGTTTGTACTTGGAAATTTATAACCTTGTAATAGCAAATATTGCAATGAGTAGCATTACTTTTTTTTTAGAAAATTGAACGCTCTACAAAAAAGATCTTCACTTTTTATCTAATAAATGTACTCCTTCCAAAGTTATTAAAGGTCAAAGCGGAACTAATCGTTAATATCACAGTTTTTTTGTTCCCTATTGAGAATTCAAGCTATTATACAGAGTGATTCACCTTAGGTGTGAAAAAAACTTGAGCATGTAGGTCTATTAGAGAAAAGAAAAAAATCGTCTGGAAGGGGAGATCTACCCTCCCCCCCGTGGATGTGGGTGGGACAGTTTTCTAAAAATTTGACTTAAAACAGAAAAAAAATTATTATAAGACAACGGCAACACTTTCAACGTCCTGTTTTACATTTTTGCAAACCTAGAAATCCCTTCTTTTATTTCCCTTTCAAGTAAAGTTCGTTTAGTGAACAGTTTTTGAAAAAAAATTTCCAAATTCAAAACTCTGAAAAAAAATTAAATTAAAACAAAAATTCAAACGATAGTTTCTCAAAATTTTACGTAATTAAGTATTATTTTTGTTTTCAAAATTCAAAGCTCTTATTAATTTCTAGTCGTACACTCAAAACCGAATGTATTTATAGCCACCAGGTAAATTGAATTAAATTTCACTACATGTGCAAAGTGAAGAAGGTAAGAAAATCCAAAGAATTCTATTAGTATTCGTTAATTATTAACAAAATAATTTAATTAAAATCTTAACTAAAAATTAACTTAGACCTTTTTAACCCGCGTTCCTTTCTGCCTCCATATCATAAAGCATGTTGTTTTTATCCTGTGAATTCTACAAGAAATTCATATCAATGTTTCTTACTAACATTTTTCATTTAGGTATTTGATCTTTACGGTCTAAGTTTTATGTGTCACGTTTTCAAAATTTGTATTTATCTTCCGGTTTATATTTGAGATGAACAATTTAAAAAAAAAAAAGTAATAGTTTTAAGACTTTTAAAATCTCTAATCCTATTTTCTTGTTCGCGTTATATTTACAACACATCCGCAGAAAAGATAACAAAAAACAAAGTAAACCTCGCTCTACTTCCACAACATATATTTTCTAGCAAAAAGCTATAAATCCTTAATACTCAATAAAAAGCAACATAGACAACGACGACGACGCATGGCGAGGTGGCGGCAGCGGCAGCGGCAGCGACAGCAGCAGCCAGTGAAATAAACTAGTGGACCGTTTTTTATGACATTGAGTGTAGATAGATACCAATTTCACAATAAACCTAATGCCAAATATATATTTTCCACCATCCAAGCATCTGTTAGTGCAATATAAACATAAACAAATTTATATCGATGTTGGTTGGTAGCCCATAGTTCCTGCCCTGATGGTATACAAATGACAAAAGCCTTGCAAGTCAATAAAAATTGTGTATTCGATGAAAAAAAAAAAATAAAAATACAAAATAAATAAAAATAAAAATAGAATCTCAAATGATCAAGGGACTATTCGACGACGAATATAGTGCCTTTACCTACATATATCGAGATATCCGTGAAGCAGAGGAAATTTGAATGCGGTACCAGGCCCATAGCCATTATAAACAGCAAATATATGATGGAGAGGATATATCCATAGAAACACACAATTACTGTGAATGTCGAACGAATATCGCACTGACTTCGCATATATTTCGCCCAACAAGTTTTGCGGATGTGAATTTTATGGATTCTAAAAGATGATGTATGTATATCGAGCAGCTAGAGAATCTATTTCTATTGTGCCTGCCAGGATGAGCAAGTATGAGGCTCCTTTCTAGCTTGACGTTGTTTTTGTTGTTGTTGCCGAAAATCCTTATGTTCGGTTGATATATCTCAATAAATAGGCAATGGGTTGTATTTTAGTCGGTATACCTACCACAAATCTGTAAAGGCACTATTCTTCAGTTCAAGCTCCCTCTCTTCCCTCAGCGTAGAGGTAGGTATATGTGTATCGCGTGACTTCTAAAATCCATTATATCCTTTCGTCCTTGTTGATCATTGAATTTGCTACCGAATTTACGATATAGGTCAGGTCAGGCACGAAGCAGCGGAAGCCGAGAAAGGCATCAAAAAGGGGTTCTTGGTGTGGGGGTAGTGGGAAGGCAGGCCTCCTCTGCAAGAAGTGATATTAAAATTGCGCACTAGGCACGTAATTCAATAAAACGGTTCTTGAATTTCAATTTCAATTTTATTATAGGTTTTAGCAAAAGTTTTCTCCATTCGCGTTTAACCGTACCATCAGTAGATATACTTACATAGATACAACGAAATGAAAACTGATTTTCCTCTAGCATCCTTATGGATCTATCGTTTTTAGCACAATAAACCGTAAGGGATGTTCCGAATCAGCAGCGAGCAGCCCAACTGGAGCGAAATCAAATTTGTTGCGGCCAAAAATAGACGATAAAATATATTTTATAAATATAACACAAAAAAGGATAAAGAAGCCAAAGCCATAAGCCATGTACAGATGCAGATAGACAGAATACACGCAGTTATATAATTTATTATTTTTCCCAGATTTACAGTTGGGTTGGAAGAGAAGTTGGGGGCGATGGGGTTTTAGGAGAGGCGTATAAGCAGGAATCAGAGGCGTTTCTAGGCTTTATTAAAATTTCATCAAGGAAAATAATCACAGTTGCTTCACTAATTTTGTTGGCTCGGAAAAACAAAATAGAAATGAAAGAAATCTTCATCCATTTGCAGGTGTTGCTGTTCTGTTGCTGGTTTTGAGTGTGAGGCTGTATGGTGTGAGACTGGAATTCAAAAAAAGAGAGAAAATTAAACAAAAGTTGGTATAGCTTGTGTATAGGAATATTATTAATGGGACAGGATTTTCAGGACATGTTTAATTAATTGCCGACAGAAGATGTTATGCGCGTATCATTCGGTCGGCATATACCTTCTCATTTCGAATGGGGGTAATTATTCATTTCGTTTGTTAATCTGTAATTTGAACTGTTGGTAGGTACCTTACCTACCCTATACAATACATACATATATTGTTGTAGTGTATTGTATATGAAACGACGACGATGAAAGACCGTAATCAACAGCACGGTGTTGAGAGTATATAGGTATATGATGAGAAACTTATTAATTGCAAATAAATGTGAGTAAATGGAGAATTGGTTGTTATATAATTGTTTATACAAAAAAGAAGGTCGAAGGTCATGTCATTAATTTAAATCAACAAATAATTAGAAAGTAATTACAAGTGAGCAGTGGCGTAGGCAGGAAAGAAGATTGAAGAGAGATATGTTGTTGCCACAAGTACAATGGATGTCCGGTAAAATAATCCATTTAGAGACATAGTAAGAGAAAAAAAACTGCGATTTGGTCACGAAAGGAATTTCTTTTTTTGAAGTACTGATCTTGTTCAGCGAATTTTATTGAAGGAAGAACATCAATTACTATCGTCAAAAATATATTGATAAAGTTCAACTTAAACCTCAGCCATCGAATAATCAAAGTCGCGAAAAGTCTAAGTGCACACGTGACATGGTACAGGCATTCACAAATCGGCGCCAATAAAAAAACATCACCATCATCGATCGACACTTTGATGGCATCAACAGTTCCAGCTGCACAATCAGATTAGTACCCAAAATTCGATTACTGGTAACAGCAGATACCGACAAGCACAATTGACGTCAAACTTTCTATGAGAGTACCCCCGATACCTACCGACACCGGCTTTGCACATAACACATGAGCAGAATCTTAAGCAAAGCAAAACAAACTCGATATCAACGATATTCATCACCCGTTATAGCATAGATGCCACACCAACTTCATCTTCATCAGCATAGTTTAGTTCAATTTCCTAGTTTCCTACTCCTCATCTCCTTTCCCGACAACTTCATCAAGAAAACACTGAAATCAAGAAACCTAAAAGCTAAATTTTGGATAAAATTAATAAGTGCCTAAATATTTTCGTTTTAACATTATTTAGAAAAAAAGTCATCATTTGATTACTATAAACGGAGCATCGACGATCCTGTGGAAGCTGTGCACAGATTCAACTCAGATCTTCGGAACCCGTAAGAAAATAATTACTACTTGGTATACTTAAGTGTTTTTGTTTTTAAACCTGAAAATAACGGGGTAAGTCTCATTTTGAAATATTTCTATTTGGACGTGTTAATATCTACACAAAAAAAAATAACTAAGAACGCAAAGAAGGTTTCAAGATACATATGAATGCAAAAATTCGTCCCCTCATGAAATTTGGTGAAAATGTTACTTTTACCATAATAATGAAGAATCAAAAGAGTCTATAAAAATATCTCGCGACGAAGGGTGTTTTTTTGAAGGGGAAAGGGGGGGGAGGTTGCAGTGTATGAAAAGGAAAAATTTACTTTAGTGCAATCTTAACATGTGACACATGACTTAGAGGTAGTTTTCAATGCTGAATCTAATGAAATCAAAACCAAACCAATACAACTCCCCTAAAAAAAGTAATGGTCCTTTTTGTGTACGGAATATTATATTTTCAACACAACAGGTAAATGGTACAGAAATCCATTGGAAAATAATGACTCATTGATGAAACTTAGTATACGTGTTTAATTTGGCATAGGAATCATGATTAAAAAGGGTTGATGCTAATATCTACAGTTAAAGGGTATTTTTTTGAGGGTGAGAGGAAGATAGGGAATCGTTACCAAAAAAACTTCGATGCAAAATCTTACCTTGATGAAACTTGGTTAAAATATTAAAAAGGATATTGTTATCAAGAATTAAAAGAGTCTATACATATCAAATGCAGGGAAGGTTGTTTTTTTGAGCACCACAGAAAAGAGGCTACCGTTATCGAGCTGAAAAATTTGCTTTGGTAAAATAAATGCATATGACACATGATTTAAGGGTAACTTTTAATGGTGAATCCAACAAAACAAAAATTAAAATGATACAGTTCCTCTTAAAAAAGTTAGAGTCCTTTTAATATGTAAGGATCACTATATTTTCAGTACAACAGGTAAATTTCGAAATCCTTTTAAAAATAATGACCCATTGATATAACTGAGTGCAAATGCTGAATTTGCAATTAGAACCATGAGTCAATAAAGTTTATAAAAATATCTTCTTTTAAATAGTGTTTTTTTTTTTTAAGAATAGTGTGAAATGGGGAATTGTTACTTAACACCTTTGAAAAAAATACTACCTTGATAAAACTTAGCTTACAATTGACATGAAAATCAACATTCAAAACAGTCTTTAAAAATAAATTGTAGGGAAGGGTGTTTTTTTGAGCGACACAGAAGTGAGGTTACCGTTATCGAGCTGAAAAATTTGTTTTGGTACAATAAATGCATATATGCATACGTCGCCCGGGCGTCATTTTATTTTTGATGCCCGGGCGTCAATTTTGTTTTGACGCCCGCGCGTCAAATTATTTTTGACGCCCGGGCGTCATTTTATTTTTGACGCCCGGGCGTCAATTTATTTTTGACGCCCAGGCGTCAATTTATTTTTGACGCCCTCGCGTCATTTTATTTTTGACGCTCGGGCGTCAATTTATTTTTGACGCCTGGGCGTCGTTATATTTTTGACGCCCGGGCGCCATTTTATTTTTGACGCCCGGACGTTATTTTATTTTTGACGCCCGG
Source organism: Melangyna quadrimaculata (assembly GCA_949320155.1). Lineage (NCBI taxonomy): Eukaryota > Metazoa > Arthropoda > Insecta > Diptera > Syrphidae > Melangyna > Melangyna quadrimaculata. The sequence continues at coordinate 152,383,704 of OX439485.1, read as the reverse complement.
GCGCCATTTTATTTTTGACGCCCGGGCGTTATTTTATTTTTGACGCTCGGGCGCCATTTTATTTTTGACGCCCGGGCGTTATTTTATTTTTGACGCCCGGGCGTCATATTATTTTTGACGCCCGGGCGTCAATTTCTTTTTGACGCCTGGGCGTCAATTTGTTTTTGAAAAACATATTATCCAATTTACCATTTTTCGATTTTTGAATGTTGTTTTGCTAACTTGACACTCATGGAAATAAAAGTATGGGGTTTTTGAAAAAAAATTGCTTTTTTCCCTTATATCTCAATCATTGGCTTGGTTGATTTTATTAATATTTTGCGGTTCGGTATTTCTTAACATTGAAATATTTTTTACATTGAAAGTGTTTATAGGCTCGTTTTGCACAAATTATGGTGTTACCAAAATTAATAAAGTACAAATGCATACAAATAAAAATGAACTTTAGCGTAGTAGGGGCATTTTCCGAAAAATTTGGTTGGTGTAACCCACTGAAGCTACCTACAAATTAAAATGAACATATCTTTTTAAGCGATGAACATCGCAGCGTATCGAATTGTTGCTTGGGCGATGTTTCGTGCTTGTGCACTTGTGCTGAGTTTAAATTTTTGGTTTAACTCTTACGGTTTCACAGTGAAATATGAAATCTTCAGATCAGTTGAACTTCGTTTAACTAGATTTTATGAAAAAAAGTTGGCAGCATTGTTTGTTTTTGCCTCACCAAGTGACGTATTGCAAACAGTACGTAGCTTTCCTTGTCTCTGCTTTCTCTTTCTGAAGCAAAGAATACAAGAAACAGCAACAGTTATTTTGGGTTGTTGATAATCTGTCGAAATTTTTTTTTTTTTCAAGTGACACGGACTTAATTTAAACAAAAATGGAAAATAAACCAATAATTGTGCAGAAAAAAGATAAATAACGACTTTTCAACAGCAGACATAGGCCAAATTCCTAAACGCAACATTTGCAAAGCAAAATACATGAAAAGCATATGTAAAAAGCAAGTTGAAATGTTAAAAGCATGTTTGCATAGCATGTATATGACGTTTCGGAACAGACATTTGCGTTGTTTGTTGATTTCTGGTGGAATGAATTATGAAAAATAAGTAAATACATTCCATAATGCATTATGTATAGCAGGCGCGAACGCAGGAAAAAATTTCTGGGGGGGGGTTTAAACTGAAAACTCAAAAATTAAGAGTGAAATTGTATGGCGAGGATGTTAAATTCATACATTTCGGTGGGGGTTTTGAACCCCCAAAACCCCCCCGTGCGTTCGCGCCTGTGGTCGTAAAAGTAGTTTTAGTAATTTTTAATTTTCTCAAGAAGTAGAAGACAAAAAATCATATAGTTTTAAGTTTTCGATTAGGAATTAAATAGAGCAACGAATTTTAGAATATAATATAATTTTACAGTTCTGAAAAATTACTGTTTAAACTTATTTTTATGTTTTTTTTTCCCCAAATTTTGAGTTCAAAACCCATTTTTTCAAAAACTATGCGTAGATTGCACTTGATATAAAAACTAGCTAATAGAACAAGGTATTGGCTTTAAATAAAGACGTAAAACTTAATTGTAACTATTACCGTTATTTTTTGATAATTTTTTTTTATTTTTAGTACTTTTTTTAAATTGCCCCTCCCGCCCAAACGGGGGGAGATAGACCCCCCTCCCAAAGCAAAAAATGCTTGTATTTAAACGTACTACAAAAAAACATTATCATTTCTTGGCGCTGTGTTATCGTACTCTCTCCATTCATTCAAAAAATGTAATTGAGGTAATAGTTGTTTCGATTTTTGGCGCAGAAAATTGAAAAGTTGATACAAAATTTTACAAATTTGTAAAACAAAACCCACGCACATATTGACTTATTGACTTAAGCCTCCTACGATTAGGGATAAGATAATGTTAAAAAAAAATTGTTGATTAATTTAACAAGAGCAAAACGAATTAATATAAAATAAATTCGTAACTTACAAAATTCTAAACGGATCCTCCAGATTAAGGTTTAAAAAGACTGCCCTTAAGATTTACACAAAAAAAAAAACTATCAACCAATTCTTGAAAACTTCGAAAAAATTTAAAACAATTTTAGTTAATGTTTTTTTTCGCCTACCTAATTTACTTAATTATTCAGAAATTGTTAATTTAAATTCGTTGGTTGGCATATTCTTTACATAAACTAGATATTACAAAGATGGAAAACTAATACAAAATTCAAATTTAATGCTTTTTGAATTATGATTATTAAAAACAAGCTGTTGTGACACTCAATCGGACAGATAATTGATATAATCGTTTCTTACTTTATATTTTACTGAAAGATTTCAATATTCTGTTTCCCTTGTCACCAATTGTGAATGAATGAGCAATTAAGCGCTTATGTCAATCAAACATAGCTGTGCACTTATTGAAAGCTCCAAACGTTCTGAAACAAACAACAAAAACCATTCTTATCTATTCTATCAATAGCAGTAGGTTCACTTGTAGTTTAAGATAGCTAGTACAATTGACGAAGTCGAAAGGAAGAACACATTATACAGTCGAGCCCGTTCATAGCCATATGAAGATAAAATAAAAAAAATGTGCTTTTATCCCACTGCAAAGTTGGTTTGGCGCACAGAAAAAAGGATTAAATGACGATAACAAACACGAAAAAGGTCTAGTGTTACTTGCAGATGTTAATTGTCAAACAAAATTCGGTGCAGTATCAAACTGCATAAATTTCAACTTTTTGCTACAGGTAGGTAAGGTAAAAGTAGAATAACAGATTCAGGCAAGATGAAATTTGCCAAAAAATTAGTAATGATAGGAAGAGGTACCTAATTCCTTCAAAGCACATTGGGAAATGGTTAAGCCTAATGGTGTAGGTAGCTATGGATGAAGCTTGTATATTACTGTCAAAATAAAAAGGTACGAAAACAGTGAAGAGCTCTATAATATATCGTTTTAGTTGTTGCAAGAAATGTATGGTATGACACAAAGTTGAGCACTTTTGATTGAGTTACAGTCTTGTGTTCAGCCATCAGTTACCTACAACTATTTTTGTAGCCTTCACAAATGAAAAGCTTACCAAAATAAAATAATAATAATGTAACTTATTGCAACACGATAGGTTAAACATCACCTCCTTACAAGAATTTCGAAATTCAAAAACATATAGAATTAATTATTTTTATTGTGTATTTATGTTAAATAAGGAGTTCTATATAACATATCTTGCTTCAACTTAATTTAAGTTAATGGAATTTCGTTTAAGTGCAAACAATTAGTTATGTTTTTGTTTTATCTAGCAAATACAAGTCATTTTCAATGCTCCCATTCTTACTCTATGAGTGACATCTGTAAATTTTTCCCTCTCTTTACACCCTTCTCGTCGGCAACTTCATTTGCTGAAAACTCAGTTTCCTTGTGTGAAAGGGGACTAAGCTCGATCCAATTTGGCATATTTTTTGTTCCTGTCTTGAACCATCCTATATGCCCTAACCATTTTGGGTCACGTCTTGAAAACGACGCACGGTACAGAACGAAAATTCCGTTTGTCCAAACACAAATTATTTTAAACCACTCAATAAACATACATGTTTAAAAGATCCTGTTAAGATTGGGAAGATTGAGTACGGACTGGTGAGTACCATCGTGTTTACATTACAAACTGTGAGCCGCATCAAAATACATTGAAACAACAACTTCCATATTGAAAAATCAAAGCAGACCCACGAGCCCGGTTTTTATAATTTCTACCTAATATTAATTTCTTCTTAGCCCGCACATCTCTTCCCTACAAACTGGCGTGAGTCCGTTCTAAAACTGCCCAATCTAAACAGGGTCAAAGACAAAAGACAAAGACATTCACGCATTTTGAAGTCGTCGAGTTTTTGAATCAGATTATTGTTCTGTATTGTGAAGGACTTTTAAATGAACAGTTTCCGGGGATATACCTTCCAATAGCTGCACCTAACAATGAAGAAGTCGCCGATATCACAGTCGAAGAAGTTATACTCTATTCAACCAAAATTATCAGTACAGGTGTACAGGGCTTATGGGCGAGCTTTTTTCAAAACAGTGGCGCGTGTGTATACTTTTACGACACTGAATTGAGAAAACTGCCAATAAAAAAGATTCTACACCACTGAACATCGTACATTGTTGTTGTAATGTCCTGCAAAATATCGTTCACTCCACCATAACCGTCCTCATTGCATGGCCAAAGCACACTGATCATAAACACGGTTGCCACGTTGGTCATTTGTTACCAAATGTGGTCATTTTATTTACACTTGGTCATTTTGTTCTCCATCTGGTCACTTTTTTTTGAAGAAAAAATATAAAAAAACTCGACTTTTAATTTTCATTTTCTCAAAATAAAGCGCAATTTTTTTTTACATCGACTAATGTGTTAAATTGAACGCACTGCATTACCCATCCACGACCTCTTCTTTTGACAATTTGTTGACAGATGGAAAGTTTGAAATGTTTTTGTGTTTAAACGCTTAAGCGTCTCTGGCTATTTCGCTTGTTGGTTTTGTTGGTTCTTGTTGAAAACAAAACATATACAAAATGGATAGGTAAGTAATAAGATATATTAATAAATCTTTCTTGTAAAATTAAAACAACATTACTAAAGGTTTGTTATTGTCGTTACCACACAGCCCTGCTGCTGCTGAAAGAGAAAGTTTTATGCTTTAAGTTTTATTAAAGCTAAGTTAAGAAACAGACTTAACTTTGACACCATAAATAATATTATGTTGTCCAAAGAGACTCACGATGAAAAACGTGTACCTAAGCCATAGCGTTTGCTCGGCAGAAACCTTTTTTTAAATAAGTAGGAATTAAGTGTGTACATTTTAGAAGATTTAATTTAACTATACGCAATTTCGTATTGATTGATTTAAAAAAATATTGTTAATTTAATATAAAATGCTGTGAAAAATGTGATTTAGTAAATAAACCTTCCCCATTAACATTGTCCTTAAAGTAATTTTTTGAATTATGTTGTACCTTTTTGTTTATTAATTTTTGTTAATTTCTAATTGATTATTTATTATAATAAATGAAAAAAGTATGGCTAACTTTAATTTTCTGTGTATACTATGAAATTTTTAGATTTTAATTATTTTGGTCACTTTTTACTCGTTTTGTTATCTTCAATTTTGGTCAGAAGTTTTATTTCCAAGTGGCAACCGTGATCATAAATCGTTTCTGCTCTGGCTGTGTGAGCTTAAAATAATATATATTCCACCAGAGTTACCTTTCCCATTGAAAGCAATACAAACGAGCTTTTTCAGTGGTTTTTATAAAATAGCTTTCTGTTTTCAAGCTTTTGAGAACAGAATTAATTAAGGTGAGATATAATGCTAAGTACGGAAACCCTATGAGAGCTTTTACTTGAAATAGGTATATGCAAGCCAATGCAACCAGACAGAGATACAAACGTCCTATCTTCCCTGTACTGACAATTTTTGTTGAACAGAGTATAGTGATGCGGTGAAAAACTCGAAAAAGGGAAAAGCGATTGGGCCAGACCAGATACCCTCTGAGTTCTGGAAAAAGATGGGAGACTTCGGGTCTAAATGGCTCATGTCTTATCAGTGGAGGGAAAGTTAACTTCTTCCGATCTACAAGGGGAAAGGTGAAACACGAAATTGCGACAGCTACCGTTCGATCAAGCTCATGTCACACACCACGCCGCCTACGAAAAATAATGCGGCTGTCTGACGATCAGTGCTAGTTTTTTTCGGGTAAATCAACCACAGATGCTGTTCAGAATATAAGAATCAGAATGGAAAAATATCGGGATTCATGATTTTGAAAAGGCATTCGACAGACAACCACGAGATCTGATATGGGTTGCACTTATGCAACGGGGAGGTCCGGAAGTCTACGTGCGGATGGTCATGGACATGTATGAGCAAGTTAAAACGAAGGAAAGATGCCCCGCAGGAATCACCTAAGAGTTCCCAATTAGAGTAGGTGTGCACTAGGGAAGCGTCTTGTGTCCTTTGCTCTTTAATGGTCTTTGACTTTCGGCTTGAGGACAAGGTGACGGACCCCAAAGTGAATCAGTTATTCTTTGCTGACGATGGAGCCATCATAACTGAAGATCCTGTGTCCTTGTAACGAGCAATTGATGTATGGGTGGATGTTCTGGAGGGAAATGAATACCGCACTAGCGCGAAAAAGACCGAATACCTATGCTGTCCATTTTCTGATCCACGCAGGCCTATTCCGGGTATTTAAAGTTTAAATATCTTGGATCAATGATCAATAGCGAAGGATCTTCTGATGACGACATCAAACATCGTGTTAGTGTACGGTGGATGAAGTGGTGGGAAAACTCTGCCATCTTCTGTGATAGAAAAATACCCCCTAAGCTGAAAGGAAAGCTTTACACGACAATTGTTTGTCCAGCGCTTACATACGGTTCACAGTGTTGAACAATGTACAAGAAGTATGAGAGTAAATTGACGGCAGCTGAAATGAAGATGCTTCGCATGACAGCAGGAGTGACCGAGGAGTGCGAATCCAAGGAAGCCTACACGCCAAAAATACCATCTTGGACAAAATACAGCATGACCATCTTTGGTGGTACTGTCATGTACAAAGAAGATGCCATGAGAACCCAGTTCAAAAGGCAATAGCACAAGACGTTCCAACACTATCGCGGAAGAAAGGCAGGCGCAAAAACTCCTGGATGAAACAAATGCAACGACACCTGCATTTAGTTGGCCTCAGACATGGAACAATCAGAAACCGGGAGGGCTGTCGACGTTTTTTGAAGTAAGCCCGACGAAACCCACAAGTGGAACCTTATGGGGCCCATTCACGACACACACAGGTCGCTGCAGACCATAACATTTTGTTGTTGTGCACAAATCTGCGCAGACCGCCTGCGTCGCCGTCGTGTGAATCCATTTCGACTGTTTGCAGCGGCCGTCTGCGTGAACACAAAATGTTTGGAAAACACGGAGACATGTCGTTGGTCTGCAACGACATGTCTGTGTCGTGTATGTGTTTGTAGAAAAACATGAAGAGCAATAGTGAAAGAAATTTTTTTTAAACAATTCCTCGCTCTAAATTTTTTTTTTTTGTCTTTGATTCAAATTTTTTTTTATTGTCAAATCAATGATAAAATCAGCACAATCACTATCCGGTATCCCCCATTTTTCTGACCCGACGACCACGACGCGATACAAACTAATGTCTCTGCAGATCGTCTGCATGAGTCTATGTCATGTATGGGCCCTTTAAGGTGAAGCAGTTGAGTGGGAGAGTTGTGGCCCCCCTCGAGATCATGACAATCGCCGGTTAAATGAAAAAAAAATTGTTCGGTAACACTTTAAAACAAAAATTCTATGTTCGTCATTATTACATATTACCTTCAACCAAACAAAATTGCATTTTTTTTATAAAAAGAAATTCAATATTCTTTGAATTTATCGACGAACTTTTAACAGCCTTGGCCTGACCATGACCATGTCATATTTTATATTTCGCCATATTTCAAAATGCACTTAAATGCACTTAAAAATACTTATTGTTCAGTTGTTCAAATTAGGAACGTTAATTGAAAATTTAGATGATGACATTTTTAAAAGCCAGCAATACGCTGCTCAGATGAAATTTACATACATAGTAATTTTGAAAGATAACTTTTAATGCCACTTAATTAATTTATATAATTTTAAGAATTAGCTTTGGAAAGTGCATTTTTTATTATCGTTCAGTCATTTCTCATCTTTAAATATACATAATATCTAAAATAATTTTAATCTAACGCATTTATTCCATTTTCTATATCCTTTTTCTGTTTCTGTCTCTCTATGTGTTCTAGGTAATTCATTTCATTGTCATAAATTAGCTTCATTCAACAGTCCATGAACTTTAATTATTCCACTTCGTCTGTTCTGTTAGCTAGCATGCTCTCTGTATTTTAAATTAAATACACATTAACTCAGTATAACCACATAAGCTTAAACGAGCTACATACTATACATATAAAGCTTGCATAATCCTTCGTACTGAAGTGACGTTTAGAATGTATGTATAAATGTTGGATTGAGTAAGCAAGGATGAGGCATTATGCTACAGACTGCAAAAAAAAACGTTACTTTTAATTGACATTTCAGCTGGAAACTAATAAAATGAAGTTATGAAAATGTCATATTCAGACATTCGTTATATGGCATGGATTTTATGTGTTTCCTTGACATCAGTTAATTTTAAATGTTTTTCTTTATATTTTTTTTAATTTAAACAGTTTTGACATCATGCAATGTTATTACCAATCAAAAACTTATTTTTTCCAATGAAAGTGAAGTTTTTGACTCAGTGAACTTGAGTGAAAGTGAGGGTCGCATCTATTGAAAGATTTTTCTGTATTTGTTAATTTTCCTTGTGAAACCCCCGAATGGAAAAATTCTAAGTATGTCTGCTTTGGACAAGGCCCTAGTAAGTTTTCAGAAGGGGAACATCTGTACTGGGAAAACTTGTCACAAACTTAACAGGTCCTTACTGGATTTCAGTACCATACCAAACATTTAGACGAGGGAAACTTTTCAACCACTCGTGAGGCCCTCCCTAGTAAAAACTTGTTGGACATGTTTCGGTACTCCATCAGGAATGTTTCTTGTACACCAAAATCAAAACCTGCTCTAATTTGTTCTACCTAAAACCCTGTTTATAATCCTGTTCTATTCTTTATGTATTTGTTATGCAATATGGTATGAAACAATAAGGTATAAATCTTATTCGACATTAAATTTTTAATTTGTTTATGAGTAACGTTCCTTATTGATTAAAAAAAATAGTTTTAAGTACAAAAACTAAATTTTACACCTTTTTTCTCTTATGTTATCATTTCTCCTAATTTTTTCTTAAAAAAACAGACAAAAACTAACTTCCTTGTTTTTTTATTTGAAATTTGAAACGTCTTGGACACACATTTTTATAATCATTAGAGTGTTTCTGCTTTTTTGGCGTACCGTTCTTTTGGTTATACCTCATAGGAAAAAAGTTATTAAGGTTTTAAGTTCAAAAATGCATTTGAGAAATGTTAAAGTGCGTCTGGCAAGCACAAGTCTGAAACCAAAACGTCTTGGACACACATTTTTACAATCAGGACAATTTTTCTGATTTTTTGATATATCACTCTTGTGGTTATCACTTCGACCCCAAAAGTTGATTTTCGCGCATTTTGGTGGGCGTCTGGCGAGCACAAGGCTGAAACCAAATCATCTTGGACACACTTTTTTATAATCAGGGGGATATTTCTGTTGTTTTGGTGTAGGATTTTTGTGGTTATCACCTCCATCCCAAAAGTTGATTTTCGCGCTTTTCGGTGGACGTCTGGCAAGGGGAAGGCTGAAAGTAAAACGTCTTGGAAGACTTTTTTGACATCAGTACACCATCCTCTTTGGTTTATATATTAATTTAAGTGGTTATCACTTCAACCCCAAAATCGGAAAAATACCCGTTTTCGAACGCCTACCCCCGCCCCCGGCTGAAAAAGAATCTTGCCAGACGGACGAATTTACAACTCCCAAAATTTGCTGCCGGCTCTTGGTCTAATTGTACACAAACTATTGATTATTTTATTGAACATTCATTTTTTTAATCCGCCCACTTTAACGACCCTCTTTGAATAAATTCCTCCTAACTGAGTTTCTTCGACTTACTTAAATTATTGTAAATATTTATTGTTCCTATTCTTAAAGTACCTTAACACTGATTAACTTGTCAAAAGAAAAGGATTAATTGCTTTATTGCCTACTCGATATAAAAAGTTGAAAGAATTATTTAATTTTGGATTATTACTGTAGTGAGTGTTGCTGAGGAAAAAAATGTGATGGTTCGACATGAGTTTTTTTAACAATGATAGACGGGAAAGTGTTAAATGAACTAACAAACAAAAAATCAACATTGTCATGTCCAATTTGCAAATGGACACACACACATTTTCGAAAAGAAGACGATTCAGCTGAAGCAGTTGAAAGGAACTACGAATTTGGAATTTCGCCATTACACGCTAGAATAAGATGTATGGAGTTTGTTCTTAAACCAGCTTATGGGACCAAGGAGATGAGACAGTCGACAAGAAGGAAGCCGAAAGAAGAAAAAAAGCGGATATTCAAAAGGAATTAAGGGAACAACTGGGGTTAATTATTGATACGCCAAAACAAGGATTTGGTGGCACAAAATGATAGAAACACTTCACGAAGATTTTTCGAAAATCCAGAAGTTACGTCAGCTATAACCCGAGTAGACAAGGAACTTATAAAGAAATTGCAAGTTATTCTAAATGCACTGTCATCTAAAAAATCTATTAATGTAGATAAATTCAACGAGTATACCAAAACCACTTCGGATCTTCTAAAAGCCAAATACAGCTACAAACTCCTGACTTCAACACTGCACAAAGTTTTAGATCATGGAGGAGAACTTATAAGACATCAAATTTTGCCAATCGGGGAGCTTTCAGAACAATCACAGGAATCAAGGAATAAAGGCTACAAGCGATATCGAAACTCAAATACATGCAAGGTTTCGCGGAAACGACAAAATGAAGATTTATTAAATATGCTAGGTATATATCATCAGATCCACTTTTGTTCATCCTTAAGACACGTTAGATCAAAAAAAAAAGCCGAAAAAAACTTACTGCCCAGAACTAATAAGTCTATTAAATGTTGAAAATGATTACGATCCCGATGAATTTTTGTCTGAAAATAAGATCTATAAGTAGTTAATTGTAAAAAATAAGTATTATGTATTCTATTTTATTTTATAAATATAAATTTTGTGTTCTATTTGATTTTATTTGATTTTTTTTTGTTTCGTCCGTTTACTTTTTTCCTACACTGTTTCATATAAAATATATAAGTCAAACAGTTTATTGAATAAACTGGATGTCCCACAAAATAAAAAAAACACTATTTTATAATACTTGTTAAAAAATATTTCAGAAATTGGTGCGTTAATTTTAAGCATCCACTGTTGTTATCAATTCACTTGAATAGCCAAAAACTTTATTTTTACAAAGTTTTAAAAATTTAGGACTGTTTTTAAAGGATTACTTTAAGGCTTTATTCTGTTAATCAAAGGGCACGGTAGTGCAAAGCCAAGTTCTGGCACTACACCCTTTTTACAGAATCAAACTCAGGCGATTTTGGACCCCCTTATAACTTCAGAACTAATAAAGTCAGAAACTTCAAGCTCGCAGCATTTGCTAAGCTTAGCAGGTTTAGGCAATTCACCAAATTTCAATTCTTTAGCATTAGTGGTTCCCGAGATATAACACTGCAAATATCACAAAAACCGTATCTCACTGACAGATCATCAAAATTATTGAGCACTTCCCGACATCGTAGAATCTTTTAATTTCGCACAACGATAGGCCCTGTGAATTATGCAAAGGAAAAAATCGAAAATTTAAGATTTTGCATTCATGGGGGGGGGGGGGCGTGGTACACGCCCATTTTCATAGAATTGTAATAAATTATTTGAAGCACTTCTGATTGTCGTAGAATGATGAAATTTAATACAGCGATAGGGCTTAAAGTGCAAGCAAAGGAAAACATTTAAAACTTGAGATTTTTTATTTAGGGGCGTGGTTTGCACCCATTTTCATAGAATTGATATAAATTAGTTGGATCACTTCTGATTGTCGTGGAATGATGAAATTTAGTACAGCGGTAGGGCTTAAAAAGCAGACAAAGGAAAACATTTAATATTTAAAATTTAATATTTTACATTCAGGGGCGTGGCACCCGCCCATATGAATAGAATTGATATCAATTATGAGGAACACTTCTGACTGTCGTAGAATGATGAAATTTGGTAGAACGGTAGGGCTAGAAGTGAAAGCAAATGCAAAGTTTTAAAATTTGAGATTTTAAATTCAGAGGGCGTGGCATACACCCATTTTCACAGAATTGATATCAATTATATGGAGCACTTTTGGTTGTCGTAGAATGATGAAATTTGGCAGAGCGATAAGACTTGACATGCAAGCAAAAAAAAAAAAAAAAAAAAACGGGTGGCACAACTGCTCATGAAGAACCAGGGCCTAGTGACCAACAACTCGCAACCATTCCTGTGTGCGCCTTTCGACAGAAATGGAAGGGACCTACAATTTTATGCCGAATCCGAACGGTTAGACGAGAAGCACTTATTCGTGACAAGTGATACTGCCTCGCAAGAGGCAGTAGCCCTGAAAAAAAAGTTTTTAGTTTTTAGGTGGACGGGGCTGGGAAGCGATCCCAGACCTCCAGCGTTACAGTCGAACGCACTAACCATTACACTACGGGCTACTACTAACATGCAAGCAAAGGGAAAATTAAAAAATTGAGATTTAACATTCAGTGGGCGTGGCAACTACGCATTTTCACAGAAATAATATTTAATATATTGAGAGCACTTCCGTTTGGTGCAGGATTATGAAATTTGGTAAACCGGTTCGTTTTCAGGGGTATACAAAGAAAAAGTTGAAATCATGAAATTGTACATGCAGGGGCGTTTCATCCACCCACTTTTTACCAATTGTTATCATTTCAATGGAGCACTTCTAACTTATGAAAATTGGTAGATGGGTAGGACTTGTAGTATATACAAAAGGCGTAAATTAAAAACTAACTTTACTTATGAGGCTCTCATTGGGCGTTTATTCCAAAGAACCTTTGCAAAAAGTAGTGAAATCCCAACAAAAACATAAATGTTAAAAAAGTAGCCAAGTTCTTCTATACAAAAACCTTTTCGTAACACGTCAGTCGTAAGAAATAATGAGATCTAAAAGTACGCCAGGTTCTATGTTTATTAATGTTAAATATCAGATATTTTAAGTAGAGTAATATCGAAGAACCTCAACATTATTAGAGACATCTATTATTTAATGATTACTGACTTAAATTGAGTTGGTTTACTTGGCAAGTTTTCTTTTTTTACCCAATTTCTCAATTTTGAAATGAAAGCTTGACTAGTTAACCAACTCAATTTAAGTCATTAATCATTAAATAATAGATGTCTCTAATAATTTTGAGGTTCTTCGATATTACTCTACTTAAAATATTTGATATTTAACATTAATAAACTTAGAACTTGGCGTACTTTTAGAACGCATTACTTTTTAAGGCTGACTACTTTTTTAACATTTATGTTTTTGTTGGGATTCCTTTTTCTTATAAAATCTTACTTCAACCAATTATTCTGAAACACCCTGTACAGTCATTTTCTAAAATTCACAATTTTTATAGCCTTGGAAATTACCTTTAAGGGAAAAAAAATTGTGATTTTTGCAACGAAAAAAGTCATTTTGGATCACAGTGCCGCAATGCATCCAATAAAGTTTTAATTATAAACTAAAAAAATTAATGTGTTTTTCTTTCTCGGAAAAAAATTTTAAAATTTTGTTTTTGTACTTAAAACTAAATTTTCGTAATCAATAAGGAACATTATTCTTAAACAAAAAATATAAAAGATTACAAACATGGTTTAGTGTTGAGTAAATAGACTCAAACATAATATAGTGAGTTAGCACAGTGGCTAGATGAAGTCCCACATAACTTAAATTTTATTTTTGACTAAAGAGTTAATTATCGCCAAGGCCCTTGTTCTGGCCTTTGCTAACCCTAGCTAGCCACTTGACAGAATCTATATAAAACTTTTTAGTGCCTTGTCGAAAACTAGATTCTTTTTTGCGCGGGTCACCTATTTATTTTCCCAATAAAATAGGGTTAAAGCTAAACGAGAACCTCTTCCTACTCATACTTTTAGTTCCAAAAAACTGATATTTGTTATGATGCATTTTATGCACAATAAAGTTCTAGAAGAATGGTTTTTTTTTTTTTAATAAATAAAAAAATTAATAATCCAATAAAACTTATCTTCATTAAATTTTCCTTTGAGATATTTTTCCAAGAATTGATAGTTGATTTATAAAAGCAATCCGTTTCAATTGAAGCCAAACCCAGTTTGTTTGGGAAAACTCCCATCTATAAGCTTTTTTTCCCGGAATTTGATAAATGCTATGCAGTTTGATGGCAAACTGACATATGCCATCAAAATGTCTCCCCTTTTAAACGATAAAGAATATACACCAACAACAAAGCAAACAAATGGAAAAAGTGTTTAATTAAAACGAAGTGCGATATATTTAATTTTTTTTTCGTTCGTTCGTTCGTCATTTTCTCACTTTCAAAATCACACGTCCTTGTTTTTTTTATGACCCTTTTAAAACTTCGGTCGAAAGATATAAAGAAGAATTTTAGCATCACGACGAAAATTTTTAGCGTCATCACTATTCAAAAAGGGTTCTGCTATGGGTTTTGTGTCCTGTCCTGTGTTGTTCTGTGTGTGATGGTTTGATGATGGCGTGCATTGCACTCTCGTTTTAATTACATTCAAAAAAGCTGAAGCTGAATGAGGGACAGCTTCAGAAGAAGAACTAGATAGCAGAAAGAACGAACTGAGAGGATGGATCTACTATAATAATTTTTTTTTCCTCTGTTTACCGAGTTTTTTGCTAGCTAACAGCTACTAAACATGTTATACGAGGTGACCATCTGTTGTGAATTATTCTGAAATGCTATGGATTTGAAAGCCATGTTTTGTATTAATGTATGGTTGTTATTATGGGAGTAGTTTTTCCGAATTTTCAGGGAAAATAACCCGCGCAGAAAAAACAATCAAGTTTTCGTCAAGGCACTAGAGAGTTTTACATAGATTCTGGCAAGGGGCTCGGAAGGGTTAGCAAATGCTATAATAAGGGCCTTGGCGATTATGAACCCTTTTGCCTAGTCAGGGGGAACAAAGTTGACTGGGATTTGATCCCGCGATCTTCTGCTTGTCAGTCCAATGTGCTACCCACAGGGCTAAATCGCTTTACGAAAATTCAATGTCGAAAGTGAATACATTTCATGCTCTAATTTCAAGAGAAATGAGTGTGAATTTCCAAGACAAAATGAGGGGCAGGTACCTACCAAAATTGCAAAAATCTTGCACCATAAATACAGTTATGAGCATAAAAATGCATTGTTATACCTGCCCCTTAGGGCAAGTATTGGTTTATTTTTAAAAAAATCCATTTTTTTTGCTGATTTTGGTATTGTTATAATTTTGCAATTGATTACTTTCTTGTTAGTAAGAAATTATTTCATTAAAATATCGGCCTGTACTTGAGAGCGTAAACGATTTATGGGACAAATCTTCTTTTGCACTGGTGCGTAGTTGCTAGAGTTCTGAGAGATCTCGATATACACAAATCCACTGGCCCGATTTGCATCCCTCCCATTGCTTTGAAGAGGTGTTCTTCAAAACTGGCAAAAACACTGCGTAAGCTTTTCCATCTGTCCTATTCTACTGGTCTCTTTCCGAGTGGATGTATCTTCTTTACCCTCAAACTATCGACCAATTAATCTTACGTCCCTTCTTACCAAGGTCATTGAAACGCTGTTTAATTTTCAGCACAAGAAATATCTCGAGGAACGAAAGCTTCTTTATTACCGGCAGTACGGCTTTCGTAGCAATAGGTCCACTGGTGATCTGATGGTTTATCTCACTGAGCCTTCTGTGGAACGATCACATATTTGATGTCGACAAAAATGCTGCTAAGTATTTGAGGTTTCTTCGGCGATGCACGAAATTGTTACCTAGTGAAAAAGCCAGTTGCATTCCTCCCCTTCACTCGTTATACTTGTGCTTCTAGGAATGCCCATCAGTTTACCCTTCAACCCAACTTTGGACGTACTGATAAGTAAAGAGATTCTTTCTTCAGTTACACTACAAGAATTTGGAATGCTTTACCCGGCACTACTTTTTCCTGCCATTTCGATATTCTGAGGTTCGAATCCAATGAGCATCGGTTTATCCTTTTAAATCCTTTCCTATTTTCCTAACGATCGCAATGTGCTTAAACAATTAAAGGGTATAGTAAAAACCACTTTTAGTGCACGCTTAATATATAAAAAAGACAGAGTGACAGACACACAGACTGACAGACAGACAGAATTGAGGGACCCACTTTTTTCGCATTCTCTTTCATCGAAATGTTAGGGAAAATTATTATCTAGAGTTCTATTTTTCTTACGAATACAAAACTTGCCCTTATATTTCTATATTAATATATTAATTGCAACTTACTTGAAGAACATTTAAATTTTAATTTAATTCTTGAAAAAATTAAAACATTTTTCCATTTTAAACATGGTCACCATAAAAATATTTAAAATTTCACACTGCAAAGGATATTCTTGTTTTGATGATTTATAAAAGGAAAAGAGATTTATGCATGTAGATAATAATAAAATTGTGTTATGTGCTGCGCTATTTTTATTTTTTTCTCTTCTTAAAATGCAGTACCTACCTAATTTTTTTACAGTTTTTTTAATTCCTTTCTTACTTGTAATTTGATGAATAGTGCAGGAAAGTGATGATATCACACATCAAACCTGAAATAATGTCACAAAGTTAACGTCCTTAAGAAAGAGTTTTTTTTTTAATATTATATGCTGGTAAATTAACGCATAGCATAATGCATTAGACTATTTATGTACATTTCAATGGGTTCCAGAGATTTTCTTGAAAAAAAAGATTAACAAAATAGCTGAAATCAGTAAAGTTTTGAACAACAATGCAAAGAACTGTCAGTTCTCTTTTGAACAACGTCAACCGCAACCTCTTACGAGCCTTATTTGGAAAGTTATGGCCATATTAAGACTTTTAGTTTTTGGGTTGAAACAAGAAAGATTAACTTTGAATCAAAATTTCTCTGAAACAAGAAAGATTAACTTTGAATCAAAATTTCTCTGCAACCAGAGCCCACACAATGCTCTAGTTTTTAGCAATCGATAGCTCTTCAAAAACTGATTAAGCGGTTAATAAACCGCAAGGCCTTCCGAGCCTTATTTGTAGAACTGTAGACATCCAAAGTCATGCAAACTTTCAAAACCCAAAAAAATCGATTTGAATGGATTTACTTTGAATTGATATATCTTCGCAACCAGTTTTTTTGCCCCGCGGCAGTTTTTTTTGCCCCGTGCAGTTTTTTTGCCCCGCGGCAGTTTATTTTGCCCCGTGCAGTTTTTTTGCCCCGCTGCAGTTTATTTTGCCCAGCGACAGTTTTTTTGCCCCGCGGCAGTTTTTTTGCCCAGCGGCAGTTTTTTTTGCCCCGCGGCAGTTTTTTTGCCCCGCAGCAGTTTTTTTGCCCCGCGGCAGATTTTTTGCCCCGCGGCAGTTTTTTTGCCCCGCGGCAGTTTTTTTGCCTAGCGGCAGTTTTCTTGCCCCGCGGCAGTTTTTTTGCCCCGCGGCAGTTTTTTCGCCCCGCGGCAGATTTTTTGCCCCGCGGCAGTTTTTTTTGCCCAGGGCAGTTTTTTTGCCCCGCGGCAGTTTTTTTGCCCCGCGGCAGTTTTTTTGCCCCGCGGCAGTTTTTTTGCCCCGCGGCAGTTTTTTTGCCTCGCGGCAGTTTTTTTTGCCCCGCGGCAGTTTTTTTGCCCAGCGGCAGTTTTTTTTGCCCCGCGGCAGTTTTTTTGCCCCGCGGCAGTTTTTTGCCCCGCGGCAGTTTTTTTGCCCAGCGGCAGTTTTTTTTGCCCCGCGGCATTTTTTTTGCCCCGCGGCAATTTTTTTGCCCAGCGGCATTTTTTTTGCCCCGCGGCAATTTTTTTGCCCAGCGGCATTTTTTTTTTTGCCCCGCGGCAGTTTTTTTGCCCCGCGGCAGTTTTTTTGCCCCGCGGGAGTTTTTTTTTTGCCCCGCGGCAGTTTTCTTTCCTAGCGGCAGTTTTATTGCCACGCGGCAGTTTTTTTGCCCAGCGGCAGTTTTTTTGCCCCGCGGCAGGTTTTTTGCCCCGCGGCAGTTTTTTTTGCCCCGCGGCAGTTTTTTTGCCCAGCGGCAGTTTCTTTGCCACGCGGCAGTTTTTTTGCCCAGCGGCAGTTTTTTTGCCCCGCGGCAGTTTTTTTTTGCCCCGCGGCAGTTTTTTTTGCCCAGCGGCAGTTTTTTTTGCCCCGCGGCAGTTTTTTTGCCCCGCGGCAGTTTTTTTGCCCAGCGGCATTTTTTTTTTTGCCACGCGGCAGTTTTTTTTGCCCCGTGGCAGATTTTTTTGCCCCGCGGCAGTTTTTTTTGCCCCGCGGCAGTTTTTTTGCCCCGCGGCAGGTTTTTTGCCCCGCGGCAGTTTTTTTGCCCAGCGGCAGTTTTTTGCCCCGCGGCAGTTTTTTTGCCCAGCGGCAGTTTTTTTGCCCCGCGGCAGTTTTTTTGCCCCGCGGCACGTTTTTTTGCCCCGCGGCACGTTTTTTGCCTCGCGGCAGTTTTTTGCCTCGCGGCAGTTTTTTTGCCCAGCGGCAGTTTTTTTGCCCCGCGGCAGTTTTTTTTGCCCAGCGGCAGTTTTTTTGGCCCGCGGCAGTTTTTTTGCCCCGCGGCAGTTTTTTTGCCCCACGGCAGTTTTTTTGCCCCGCGGCAGATTTTTTGCCCCGCGGCAGTTTTTTTGCCCCGCGGCAGTTTTTTTGCCCCGCGGCAGTTTTTTTGCCTCGCGGCAGTTTTTTTGCCCCGCGGCAGTGTTTTGCCCCGCGGCAGTTTTTTTTTGCCCCGCGGCAGGTTTTTTGCCCAGCGGCAGTTTTTTTGCCCCGCGGTAGTTTTTTTGCCCAGCGGCAGTTTTTTTGTCCCGATTTTAGGCAAGTAAGTTATTTCTTTCCAAATGTCAACCGATTGGCGTCAAATCACTTTTTTCTGGAGCAGTAAAAAAACTGCGAAATTTTCAGATTGTTTAGACCTTTTAATACGTTCATCCTTATTTACCCTACTTAAATTTAAAATTTCGAAAGATCCCGTATTTGTAAATTTTTGAATTAAATTTCCTTTCATAGTATATTTTTTGAATATCCTTTTGGCTTACCACATAAGCGTAATCAGATAATCGAATAAACGCAAAAATTGATCTTTAATCCATGGCAACCCTATGAAGAGCCCACTATTTTTTAGGCAACCCATGCGCAAACTGTTTGTTTGGACACTATTTAAAAAACTGTATACCTCTCATCTGGTAAAGAGATGAGGGTAGGTCGTCCTATGGCCGTCTCCCCGACTATGAGAAATAAACATGTTAGCTAAGGAAACCTGCTCGCAAAAAAACATTCTAAAAACTAGTGTCAGCTGAACTTGCATATAGCATAAAAATCAATAAATTTGGCATTGGAGAAGTTTGCGAAACGTGATATATTTTGACAGTAACGGATGACTACAGCAGATATACAAGAATCTACTTGATGACCCAAAAATGTGAAACAACAAAATTTATAAAGGAATTTATATATTGTGTTCTAGTTTTCAGCTATGGATAGCTCTTGAAAAACTAATTAAGCGTTTTGCAAACAAAAATGACGTCAGGGCCTTATTTGCGGAACTGTAGGCATCCAAAGTCATACAAAGTCAAAGGGCACCCATTTAACGAATGAGTTAATTCAAAACTCAAGTTAAATTATTCATGATTAATTTATTTAACACTATCGCATCTCGTTGAAGCATAATATTTCTCTACTTAAAATAGCTACAGAGTTTCGTTTTTTATAGATCTCTCTCCAATTAAGATGTCAAGCCGATTAATCCAACCATTTGACTCCCACGGTACTTGCCTTCAATGCTATTACCAATTATCATCATCCGAAGCATTCCCAACCCAATCAGTGTGGTCAGCTTGTAGTTGAATTGTTCTATATTAGAAAATGGATTCTTTTGCAACTATGTATATGTCGGTGTTGGTGTCGGTTGGTACTCCGCGAACTCGTACCCTCGCCCAAGCTCACCGCACCGAGTCCATCTATAACACTAAACGTATACCCTATATGGGATTAGGATTTTCTCAAATCCCAAGTAATTACTTTATATGAAGCGGCAAACTTTAAACTCTTCCTCTCTTCTTTGACCGGAACAACTACTCGAAGTAGATAATATAGAAGTGGATCCGCTTCCGCATTCCGCACTCGCACTCCAACTCGCACTCACCCTTCTCTTTTTTTGGGTATAGAGGATTGATATTTGAAAATGTCTAGAACAAAAGTTTTTGCGTCATTGCCTGGCTCGCCCGGACCTGGTAATGGTAACTGGTAACACGAGAACTGAGCTGGGCTGTCCTGAGCTGGTATATAGCACACCCTGCTGGTCGCATTTTCTTTTTATCTTACATTTGATTATTGTAGTAGCAGCACACAGCTCCGATGTGTTTTGTGGTCAGGCCAAAGGATCTCCGACCTGCAAGGCGATGTACAATTGTTCCGGTTCAACTAGCAAAACAAGAACTTTAACTGAATAAGCAAAATGGCTGAACTGAGCTTAATAAAGTCCGGGAGATGCTTCTCTCACTCTCCGTCTCTATGTGTAGGGGCTATCTTTATCCAGTTTTACTGTGTGGTTATAACCTTTTTCTTCCTGGACGGATGTAACTGTATGCAGACATTTTAATTGCACCAATTACGCTGGCAAAGTTTTACTATGGCTCGATGACTTGACTATACCGTTTTATACTCGACTCCTAGGTACATCAGAGGTACCCCATATAGTTTTACGGATGTTTGTGTTTTTGGTCTGTTTTCTAACTCATTTTGTCGGCAATTGTTTTACTGGGTTTTCTAATTTTGAATTTATTGTGTTTTTGAAAGTTTTGTCGGAGTCAGAGTCTTTTTGGATTGAACTTTCTATGCACAGCTCTATATTCTTTTCTATTTCATAAACCTACAACAATATCCTTTCCCCCCTCAGAAAATAGAATGATGGTCGTTACGAGGGTCATCGTTCGTTCTTCGTTTGCAACGATTGTTTAAGTTATGAAGTGCAATTGTGATGGCAATTGTTGGTTTAGGACTTAACAAAATTTAGATCACATTGTTTGAATTGAAAAAGGGAATTAATATTATTTCTGTAGAAATATTGTGTATGTATGTATATATAATATATTTATGTTAAGGAATCTTTGTGAAAGTATTTTCTAGGAATTTCTCATAATATTCTGAAAACTATAGGTTTACCGTATTTGTGAAGAATGCTTGATTTCATATTTGGGAAATAATCAAATAAAATACAACTTAGAAAATCAATTGAACCTCAATTAAATTTTAAATTAATTAAAGATTTTATTGGTTCAGGATTTAATCAGGCTGAAAAATTTGTTATAATACAATCTAATCATATGACACATGATTTTAGGGTGCTTTTCAACTCTGATACTAAAGAGAACAAAACTGAAAAGATACATGTATCATGTAAAAAGTAAAAGTCCTTTTTATGGAATGATGATTTATTTTTAAGTACAACAAGTAAACTATTACCCAAAATTTATTTTAAAATAATGGGATATTAATGAAATTTGGTAAAAATGTTTCATTTGACATGCTTACCAAGAATCAAAAGAGTTCTAAAAATATGTGTGATTAAAAGGTGTTTTTTTGAGGTCGAGCGTTGAGATGTAAGTGCGTCATTTTTACCATAACATCTATGAACAAATTTTGACAATTAAAATTTTGAACAATTAAAAATATAAAATTCATCATTGTACTGTTTTTGAAAATTTTAGATTAATTAATAAAAAAAAACCCTGAGGAAGATGGAAAAAAGCCAGCGAAACGTAGGGTAAAAAAGATGAACTAGTTCTTTATTAATTGCATCCATTTTTAAAGATCATCAAAGCCCAAAAAACCATAACTTTAGAATTGTAACATAACGACCAAATAACATAATACAAATTTTCCAACTGATGAAATTTGCGAAAAAATATTAAATAACTCATGGTTTTCAAGAATTAAAAGAGACCTTTAAAATAACTTCATCAAAAGAGTGTTTTTTAGAGAGTTAATGTTTGACCTGCCCTACGGAGTAAAATCTTATATCTTGCGAAAAATTGTATTTTCGTGTAGTCGAGATAGTATGTATGTATGATATATGATTTAAAGATATTTTTTAACGCCGAATTTAATAAAAGAAAACCCAATCTGATTCAAGCACCATAACCATTTTTTGAAGCAAAAATCACTGTATTTTCCATGAGCAGGTCAAACATTCCAAAAAAATACCAACACTTGGACCTAAGATATTTCTATGGACTCTTTTAATCCTTGGTTTTCAATATATATTTAATATTTAAAGCAAATTTCATAAGTACATATCACAATTTGTTCAAAAAAAACACATTTTCTCGAATACCAAATTTCATTAATATCTAATTACTTTAAAATGATTTTGGGTTATATATTACCAGCTGTATTGAAAAAAAAAGTTATCATTCCATAAAAAAGGACAAACTTTCTACAGAATACATGTACACATCTTTTGAGTTTTGGCCTCCTTAGAATCAGCGTCAAAAAGCACCCTAAGAACATGTGTCATAAATGATTAGATTGTATTATTTTAAATTTTTCAGCTTGATAGACTCCCTCTCTCCCCCCCCCCCCCCCTCACCACCTCTTTAAATGTGTATATACAAAATAGCCCAGGCAAAATGCACAAAAAGATGGCCAATCTGCCGAAAAAAATCCAAGTGAAGGTTTTTGAATGCAATTGTCTTTATTTTGGCATAAGAAATACTGTCGTAGAATCAATTACCAAATCGTGTGCCCGTCGATAATTTTCCAAGGTTAAATGTCGAAAATGTCAGTTTTTCGCATAAAAATCCGAAACGGTAAATGCTTTAGAAAAGTGTTTTATCAAAACTTGTAGATTATGTCACCCGCAAAAAAAGTCATGACAATTTTTTTCTTACGACCCCACATTGACTACCAAGCCAATTTTGTGTATATTTCACTGGGTGCCAATAACTTTGTTTGTTATATCAAGTGTTTCTCTTGCATAAATATATTTTTGTATCTTATATTTATTTATCTTTCTGTTGTCCTGGGAAGTCCTAGGAAGGACTTTTATAGGGCTTTACAATAAGTTAGACATCTATCTGGCCGTCGGATACCGTGGCTATTATAATATAATAGCCAGTTTATTTTTTTTATTTTCGATTATTTTTACTTGGTTCGTCCTTTGGTTGGCAGATTTCAATTCAAAACTAATTTACAATGCGTAGAACACCATTTTGCTCAAACTGAAACCGAAACAATCTCGTCTGATTTGGAATCAGACTTGGATTTTGGCAGGATCTTTATGAGAATCATCGGTTCTCATGAAGATCCTGCTTGGCATCCAGAAGAAAACTCATCCGATGAAGATGGGAATGTTTCGGATGTCATTAGAGACATCCTGTGAGAGGTATCTCTTGGCCGCATGGAAGACTACTGGAAAACTAAAGGAATCTACAACATGGCGCTGCCTTGGACAATCATGTCCAGAAATCGTGTTCAGATCTTGCTTTCGATGCTACATTTTAAAAACAACGAAACAAGTAGCCAAACTAATCGACTACGCAAGATTGAAAAATTGATTGATCATCTTCAAACCAACTTCAAAGCTCTTTTTTACCCTGGCGAAGTTTTTGTTATTGACGAAAATCTAGCGCCTTGGAGAGGTCGTCTTTTATTAAGACAGTACATACCAAATAAGAGTCATCGATAGCGAGTGAAGGTTTTCACACTCTGCTCCATTGGGGGATATACATGGGCACTTAGAGTGTACACTACAAAATCCGCTACGGGTGAAACAGAAATCGGACAGGTCAAAAACGTATATACCGAACTTAGCCAGTTACTTCTCAATGAAGGAAGATGTCTTTATGTTGACAACTTCTATATCAGTTACGAATTAGCTCAGTCCTTCTTGCAACAGAAGACCCATGTTGAAAGCACCATCAGAGCTAATAAGCGAAAACTTCCAAAAGAAGTCCTCCTCGCAAAGTTGAAAAGAGGTAAAGTTGTTTCCAGAGAAGATAATGATGGAATCGTTGCTTTGAAGTGGAAAGACACCAGAGATGTAAGAATACTTTCTACCAAACACGCTCCAGTTTTGGTACCTGTTCCAAATAGACGCTCTGTAGGCATCCAAGAAGATAGTGCCCAGTCTTCCACAAGCTCTAATCCACCTCAAGCTACAAGACCAAGAACAACTACGCAAAGATTGTCAACTAAGCCTGAACCAGTTCTAGCTTACAATAAAGGAAAATCTGAGATTGATTTGTCCAACCAAATGTGTTCTTATACGCAACAACTTTCAGAAAAGGCGTGAAGTGGTACCGGAATTAGGAACGTCAGGAACGTCAGTAGTAAACGCTTGAGTAGTGTACAAAAATGTAAAACAAATCAAAATTTGCATACGCAAATTCAGAGAAAAACTTGTCGCTGAGCTTCTCAATATGCCATCATTTTCATCTCGACCAGAGCAGCCCCGAGCAAAGTATCACCATTTGAAGGACAGGGTGAATGATTCTAGGATTAAAATTTGCATAAAGTGTAGTGTTTGATATAACCACATAACTAAAGTAAAAGGTCGAGTTTTTGCTCGAAAGGAAGCAAAACATACCTACACTTTCTGAGCCGCGATTGTTTCAATCTGCAACATAAAAAAAAAACCTGAAGCTCAACAACATTCTAGTTCCTTTGAAAATAAAAGCAAAAAAGTTCATATTTTCATATAATGCTAAACTTTATTGTAGATATAAGATAAAAACATTGCAAATAAGATACAAATTGAATTTTGAAAACTTAACATATTTATTTTTAGATATGTTTTGTATTATGTATTAATTTGAATTAGGTTAGGTTAGGTTAAAGTGGCTGTCAGGAAAACGGCTGACACACTTAGACCATAATTAGGTCCGTTGTGATACCACATGATAGGAATGAGGAGATTATCCTCATTACGAAAACCATTCGGAGCTTTTTATGAAGCGAGAGAGACAGTGTATGTCTGTATTAGCCAGATCGCTTGGATCATTGAAAAAGTAGTCCCCCAGATGGAGTCTGCGCCTCTGTGAAAGAGCAGGACATGTGCAGAGGAGGTGAGGAATTGTTTCCTCCTCCTCTTCGTCCATGCAATTTCTACAGAAGTCATTTGAGAAAACGCCAAGTCTTGCGGCGTGTTTTTCTATAAGGCAGTGTCCTGTTATGACACCTATTACGGAGCTAATTTGTGATCTGCTAAGTGATAGCAAACTTTTAGAGCGCCTAGGGTCTAGCGATGGCCAGATTTCTTTTGTGGCCAGACATGTAGTAAGGTTTGTCCATCTAGAGTTTGCTTTCCTTGCAGAGTTTTGTTTTAGCAAAAGTTTACACGTAGCGATCGGTATACCTGTGTTCCACCTTTTAGGCAAAACGGGCATTAGAGTTCCATTTCTGGCAACTTCATCGGCTTTACAGTTTCCCGGAATATCTCTATGGCCCGGCACCCAAAGAAGGTGAATATTAAACTGTTCCGCCATCTCTTCAAGAGAAGAACGACAGTTTTGGGCCGTAACGGAGTTGGTAGAGACAGAGTTGAGAGATTTAAGTGCTGCTTGACTATCTGAGAAGATGCGTATATCCGATGTTGATATCACGTTTTCTCTCAGCCAAGACAGAGCTTCTTTAATTGCCAGGATTTCCGCTTGGAATACGCTACAGTGGTTAGGGAGCCGGAAGGAGAGACTTAAATTAAGTCTGTCTGAGTACACTCCGCCACCCACTCCTTCCTCAGTTTTCGACCCATCAGTATAAAAATGAACTGAATCACCTTTGAGAGGGTCCCCAACGTCCCAAGATTCTCTTGAGGGTATAGTGACCTGGAAACTTTTGTCGAAATTTAGTTTGGATGTGGTGTAGTCAGAATGACAAGGAATAGATTCATAGAAGTCTAGAATTTTAGATTGACCGATAGAGTTGTTGGTCCATTGAGAAATAGCTTTAAGGCGGACGGCTGTGTTCGCAGCCATTTGCTTGCCATATATATCGAGGGGTGTGAGGCTGAGGAGTATGTCTAGTGGAGCTGATGTTGTCGAGCGGAGAGCTCCACTTATGCACATACTTGCTGATCTCTGGACCTTGCTCAGCTGGTCACAGTACGTAACTTTATCTAGAGCAGTCCACCAAATTGTTACCCCATAAGTGAGAATCGGTCTTACGACCGCAGTGTAGAGCCAGTGAGTTATGGCAGGGGATAGACCCCATTTAGTACCTATAGCTTTTTTACAGGAGAATAAAGCAACAGTGGCTTTTTTAATTCTCTCTTGAATATTAGGTTTCCAACTTAGTTTTTTATCCAGTATGAGACCTAAATATTTGGCTTCATCTGAAAAGGAAAGTGGAACACCATTAATTTTTGGAGGATTTATCTGTGGAATTTTATATTTCCTTGTGAAGAGGACAAGTTCTGTTTTGCGGGGGTTTACACCTAGCTCACAACGTTCTGCCCAATTTATTAGCTTGTTAAGAGCGGTTTGAAGAAGTTCTGTAAGAACCTGGGGGTGTTTCCCTGATTTAGCTATTGCAAAATCATCGGCATACGCAATCACTTTGAATCCTTCACCCTCCAGGACAGTCAGTAAGTCATTTATGACCAAGTTCCATAGAAGTGGTGAAAGGACCCCACCTTGTGGTGTGCCTCTAGTGACAGATCTTCTAGTGGAATAGCCTCCCAATGCAGAGTTGATGACCCTACTTCCCAACATATGGTCTATCAACTTAATCAGTAGGCCGTCCACCTTCAAATTTTCCAGTGCTCCTACTATTGCACGGCCGCTGACGTTGTTAAAGGCGCCTTCTATATCAAGGAAAGCCGCAAGCGTGTACTCTTTATAATGCAGGGAGTATTCGATAGATCTTACTAAGGTGTGAAGAGCAGTTTCCACCGATTTTCCCTTACAGTAAGCGTGTTGTGCTTTAGAGATAAGGTTAAGCTCTATAGTGTCACGCAGGTGGATATCAATCAGACGTTCGAAAGTTTTAAGATTGAATGATAATAAGCTAATTGGTCTCAGGTCTTTTGGATTAATTTGGGAGTATTTTCCAGCTTTGGGTATGAAGACAACTTTCACCTCTCTCCATAATGAAGGAATATGAATGAAATTCAGACAACCAATCAGTATAGTTTCCAGTATAGGAATTATGATATCTGAGGATCTCTGAATTCAGCAGGTATAATGCCATTTGGTCCCGCGGATTTATAAGGTTGGAAGCTGTCTATAGCCCATTGGAGCTTGTCCCTTGTAATCAGACCTGGTATTTGATTGACCAAGTCATGTGACTGAGTGAATTCAGTATTAATTTGAATGAATAATTAAAAATAAAAACAAAAGTGGCTGTAAAATCTTTACATTCATGAAATTGCTCAAACCAAGTTTACCTAGCACATCACTGGGTGCCAGGGTTTTCGATTCGTATTTAAATTTCTTCCTAGTAGCTATCAATTTTGATAGCCAAAGCATTATACCTGGCTATCATACTTGATAGTCACGGCACCACTGAAAACATAACTGGCTATTAAATGTGATAGCCATGGCAGTCAATGTGTTAAGATTATATCGACAGTTCAAAAAACGTCAATTGTCGAAAATGGTCGTTTTTCACGTAAAACTCCTAAATGGTTCAAATTTTTGAAAACATCTGAATACAAAGTTTGTATATTATGTGCATCCCTACAAGATAACATTTTTTTTTTCTTAAAAATAACCGTTTTAAAGATATAATTTTTTTTAAAGCTTAACAAAAAGTTCAAATTTTCGTTTTTTTTAATTTTTACTCTTAAAAGCACAAGTTGTCGAAAAATCTTACGCTCAGTTTAAATATTCTCTTCAAAAAAATATGACACTTTTTTCCATACGAGTCAAATGTCGCTGTCAAACTTCACCTAGGGTTCCCGTACGTTTTGCTCGTGGATTGCCCGTGATCTAAAACTCTCCACTTTGGTTTTCACTCAGCTTCACGAGCACGTTCACGGGTGAACGAAAAAGCGAAATTCGTATGGGTCCAAGAGATGGTTCACAAGTATGTACTAGGCTTGAGACTTGTAAGTGGGGAAAAAAACCCAACCTGCACAGTAGTTATCAATATAGAGGAGTTGAAAATGTATTTCATGAATCTCCCCAATTCAATACAAATATCACCATCATTACAATATGCAGCGCCTTATATATTTGAGAAATACTAAAATGCTCCTATTTCGCTAGCTGAGGTAGAAATGGTTTTAGAGAAATCCCAAAATGGGAAAGTGCCGGGTGAGAATAGAATATCATTTGAATATTAAAAATCTATCAACCAAATTCCTAAATCTTCTAACCGTGGAGTACAACGCATTTTTGAGACTGGTGATGTTCCTGGAAGCTTTCGAAGATCATTTCATTAATTTTTCAACAAAGTGGCAAAGATATATTTTTGGCTCAATACTGATTAACCGACTAAGAGAGTGAGTAGAAAACAAGCAGATTTTGCACGAATTCCAAGCGGGTTTCAGAAAAACCATTCAACGATCGACCAAATTTTCTCTCTGGGAAATATTGGTGAGGTGACATCTATAAAAAGAGAAGGAAAAGGCTGTATGCATTTTTTTTGTACATTTTGGGCCAGTTTTCGACTTAATTCCCAGGGAAGCACTTTTCTACAATCTCTACAGATACAGAATCAGAATCTCTACAAAAAGACAGCCGTCATTAGGGTAATCTTCAAAGAAAATTTTGCAAGGGTTTGGGATGGTAAATTCCTCTCGGACGAGTTGGATGTTTCAATGGGCGTAAAGCAAGGATGCGTTCCCAGTACTCTATTTTTACTACGTAAATAGGGCAAGTTTAGGATTTGTGCAAAAAAAAAGTTCGAGATAATAATTTTCCTTAACATTACGATGATAGAGAACGCGAAAAAAGTAGGTCTCGCAATTCTGTCTGTCTGTCTGTCCATCTGTCTGTCTGTACCTCGATCCGCAGCCTAAACGGCTGAAGCGATTTTCTTCAATTTTTGACCTTAAGGTTCTTATGGGATTCGCTAGAGGGGAAATTGAAATATTTTTTTAGCTCAAAAAATAGCGGTACCTGTGATACAACCAATATACAAAAATTGATTTATTTCGAAAACGGCTCTTACGATTTCCCAAAAAAAATTACGAGGCACTTAAATTACTAAAATAAATAATTTGGTGGAAAAAAAAAATTATAACTGTTATTAACGGTACCTGTCATACAACCGATTTTTTGGTTTTCAAATTTCTCGTTAATTACTGCACCGATTTCAGCCAAAATTTTTATACAAAAGGTCGCTTACAATTTTAACAATTTTGCATATAAAACTTTTAGAAAAAATAATTTTTGGACTTTTAAATTTGTGTCAGTGCCGTCGTCGGGAGGATGCAATACTGGGAGTTTATAATAGATATTATGTGATTTAAAACAAAAATTAAATAAATAAGTAAGGAATTCTTACGAAACGTTGGGTAAAGAGTGGAATAAAGTCTTTTTATTCACACTCCAAAATCAAACAGCCTAATTAAATAATCTCAATATTTAAAAAAAAAAAATATTGAAATTTTTTTTTTGAAAATTCAATATCTTAAAAACGGGCTAATGATTTTTTTTTTTTAATTTTTGTGAGAAATTGTATTTTATTAAATACTAAAAGTTGGCATACCAAATTTTATTTTAAAAAATGTTCAAGATTTTTTATATATAAAAATTAATTAAAAAAAAACCGCTCTAACGATTTTTTAATTTTTTTTTTCATAAATTCATATTGATTAAACAAATCAGATGGCATACTTTTTTTTAGCTCTATCTGTTTTAGTTATTTAAATAACTAATTTATAATAATTCATAGTAATCATTTATATTTTTAGTTGTTTTAAAAACATTTTTTTTTAATGATAATGTTATGGAACCAATAAATATGTAGATTGTCTATTTCAAGCTACGTTGAAGTTGTAAGCTACGAGAGCAAGTTTTGTGCGATCCAGTCCATTTTTTGCTTTGTACATAAACGACACTATCGATAGTGTAAAAGGGGGATTTGTTATGAGTGGATAAACATACCGGGACTGATGTTTGCAGATGATTTAGTCTTTTTTTTTTTGAAACTATAAACGGTATGCAGCTAATGATAAATCGACTCGAACGCTAAACTGCAAAACCTGGAATTTCTCGGTTAATCTAGCCAAGTCAAAAATTATAATTATGAGAAGTAGGGGTGGCCGGTATTCCAGAAGTGAAAAGTGGAGGAGAAACCAATAGAGATTGTTAAGGAATATAAGTAAAGAGTTTTCCAATAGGGACGGGTTAATTTTGACAGCTCGTGGCGGCCATATTTTTTATTTTATTTTCTGTCAAAATATCGTCTTTTAATCAGTTACTAAAGGCAAATCATCATGGTAGGTTAGAGCGTCGAGCAAAACGTGCAAATGATAAAACTTAATTATCAAAACGGGTTGGAAGTTGATCCCAATTTTGGTCGAAAAATCATCTTTATCGATTAGGCCCATTTTTTGGATGAATGGGTTAGTGAACAAGCAAAATTGCCGGAATTGGGACGACACTAATCCACGCGAGATTCACGAGGTGCCAATGCATCCAAATAAAGTTACTGTTTGGTGTGGATTTTCGGCTGAAGGCGTCATCGGTCCGTACTTCTTCAAAAATGATGCTGGCCAGGCCATCACCGTCAACGGCGATCGCTATAAGTCGATGATCACCAACTTCTTGTGGCCTGAATTGGATGATATGGACACCGAAGACATATGGTTTCAACAGGATAGCGCTACGTGCCACACAGCTCAAGACACAATCGATATTCTGCACGAGTGGTTTTAAGGCATGGTTATCTCGAGCCGAGGCGACGTGAATTGGCCACCAAGATCGTGTGATTTGACCCCTTTGGGCTTTTTCTTGTAGGGCTTTCTTAAGTCGCAGGTCTATGCGAATAAGCCGCAAACCACCGCGGCCGTAAAGACAACATAATCGATGCCATCGGTCAAATTCAGCCCGATTTATGCACCAAAGTCATCGAAAACTGGTCCTTTCGAATCCGCGCCACCGAGCGAAACCGCGGCGGCAATTTGAACGATGTTATATTTCACACATAATGCCATTGATAGGATTCTCAAATAAAGAAAAAACCTTATTGATATCTCATATACAACTTATTTTATTCAATCTTTAAATCCACCCGTCCTTAATGGAAAACCCTTTACCTAGGAGTCGTAATTGCTTCTAACCTTAACTTAAATAAGCATCTAAAAAAAATAATGTAGAAAAATTTACTTCCCGTAGGTAAGTATACCAGAAAAAACTTTTTTTCACAAATATTTTCCTACAAATTTTTACTCGCCACTTAAATTTTATTTTTCCACAGTTAAGTTAGCTCTTAGCTTAGCTTAAAAAGTTAAGTATATGATTGACTTTTTCAATCATAGAAGAATGTTGCTAAAATGTATTGTTCTCCTTACCTCAGCTGGTACCTGCTCGCTCATACCAAGCACAGTAATCATCATCATCATCTTCATCACCAGAGCTATTATTCGTAAACCTGCTCTATTGCGTCCAATATAGAACTGGAATTTCCATAGTTTGCCAGAAGATTGAAAAACTGCTGCTCTGGGATCCGGGTGTATGCACAAGCACATTGCACATATAAGGTTGAGACAAAAATGTAATATTTCCTTAAGTTTTCTTTTCAAAATTATTTTCTTAAAGCTTCTTGTTCATTTTCCATTTCTTTGTTCTTGGCCGTATATTAGAATTTGTTCCATGCCAAGGTGCAGTAGTTGGTGTAACTTATATAGGAGTTGTCCTCTTTTATATTATTGTTTTCTTTTGGAAGAAAAAAAAAACTTCGTACCTTCCTACACAACCCATCAGGAGCATCTGGAAGAAAAAAAAACTTCGTACCTTCCTACACAACCCATCAGGAGGTAGGTGGGTATATCGTCAAGGATATAGTAGAGTCCTTCTGTCTGAAACAGAATTTGTCTATCATTTTGTCAAGCCAGTCACAGCTCACAGCCTCACAGCACAGCACATATTCGAAAGAGAAAGGGAAACAAAAAGATAAAATATAAAGTTTCATTTCAGGAGCCAGGCTGTGGTTTTTTTCTTCGTCTTGAAATAATGGTACGCACCAGCCAGTCTCAGCCTGATAGATCAGACATGTTCACTGTGACTGTACAGAGTTAGAGTTGGAGTTTGGAGTTTATTAAAACTTTTAAATGTTCTTCAAACAATGCTTACAATAAAATTTTTTTTAAAGAAAATAAGAATCTTGTTGGATTGCTATTTGCTTTGAGGCTTCTTACAGCAAAGACAAATATAGCTGGATTAATATTATAGGAACACATAATGTTCATTTATAATTTGTATTCACGTATGTATGCAAGCTTAACTCGTATACATGATGGCAAAAGTATTTCAAGACTCTGAAGAAGACCAGGAACCATAATAATAATAATAATAATAATAATGCGACGAAAAAGGGAAAGAGTATGTACAATGTAAACAAAGGTTTATAAGATGAGGGAGTAGATCTACTTTGTTTTTGCAAAATTTACCACCCGCTGGGGTACATCTTGGATAAGATTTATACTTGACAACAAAGGCTTACATATAGCAATATTATGTATGTATGAAAAAAAGATAACGAATGTTGAAACATTTGAAGAAGTAGAGGCAATGTTTTCCATCATCTCTCCAAACTCACTTCCTAGTCAATTCATAATTTACGAGTTGTATGATGTTGTGAACAATATCTTGAATGGAGAAGAGAATGAATGCTGATGTTGTAGTTAACATTTCAAAGACAAGCAAGGATAATGATTTTCTTTACATTTCAAAAGAATCAAATCATTGGTATACGTATCAGCCCGTACCCGTACCGTATACACTGTAATGAGAAGGATATATAAAACTTTTAATTTTGACTCAAAGTTTAAGCCGATGTTGGCTGTAGGAAGACAGGGTCTTATTTTATTTTAACATAGTGCTTATAAAGGGTGGTTAAATTTTAAGGGCCGATGTTATTTAGGAAATTATAGTCATTTCTTTATATTATGATAATATTGGTATGGTTCAATTATGTATGGAATAAAATATTGGCCAAATGGCACACCTCCATCCGATGGTCCAAATTTTCGATGACGCGCTGAGGCATAATTTAGGTTCTATGCCGTTAATGTGCCGAATTATCTCATCCTTTAGCTCTTGAATTGTTACTGGCTTATCGACGTACACCTTTTTTTTCAAATAACCCTAAGGCAAGAAGTCCAACGGTGTCAAATCACATGATCTTGGCGGCCAATTAACATCGCCACCACATTAGATAACACGGCCATTGAATTTGTCGTGCAAAAGAGCCATTGTTTCGTTAGCTGTGTGGCAAGTGTGGCACCGTCCTGTTGAAACCACATATCGTCTGCATCCACATCTTCCAATTCGGGCCATAAAAACTTCGTTATCATCTCACGATAGTGAACACCATTCACAGTAACTGCCTGACCGGCCTCATTTTAGAAAAAATACGGCCTGATGATGCCGCCAGCCCATAAACCGCACCAAACAGTCACTCTTTGTGGGTGCATTGGTTTTTCGACAATCACTCTTGGATTATCATTCGCCCAAATGCGGCAATTCTGCTTATTGACGAATCAACTGAGGTGAAAATGTGCCTCATCATCACTGAAGATGATTTTCTTCGAAAATTGATCATCCACTGTTGCCATTTCTTGCCACCATTCTGACCATTGACGACGCTTGGAATGGTCAAGAGGCTTTAGTTCTTGAGTGAATTGCATCTTGTAAGCGTGTATGCATAATGTTCATCAACGACGAGCGTGAGAGGTGCAATTGTTGGGCACGACGACGAGTTGAGGTAGACGGCTCTTCAGCCACACTATCGCGAACAGCAGCAATGTTTTCTGCAGTACGAGCTGTACGAGCATGCACTGGTGTTTTCACATCTCTTTACAGACCCGGTTTGCTCAAATTTTTGCACGATTTGTCCGATTGTACGCACAGACCCGGTTTGCTTAAATTTTTGCACGATTTGTCCGATTGTACGCACATTTGGACGATAAAATTGACCGAAAAAATCACGAAGTGCACGATAGGCATTTTGATTTGAACGCCCATTTTCATAATAAGCCTGAATAACTTTACCGCGTTGCTCGATTATGTATCTTTCCATGGTTCAAAGTGAGTTAGTCTGAAATTAAGAAATGTCAAATCAAATGCAGAACAAATCTTGACGTTTAGGTGTGCTTCACATTCAACATCGGCCCTTACAATTTAACCACCCTTTATATCTGTATAACGTATTACTTATACTTATACTGCAAAAAATAATTGAAACTGGAAAAAATAATTGAAAAACATCTTACCGAATATTGGTTAGCAATAATCTTCAATAAAAACAAACGCTAGTTGAATATTAAAGGAACTTCGGATCAATGCCGTAGCCAGGGGCGGACTGGGGCCAGTAGCGGATCTAGGATTTGGTTGTTGAGGGGGGGGGGGGCTTGGATTCAGATTAATGGCCGATTTCGTGATGGTCTTTTAAATATTTATAAGGTCACTAGGGTGCCCGCGACCGCTTTGCTGGTCGGTAATAAAAACTCAAAGTTCTCTTCAAAATGTTTATCTATTGTAACGCTCTTTGGTATACAACATTTTTTGTCTTTCTATTTGTGGAAAATATAAATACACTGAGGGTTTGCCTACTCTGGAGCATGCAACATAATTATAACTGCCCATGTAAAAAAACTGGGTATTCTAAGACTTTGCCACACACTTCTAAGGACTGGCATTGTAAAAGCAAGGCGAATTGGAAATTGAAGCCGTTTGAAATTGAATGGTAAACCAGATGGAATTAGCGGAATTCGGGGAATAAGAACGTCTTCTCCCTTATGATTTTCTTTTAAAATTGTGGCTTCGATTTCATTGTTCATTAAGCGCTGAACAGCAAGTCTAGTTCCGTTGCAAAGTTTTTGTTGATTTATGTTACGAAGCATGGTGATTGGCACACGGACTTTTAATCGTAAATTATGGGGTGGCATTCCTGGTAAATCTAGTGATTAAAGAAATTCTGTTGGATAGTTGACTACGTCGTCTTCGTCTATAATAGTATCGATAGACTTATAGGATACTGATTCACCAATTATTCCATTTTGAATATCCCAATTAACATCGTGAACATCTTTATTTTGTTCTGCCAGTATTGCTGTCCAATATTTGGAAAAACTTTTTTAATTAATTCTTTAGTTTGGGCAATCTCACAAAAATTTTCCGACAATGTTAATAATCCATCATCAATGGGCATTTTGCCATCTCCAATATTCAACAACTGCTTTGAAAACTCAACGGCCGATGAATCGTTTTTCAATTGGACGCGCATATTTATTGTCAATCTGATTGTTTTGACATATTAGGTGATTTCAAGCATGCATTTATTTTATCCGCTGGAGTTGATTGCGGAACTAAGTGCAATTTTGTCGGAAACTCCGGCCAATAATATAAAGACACCACCAAATAAATTTTGATTGTTTTGAAAATCTTTCAATGTTCTATTTAAAGCTTCCAATGACTTCTTATGAGCCATCGTGCATTCATCCCACACAATAATCTTACATTGTTGTAATACCTGTGCTGTTCCCGAGTTCTTTGGAATGTTACATGTGGGTGTTTCATTAATATGAATGTTCAATATGTTAACTTCAGCAGGCCGCGGCGGATCGCTTATATTGGCTTCCGCTTTCCAGTTTTTGTTTTAAAATGATAGGTTTCTAGGTGATCGAAATGTTTATGATCGATTTCAAACAAAAATTGGAAAGCAAAAGAGCTTTTGAGAATAAGACAATACAAATCCGCCATCCACCGCGCTTTCCAGATTCCGCCTACAGTGCAGAATGTGCAGTTCGACAACCTTACAATAAGGTAGCAGCAATTCCCGATGAAGCGAGCGCCAATGCTTTTTTGTTTTGTGACCGAAAACATAATGTACATATAACATGTACAAGTACATGCTAAAATCAGTGAAATTAAAAATATCTTTCCGGTACATCCGGTGCATCCAAAAAATAAAATATACCTTTCTCATCATAAACAGCTTTCATTATTTATAAACAGTGAATTTTCGTTTCGATTCTATAAAGAATTGTTGTTTTGCTTGATTTTTTACCTTGAATGACAATAATAAAATCTGAATTTTCGTTTTGATTCTATAAACAAATGTTGTTTGATTTTTCTTCGTTTTGTTGTTTTTTGTTACATTGAATTATGTTTCGCATACAAATTGTAAGCGGGCATAAAGTCATTTCTGTTTTTACTTACAAACCTGCTCCAGAACAATACCTTTCCAACAAAAAAAAAATTCATCAAATTCATCAAATTATTCTTTTAAAAAATACACATTTTCTGTGAATTAAAACAGTGGCACTTGCCAGCCTGAGACTTGTTAAGTTTTTTTTTACAGGTACAATCATTCCTAACTTTATTTTTTCTTGGATTTCAATGAAATAATCTATTTTGTAGCTCGTACCACTGGAAAAATAGAAGTACTATACAGTAGAGGCCGCTTAAGGTCACAATAAGATGAGAGCCAACAAACGTGGCTGTGATTGTACCCAATTCTGAAGATGGTTTGTCCCAAACAAAAAAATCAGATATTTATGAATGAGGTGAAAAATTCAAGCAGGGATGACTTAAATATGTATGCAGACTTAATCGGAAAATGTTGTCCAATTCATTCTAAAAATGTGATTGAGTTAATAGTCGTGTCGATATTTGGCACATAAAATTGAAAAGTTGATACAAAATTTTACAAATTTGTTAAATAAAACCCACGCACTTATTGACTTCTTGACTTAAACCTCCACCGATAAGGTATAAGATAATGTTAAAAAAATTGTTGATTAATTTAAAAAGAGAAAAACGAATTAATATAAAATAAATTCGTGACTTACAAAATTCTAAACCGATCCTCCAGATTAAGGTTTAAAAATACTGCCCTTGAGATCTACACAAAAAATAAAAATATCTACAAATTCTTGAAAACTTCGAAAAATTAAAAACAATTTGAGTTAATGTTTTTTTTCACCTACCTAATTTACTTAATTATTCAGTAATTATTAATTTAAGTTCATTGGTTGGCATATTCTTTTCATAAACTATAGATTACAAAGTTGGAAATCAAATACAAAATTTAAATTTAATGCTTTTTGAATTATGGTTATTAAGGACAAGCTGTTGTGACACTCAATTGGACCGATAAAATCGTTGCTTACTTTATATTTTACTGAAGGATTTCAATCTTCTATTTCTCTTGTCAGCAATTAAGCGTTTATGTTAATCAAACAAAGCTGGTGCACTCAGTAGTGTACGCAGGATTTTGTTTGGGGGGGGGGGCCTCAGTCTCAATTTTGGTGAAATTTTTTTAAGGTAGGTATCACAAAATAGCAAACAAAATTAAAGCCTTTCGTATTGTCAACCGTAGTAGCCCGTAGCGTAATGGTTAGTGCGTTCGACTGTCACGCTGGAGGTCTGGGATCGCTTCCCAGCCTCGTCCACCTAAAAACTAAAAAGTTTTTTTTCAGGGCTACTGCCTCTTGCGAGGAATTGACAAATCCTCCAAGAGTATCACTTGTCACGAATAAGTGCTTCTCGTCTAGCCGTTCGGAATCGGCATAAAATTGTAGGTCCCTTCCATTCCTGTCGAAAGGCGCACAAAGGAATGGTTGCGAGTTGTTAGTCACTAGGCCCTGGTTCTTCATGAGCCGTTGTGCCACCCGATTTATTTTTTATTGTCAACCACCAGAAGTTAGATTTCAATAAAAAAAAAAAAAAACAAAAGGAAAGGAAAGGAAAAATACACAAAATACTCCTTAGTCGTGAAATGAATTTTACCTTTCTTTGTTAAAAATATTTTTTGTAAAAATCTACTTTGAAAAAAATCCACTTTATCGACTCGATTTAAACAACTCCAACGGTAATAGGGGTAGGTGAAAAGTGTATTCACATTTTAATAAATAAAATTTCCATTTTTTCTTTAAATAAGCTCATAGCTATTGTTATAATCCGTGTTTTTTGAGAGAGTGAATATCAGCTCAGCTAAACAATAACAAAACAAAACGTTTTCATATTGGTTTCGCTAAACTCATGTTTTACTTAAGTACAGTTTAAAGAAGATAAATTATAACAATTTATTCCAATTCGATTTCTGTACTTATCAAAATAGAAGTTTATTAAATTATTGAACGTCAAAAAAGGTGCATTGACAAAATCTTTTTGAGAAGATTGTCTGCCTCTGATACAATTTAAAGGCAGTTTTTCGAAATGTCATCGATTGACTCTACAGCTTTCTTAATGCCTTTCTTAAGCCTCCCCTGCGTACGGCACCGGGTGCACTTATTGAAAGCTCCAAACGTTCTAAAACAAACAACAAAAACTATTCTTATGGGAAGAATTAACTGGCTGAACACCAATAGCAGTAGGTTCACTTGAGGTTGAAAATAGCTAGTTCAATTGACAAAGTCGAAAGGATGAACACAGTATACAGTCGAGCCCGTTCATAGCCATTTATGAAGATGAAATAAAAAAATGTTCTTTTATCCGACACAGAAAAAAAGAATAAATGACGATAACAAACAGAAAAAAGTTCTAGTGTTACTTTGCAGATGTTAATTATCAAACAAAATTCGGTGCAGTATAAAATTGAGAAAACTTCTACTTTTTGCTACAGGTAGGTTATTCAGGCAATTAAGTCGGAAAAAGTCATAAGGCAGTTGTCAGTAAAAGTAGAACAACAGATTCAGGCAAGATGATATTTGCGAAAAAATTAGTAATGATAGGAAGATGTACCTAATTCGCTTGGAACTTCGACCATCCAATCACATTGGGAAATGGCTATGCCTAATGGTGTAGTTAGCTGTGGATTAAGCTTGTATGTACATCACTGTCAAAGTCGAAAGATACAATATAATGTTTTAGTTTTTGCAAGAAATGTATGGTATGACACAAAGTTGAGGACTTTTGGTTGAAGTTTTAAAGTTACAGTCTTGTTTTCAGCCATCAGTTACCTACAACTATTTTTGTAGCTTTCACAAATGAAAAGGTTACCAAATTAAAATAATTATAATGTACCTTATTGCATCACGATAGGTTGTCAACATTACATCCTTACAAGAATTTCAAAATTCAAAGAGATATGGAATTATTTACTTTTATTGTGTATTTATGTTAAAATAAGGAATTCTTTTATTCAATTAACATTATCGTTTTCTTATATAACAGATCTTGCTTCAACTTAATTTGAATCAATTTAATTTTGTTTAAGTGCACACAATTAGTCATATTTTTGGTTTATCTAGCAAATGCAAGTCATTTTCAATGCCCCCATCCTTACTCTATGAGTGAAATCTGTAAATTTTTTTTTTAATCGACAAAAAAACTAATTATTTCATAAAAATCTCAATCAGTTTATTATTAAGTCGAAAATAAAAAAAAAAACATTCTATTTGAGGTAGGTACCAGTGTTACTGCAGGTTTAATTTTTAATGAAGCCTGGACGCTGAAAAAAGATTCATTTTGAAAATAAATGAGTCCCAATAAAAAATCTGTTCAAGGTGTATGATAAGACTTAATTCATTTTTTAATAACAAAAATAATTACTTTGAAATCATAAAACAATATATTTAATACATAAATATTATTAAACTAATTTATTTATCATACTTTTTTTTCAGAAAATGAAATAAAAGCGCTTGAACTTAAAAATTGGCTTAACCGTATTATATAAAGGGCCTTACCGATAATCATATTTAGTAAGGACTTAAATATTCCAGTAAATTAACCTTTTTTGTATTGATCACAAATAATATAATTACTATTTATGGAATGTTTAGTTTTTTGAAGTCAATCCCATATCTGATTCACAATTTAGAGTTAACATTAATATTAAGGTCGTACCACGTACAGTTAATTAGTTAGATTCCATACAATTATGGTTAATTTTACAGAAATATTTAAGTCGTCAGTAAATTTGGTTATTGGTAAGGCCCAAAGTGTTTATTTTAACTCTTAAAAAAAATGAGCCAAATCTAAAAAAAGAGTACCTGAGCCAAGCCTTTTAACTCATATGAGTCCCAGTGGTAACACTGGTAGGTACAGTTAAAAGGTTTCTAGATTCCAAATCTAAAGAACGTTAGTTCTTTATTATCGCAAATATCTGTCGCACCCCTGTTTAGCTTCTGCGTGCACGCAAACGTATGCGTGCATGCAAACGAATGCGTGCATACATTCAAAAAATTATAACTTCGATTATAATGATTAGATCTTCAATGTTAAGGTCTTGAAAGAAAGATGAGATGTCAGGCTACATTTTGTATAAAAATTATTGGGAAGGGGAACAAATTTCATACTAAATTGGTGTTGAAAGACCTCATCAATTTGATTTTACATTACATTTTTGCATTAATCCTTAAAAAATAATTCGATTTGGCCAGTTTATGAGGCTTATATTTTGAGTCATATTTTTCATATATTTTAAAAAGAAGTACTCAATTAAATCATTAATGTCAGACTTCATTTATGTGTACAAATATTTGCAAAGTTATACAGAAAATCATACTAAAAAGGTTATATAGTGAAAAATCAATTCGATTCTTGGCATAATAAAATTTAAATGTTGGTAAAAAAAAATTGCTTATGTGCGCGGGAATCGATAAATTAATGATTTAAACTATTGAATTTCGGTAAGGGTAGCATGTGCGCGCTTAGGCTTAGGGGTATTATTACTAAATCCCTCATCTGTTTTTGTCTATCTGCTCCGGTTTTTTGGGATATTCCAATCTGAAAATGGAATGGAGTTAAACCGTTTTTCCCATTTATTGGAGTTATGTAAAAATCAAAAGTGCTTGTTTTAATAAAAAATTACATCGATTTCTGAAAGTACTTAACCTCATCTTCAAATTTTACTTTTAATGTTTCAAATATCCCTTTGAGTTTTCGATTTATCTAACAAAATAGTTCCCCAAAAAAAGTGAAAACCCTTTTTAAATTTTCTAAGAAGAATATCTTGAAAACCGAAGCCCATATGACAAAGAAACGGATGACAAATTTGAGTTCAGCATAAAATAATGCCCCTAAAACACGAGTCTTACTGGCTCGTTTTCAATCGAAAACAGCTTAAAAATCAATAGATTTTTCTAGGATTTTCAGTAATTGTTCTAGTAAAAATGTGTTTTATGAACATTTTTTCACCTGTGCTAATTTATTATAAGCACCCTCGTAGAGACAAAACAAAATAATTTAAGTAGGTGTAACCACTTACTTAAGCAAATATCTTCACCATTTGATTGATTTATGAAAAAAAAAAACAAAAATGAGTTTGTTTCCCTTAACACGGCTTTTTTGTTCGTCATGATTTTTGATAATTATTCTGTTAAGTTTAAACACCAGCGTCGCTACTCGATTATTTTTAAAAGCT
Source organism: Melangyna quadrimaculata (assembly GCA_949320155.1). Lineage (NCBI taxonomy): Eukaryota > Metazoa > Arthropoda > Insecta > Diptera > Syrphidae > Melangyna > Melangyna quadrimaculata. Next base: position 152,342,385 of record OX439485.1, on the reverse strand, counting down.
TTACGTCAAAAAAGATGTCATTTTACCATTTTTTAAGTGGAATTTTTAAGTTTTTTTTTATTGTGGGAAATAAAAAAGAAAAAAAAATAATTTGTGGGAACAAAGGGAATTTTCTGACTCGGTTAAGAGATGTCTTTTAAAACTGCCCCACAGCACTGCACCAAAGTAAGTCTTTTAATATTTCTATTACCATTATTATCTCAACAAAACATGTGTATATGATGGTTGAAATGGTTTATTATTATAATTTTTGGAGAATTTCCAGAATTCAGTATGGTAATTTGTATTTTAAGAAATTCAATTCCACTTCTGATCTGTAAATTACGATAATTTTGAATCACAACCTCTATCAGCTATTTCGAATTTAATTTCAAAATGTCTCTTGCGTCAAAATACAAAATAAAATGATACTATTACACTTATTTGTGTTTATACCGTTAATATAGGCTTCAATCGCTGTGTAATTCCAGTACCTCTAACTACCACTGCAATTTCCTTGCACCAATTTAACCAACCGATTTCCATTATATTTGTCCCCCTTTCTCATTGAATCAGCCACAAAAACAAAACGAGCTCGACTATTCACACAATACACACATATACGCTGGTAACAAAGGCCAGCGCAGCGCCACACCGGCCACCGCCACGCCAGTGACCATCAGGCAGACACACACAATGCACACGGGACAAATAAAATGGGATCACCAGCCCAACAACAGAAGCTGTTTTCGTACTTTCATCGACTTAAAACATTCTAAAGAGCAATTACAACAAGCTTACATGTATTTTGGGTATCTAATTGAACTGGCCTGACAGACAGACAGCATAGAACGCGGTGGGTATATTTTTGTTTTACATAAATAATCGTGTATACGCCACGTACACATCCACTCTTAAGTCCTAGTTTAGTTGCTAGTCGCTACTCCGCAGAACTAAAGCCAATTTACGCGCGGCTAGCTGATAATAACAGCAGCTGAAATTGAAGCTGACCCATTTCCTTTTTTCGTATGCCAGAGAAAACCGCCTGGCAAATAGTAATTGTAACTTTTTAGTCGAACAACAACATGTTCTCTGATGAAAAACGCGAATGGCGGAAGATTTCAGGAACCATAGCAAAGGACATTGGATGGATGGTGATGCTGATGCGATGGCATACACACTACCTTCACTACATATTTGGGCGACGACGTTTAGCCATTAAATCCACGGATAAACATTATTTTTCTGGTTGGTCCTTTTAAAAATCTAACTTAATAATAGTAGCGGATTTATAACAAAATCTCTATGGGAATGGGCCAAGGGTCTAAGTTGAAAAAATTAAATGTCTGAATTTTCTACAACTCTCATTCAGCAATTAAAATGACGCTTTTACCAACTTCAAAGTCAAAGTCGTATGAAAAACCGTTAATATTCCCCAACACTTATTTATTATCTAAATAGTACGGGAGGCGGACGTAGGTTTACCTATCTCATCGCAGCTTCGGAAAAGAATGATGCCAACTCATAGCTTTAGTCTTAACATTAAACAAAACCGCTGGTCGGACAAGGTTTTTCAGGTGGCAACGAGTAGAAAATGCACTTTTTCGGTTGCATTTTTGGCTTAGGATACCTAAACCATGATGGATTTTTGTAAATAGGGATTTTTGTAAATAGGGTATCAAATGAAAGCCTAGACTGCCGTCTCTGCAAAACCAGTAGTCGGACAGACTTTTGTTGGCTGTTGCGGCGAGTCCGGCCACTTTTGTAAAAATTGCTATTTTCTTAGCCTTTGCATTTGAAATGCATATAAGTGGTTAAGGCTATTTTCTATACCATATGAAATAGTGTTGCATAGTTGTCCACGTTTTAAACGCAAATGATACAAAAATATCTGTTTTTACAAAAAGGGTCGGACTCACCGCAACAGCCAACAAATGTATGTCCGACCACCAGTTTTGTAAAGTGGGAAGTTTAAACTTCCATTTGATACCCCTTTTATAAAAATCCATCATGGATTAGGTATTCTAAGCCAAAAATGCAACAGAAATAGTGCGTTTTCTACTCGTTGCCACCTGCAAAAACCTTGTCCGACCAGCAGTTTTGTTAATGTTAAAACTGAAGCTATAAGTTGGCATCATTCTTTTCCGAAGTCGCGATGAGATAGGTTAACCTACGGTCGCTTCCCGCACTAAAAGGGGTTTCATTAAGGGCGGGTCGATCTTAAAATTGAATAAAACAAGTAAATCAGGCTGAATTTGACCGATGGCATCGATTATGTTGTATTTGAGGGCTGCGGTGGTTTGCGACTTATTTGCGTAGACCTGCGACTAAAGAAAGCCCTACAAGAAAAAGTCCAAAGGGGTCAAATCACACGATTTCGGTGGCCAATTCACGTCGCCTCGGCTCGAGATAACCATGCAATGAAACCGCTCGTACAGAATATCGATTGTATCTTGACTATCTTGAGCTGTGTGGCACGTAGCGCCATCCTGTTGAAACCATAACTCCTTGGTGTCCATATCATCCAATTGAGGCCACATGAAAATGGTGATCATCGACCTATAGCGATCGCCATTGACGGTGATGACCTGGCCAGCATCATTTTCGAAGAAGTACGGACCGATGATGCCTCCAGCCCAAAATCCACACCAAACAGTAACTTTATTGGGATGCATTGGCATCTCGTGAATCTCGCGTGGAATCCGACAATTATGCTTATTCACGTACCCATTCATCCAAAAATGGGCCTCATCACTAAATATGATTTTTCGACCAAAATTGCGAACAACTTCCATTTGCTCCAAAACCCAACTAGCGAGCACATTTGCACGTGTTGCTCGACGCTGTTACTCACCATGATGATTTGTCTTTAGTAACTGATTAAAGGACGATATTCTGACAGAAAGTAAAAGAAACAATATGGCCGCAACGAGCTGTCAAAATCAACCCGTCCCTATCGGAATGTTCGCCAAATATTTCGAGGGAAACTTTACATCATACCCACCTGATGATCCAGCGTTTCTGAACGAAGTCGATCATCCATTAAGGAAACCCTGCGGCCAAATCCACTACCTGGAGGAGGAAGCAGATATCATCGGAAATTCAAAGCCAAGAAAGTCAGGCGGACCAGACGAAGTCTCAGACTACATCCTGAAGAGGCTGCCACATGCAATAATGATCCTTTTAACGATCATCATGAACAACTGCATCAATAACTACTACTTCCCCCAAAGGTGGAAAATAGCTAAGATCGTAAGATCGCACTAATAATCGTGTGTCCAATTACAGGTCAATCTCGCTTCTGAAAAACATAAGTAAAATACTGGAAGAAGTATTACTTCGAAGACTAAAGAGGTTTTGCAGCGAAAACGCCATCATCCCGTACATGCACTTTGGCTTTAGGGAAAAGCACTACACTTTGCATCGGCTCCTGAAGTTCCAGCATGACGTCACCAAAGCGCTCAACAATCATCGTGTCACCATTGGATGCGCTTTATGGATGTCGACACAGCATTTGACAGCATATGTATTGAAGCCCTTATCCATAAGCTTACATTTACATTTACCCTCGGCAGAAATAAAAATTCGTTTGTCTTTTCTTACTTCCAGAAAATACTACGTACAAATTGACAACTGCAAATCACAAGTGAAGAACACGAGTTGCCCAAGGTTCGAAACTAGGCCCCTTTCTCTACAGCCTGATGAAATCCTGACAAGCCTGTGCCATCTGGATGCTGATGACTCCCATATACGTATGCCGCCACGACGTCTCTTTTGGTAGCTTTATGAAAAGTTGAGTACTACGTCAACAGACTCTACGTCTTCTACAAGAAATGAGGCATCTGGATAAACACCTCCAAATCGGAGCTGGTGTGTTTCAGGAGACCCAGTAGAGGCAGCCAAGTGCAGTAGTATAGTTCTGAAACTTTCGAAAGGATCTACAATAGCAGACAAAAAGAACACGAAGTACCTAGGCATCCACTTCAAGGAGTTGTTGAGCTTCAACCCGCACTCACGAAACGTGCTCACACAAGCCAACTGGGCCTTCCACCGGCTCCATCCATTGATGAGACGTTCCATCCATTGATGAGACGTAGAAACGGACAAAGCCAGAAGACGAAGATACTTATATGTACAAACAGCTCCTGCGGCCTGTAATCAGCTATTGCTTACTAGTCTGGTTCTCCATCTCGAAGACGGCCATGAAGGAACTTCAAATGTTCGAAAGAAAGTTACTCAAGGATTTGTCCCGCACTAAATTTTGATAGGCAGTGAATGAGACATCACAACAACGAGCGTCGTTACACAGAATCGAATATCATCCCCCTGCATAGGTACCTACTCCTTGAAGCAAAGAAGCTTGTAGGACTCACCAATAGTCACCCAAATCAACTGATAAGAAGGATGGCCACTCAGCAGTGACACCCCGAGCCGAGATAATTCAGTACGATGGAAATCCTGGTTGACAACATCATCACGGACAACGAGCCAGCAGTTTCATTCTACGCTGACACAGAGTCAGCATATCATCGCGGCTAAATGCCAACCCATTCCCCCACCAAAACCACAACTTGACAACCGGGATGGAAATCCCTGAGGACAATAAAGTCAGCCTTATATTTAAAACTAAGTATAAGATTAGGCCCCTAAGTGCCTTATGAGAAATAAATTAAAAGAAGCAGCGTCTTAAAACACCTAACAGTTTTTGCGTTATGCGCGGACAACGAATACTGAGTTACGATTTTATTTTCATTTATAGATTTTTGAATTCTTACGATTCTTTTAAATTTCGGTCTGCATAATGGTGGTCTGGCATAGATCCACTCCTGTTTATAATGTAGGCATAAGGCACCTAAAATAAGGATTCAACGAGTTCTTGGACAATTATTTCAGTTGGAAGGACGCATACAGATTTTCCTAGTAGTTTTTCGTCCACATACCTATCGTAGGTACAGTTTTCAAAATCTAGCTGCAGAACCGGCAGAACAACGACAGCTTCAGCAGGATAGGTATAGGACAGGGTCAGGTCGGTATGTATTTTGTCGTTGTTGCAAATATGACCCACCAGAGGCTATGAAATAACGAATGAGTTCGTTCGGCGTGTATATACTGAACGGAGCCTAAATGCAGTTGATCCAACGAAAGGGTCATCTGAAGCACATTACACTGCAACGGATTACCTGCTTTGGAGTCTCGTTCTCATCGTCGTCGTATAGTTACAAAGCTCCCATCAGAGCCACCTCCTTCTAAAATGCACCACTGACACCCGCCGGCCACGACCGTTGCCCGCCATTATTCGGGTAGGTACCCTTTTGCAAAGTGCATCCACATGAATAGGCCATGTTAGGTTGCCGCAAAGGATTTTTCGGCAGATATAATTAATGGCAAATGCGGGCGCGGTGTGGTGCGGCGTTGTGGTGGGGGCGTGGAAAGGGTGGCTGCGATATTATTTAAAGCTGAAATAAGACTGGCTCTCACTTAGTTACGCAATCCGGATTTTAGCACTGCTGGCGGGCGGTATTTAATAAAAACAACAAGTATACATGGGCTTCGGCTTAGTTTTGCTACACGACTTCCGTTGGTATTGGAATAGTCCCGTCCCGGCGTATACCATTCGTCATGACATTCTCTTGCGGGCAAAAGAGAAACTTGGAGAGTGCTCAGGGAAATAAAATAACGATGATTTATAGGGGCTTGCATAGAGGGAGTGTAGGAGAGCAAGTCAATGGGGGAGCTTGTTGCTGCAGCAATTTTAAGGGAAACTATACGACTATACAATACACATTGAGGAAGATTCCTTGACGGGACAAAACTCAGAGGAGAATCATTGTTTTGTAATATTGTATAATGGATAATAGCAAATGGATTAAATGATTTAGGATATAATATAGAATTTGCAAGTAGGTTAAACCTCTAGCTGTTGCTACGAAGGACAAAGCTAAAAAGATAATGGATTGCACAAATGCACATAACTCTCGAATAATTTAAACTCTAAATCTTAGAGCAGCTTATACCTTTATACTCGTCCCAATAAAAATATCGCTACATGAAGTGTGATTTTAAAGTGGCTTTTTGTATATTAGCTTTACTCTGATCAATTCTTTGATTTGAACGCACAAATCTTTAAAATATAAGAACACTAGCTGACCCGAGATGAGGGAGATGCTCTGAAATGCACCAACCACGATGGACAGATATAACTTCAAAATTGTCAAGAACTTTGTCTACTTAGGCTCCACTATTACCTCACAAAATGACATCAGTGCAGAGACCAAACGAAGAATTACTCTTACCAACCGGTGAGTTTTCAGTCTAAGAAGGCATTTAAGTAGTAACGACCTCTCTCAGAGAACCGAGGAGACTTTAAACAAGACCCTAAACATCCCAGTCCTGGGCATTGAAAAAATCGGATGAAAGTCTGCTAGGTAGGGGAACCTGGGGACACATGATCCCTTGGGAGACTTGATCCCTAGGCATTATCTCCATGATTTTAGTTCTTTTTTAAAACTTCGAAGTGGCAATACTCTATTTACCTCTGCATTCAAACTTTAGACGTGATTTTCGCTGTCCCAAACAATTATGCTAAAGAAGGCATTGAGTTTTGTGTTTTCACTTGAAAAATAGTTTTTTTAAGAATATTTAATTTGTTTTTTGTGAGTGAACAGACAAAGTCATCAGTAAATACATTTTGATACATTGAACTCTGTTAATTCTGGTAAGCCCTTGCTGATTACTTTAAATAAAATATCCAAGTTTTTCATAAAAATGGAAAAAAAAATTAATAAAAATGACCGAACGGGAGATTTGATCCCAATGAAGTAGGGGAGACTTGATCCGGGGATCAAGTCTCCCAAAAAAATCCAAAGCAAAGCAATTAAGGCAAAACGCAATATAAAAGCGTTTGTTTCATCATCAGAAAATGAAGACGAATTGCCACCATCCCCGGAATCAACGTTCGATGTTTCGTTTTATTCATCTAGCTGTGAGTCTGAAAACCAATATGAACCTACTTCTTCGTTATTTAATGTTAACGACTGTGTAGTAGTGTACATACTGTCTTTAAAAAAAGAAAGTTATATTGCACAGATATCATCTTTAACAGAACATGGTTATTAGAAGTTCGTTTTGCAAAACAAAAATAAATAATAACATATTTAATAATAACAGTTTAAGATGACATTTGTTTTCGGACGGCATCAAATTTTAAAGAAAACCAATTCTCCAAGCTCCAACTATCAAGTCCAACATTAAACGCTTCTTTTAATTGCAATAACCAAGTTTACCATACACGGATCAAGTCTCCCTGAATAGGGGACACTTGGTTACTTTGAATTCTTTGAGAAACACATACAAAAATGTATTTCATATTTCATAAATTCTATGTGTAACTATACAATATGATAAGCAATAAAACGATTTATATACCATAACATTCTGAAAGCAAAATATCTTTTATTATTCGAAATAATCAAAAAATTAAAAAGTGGGGATGAAGTGTCCCCAGGTTCCCCTATTATTAAAGCGGGTGGCAAATGGCACAGCGGATAAAGTATGTTAGACTGCTAGACTGGACGTGTGGGTTCGAGCCGCAGTCTAGGCAGCATTCTTTTCTTTATTCCCCAGTTTCAACTGGATGCCACCCGTCGATTTTCATGAGATAATTAAAATCTAATGTTTAATGCAATGTGCCAACAAAAACTCTTTCCTTTCCTTCTATTTCTTCTAACTAGTGCCGTGAATTGCATTTAAAAGACCTGAGGTCTTACAGGCATATATTTAAAATTATAAACATTATAACCGATATTTTTGAGATTTTAAGTTTTCACGCGGGAACAGGCGGTTTTGGGGTTTCCGGGTGAGATTTGGAATGAAATATCTGTTAAGGTATAAACTGTAAAATTCCATTGAAGGATGACTAGGATTATGATTTTTTTTTTTTTTTTTTTTTTTTTTTATATTAAGCGCGTGCAAAAGGGGTTGTGACTACCCTTAAGATGAAAGATGATATACACAGCACGAGCGATTACGTAGATTGGAGGGGATTTAAAAGGAGATACCGATGCACATTGGTTTTGAACGTCTGTAGATCACAATGGGAGGGAAAAATTGAGCTGGGTAGAGCATTCCACATTCGAGTAGTGCGACTAAAGAAAGAATCTCTGTACTTAACAGTACGTCCGAAATTGGGCTCAAGGGTAAACTGATGGGCATTCCTAGAAGCGCGAGTATTACGGTTGAATTGTTTAAGGGGAGGAATGCAACTGGCTATTTCACTTGAGCATTGTTTATGGAAATAACGGTAAAATAACAAAAGACATGAAACATTTCGACGGTGCTCAAGAGATGAGAATGTTTCCGTTATAGTTCTTTCACCTATCATTTTAAGAGCTCTCTTTTCAATTCTATCCAATATTGAAAAACTTCAAACTTCAAAAAAAAAAAGAATTATTATTAAAAAAAAAAAATCCAATCTTTGAGATTAAATTTTCGGGCGTGAAAAGCCGATTTTAGGGCTTTTTTATGGAACAAAATATTCTTTGATAGACAAATATTCGGATAATACATGTATTTCGAATCCATTTCATTACATATGTACACCCACTGACTCATCGCATTGATCCTTTGCTTTCCAGGCCTGCCTAATAGTCCAGTGCAACTATAAAAGTATATATGGGGGACCCAGTAGTTTGTACCAGCCCCAATTTTTTTTATTCAATAGAGAGTTGATCGAAGATGATAAATCTGTTTTTCGCATTTGCAGCATTTATCGTTTTCCTATTTTTATGTTAAATATTTGTTCGTTATCGTTTATATTTAAAAATTTGTAGGCCAATAAAAATAAAAATTTTTAATCAAAAATTAGAAAAACTTTCTAAGATAAGAGTTTCAAAAAATTATTCGCAGGCCCAGCATGAGTATATCAAGGGCAAATCTGTTGAGACAGCTCTTCATAAGGTGGTCGGCACGATTGAAAGATCAATCCAGTATAAAGAATTCACTCTAGGAGCTTTCCTAGATATAGAAGGGGCCTTCAATAATGTCGAAAGTAAATCAATTCGTCAAGCCCTAAACTCTTCGGGCATTGACCCATTGGTGTCTAACTGGATCGATTCTATGCTGCAAACAAGACTTGTAAATGCGGAAATGAGCGACAGTAAGCTAAAAGTCAGGACATGAAGGGGTACACCACAGGGATGGGTATTGTAATCACTACTTTGGCTCCTGGTTGTTAATCAGGTTTTGGTCGATATAAACCAAAGTGGTGTCAAAGTCGTGGCATACGCAGACGTTATCGTGATAATGACCTCTTGAAATTTTGTTTCCACACTTCTTGATCTCGTGCAAACCGCCCTTGACAAGCTCAGTACCTGTGGACTTAATGTCAACCCACATAAAACTAAACTGGTTTTGCTTACGAGAAAGCATAATATTCCAACTATTAACCCTTCCACTATAAATGGGACACCGCTCCATATCACGGGTACGGCAAAATATCTTGGACTAGCATTCTATACATGAAATAGAATTTTGGTAGGAACATCCATTGGATGTATACAGCCATCGTACGGCCAATATTAACGTATGCATGATTGGTCCGGTGTTCAGCGCTTGACAAAACCACCAATCTTAAGACCAAGACCAAAATACAAAGACTGGTGTGTATAGGTACAACAAGTGCCATGAGAACTACACCAACCACAGCCGTAGAAATTTTACTTTCGCTTGTCCCACTTGATCTTTTTACAAAAGAGCTGGCGGCTCTTTTACTATGGTCACCAGACAATAATTACCTTTATCGATATCAATATTCAAACTGACTACATCTTACTGCACATTGATTTCAACCCAGTTGCACTTACAGACTTTCAATTAGGATAACTCTGGAAGGAAAACCGGGTCACAAACGTAGATCATGTCTTCGAAGACGAAGTGATAGGCATCTTTTCAGAAAACCCACCCATAAACAAGTCGATAAAACTTTCGAACTTCTGTAGCGTCTTTCAAGCAGAGGTCATTGCAGTATGTGAAGCTGCAAAGCATCTCTCCACGATTGAAGTTACGGCTAAGAACATTGATTTCAGATAGTCAGTCTGCAATCAAAGCCATATCATCAATTGACACAAAATCCAAACTGATTGATTGCTGTCACAGCGAACTAAAATCGTTGGGCGCAACAAACTCAGTTACCCTTCGTTGGGGCCTAGGACATCGTGACATTTTTGGTAATAAAAGGGCAAACGAATTGGCCAAAAACGGGGCAACACTTGAACCGAGCCAAGTCATACCCTGGGTACTTAAGGCCTCTAGAACAAAAAAATGTAGAATTCGCCACAGTTTCTTAAAAGCCACAAGCGACCGGTGTTAAGCACTATTGAGTATCAAGAACAAAACAGACTATTTACTCAAGCTAAGCAGGTCCCAATTATCCTTTTTAGTTGGTATACTCACGGGTCACAACTCCATGGGAACTTACTTGAGCAGAATGGGCATCAGCTCATCTGACCTATGTAGAGGATGTCAAAACGAGGAGGCGGTGGAGGGCTCGTACCACTTCCTTTGCGAATGCCCCAGTCTAGTAAAAACAGAAGAGCAACTCACGAAGAATACTTATTCGACGAATTAGATAGTGTTTCTATTTTGCCACCTGCAAACATCATGAAATTCATTCAGATTTCAGGGTGGTTCAGGGTGGCTCCTTCTACCAGAACCCCTACCTGATACCTACCATGTCCTCTCACTCCTCACCCATCCTTTCTCCTACCCAAGTCAGCTCCCGCGGAGCACAATGGATCCACTGAGATCCGAGTGAGATGATTCGGCTTGCCGCTTCATCACCCCTGCTAACCTAACATAACATATGATACATCTATGGAAAGGCGGGTACTTCCTTCATCAGATCATATTCAAATTCAGGACAATAAAAACATTTGTAAAATTATAATTTGATTTAATCATAAAACTGGGGATTTCCTGTGTAATGCTTTTTTATGTTGTCACAATTTTATAGATTGAAACTTCCAAATGGAAATGTAATTTAATTTTCACCTCAAGTAAAAATTTTTTTCTAATTTTAACTGGATCCATATCTTTATAAAGAAACGCAATAAAGCAAACATCTCAGTGAAGTGTGGAGAGTAATTCATCTAACAAAATAGGTCAATCTTCAAAAAAATCCCACCAAATATTTAAATCGTAATTCAGATAAAACCAGAGCCCAAAAATAAATACCACACGGATTTAGCCTAAATCGATAAAAAGTGATTCATATATTCGAATGTATGAATAGAAAATAATAAATCGTTTGAAACCCGGCAATATTTACAACAACTGTCAGCGCAGAAACCACATTTATTTGGTCCTGGTCTCTGATTTTCATCCATTAAAATATGTAGGTATGTAGAACTGTTGGCATATATAGAATTGATCTGATATACGGGGATATATGGTACATTCTTCCTACTTTAGTTTTCCTCATTTTATCAAGAACATGGTCGTTTTATTGATTTGTGTATTTCGTCCTTTTTTTGCTACTGTTATTGTTGTTGTTTGCGGAAAAGGATGCCAAGAAGAAATTTTCTGATATAGGAAAGAAAACACGTTCCAAACTATTGGCTAAAAAGAACAACCGGAAGAAAGCAACACAACGCGCAATACAATGCATACATTTAAAGTACCTATATATACATATAAATATCTATATGAAACACTTAACACATCATTGTTGGACGGAAATGACGTCCTTTTCATCGTCATCGTCGTCATTACCGTCAACGTCATCATTGAGATCGTTATTATCTTCGCAAGTATGGACGTCGTCGTTGTTGCCGTTGCTACAGTTGTCTCTTCCATTATATGGGGTGGGTTGGGGAAGGAAGATGGTCCAGAGCTATGGTATTAGAAGCATCTTCCAAACCAGCCTCTGCCTTCAAACAATCGCAATGAGGACCTCATCCTTTTTGTACCTAATATAGGGAAGGCAGCTCATTCTTTTTCTCTCACACTTTCCATCTCTCTCTCTCCTTCTGTCTCTCTCTGTACTTTGGCAATTGACAGTCTTAAATGTAATCGATTGACATCCTGTTAATAGTGAACGTGACAAAAGACCTGCCGCTGTCATCGTTGCTGTCGTCTTCTATGTCGTCGGCGGATGTGGATGTGGATGGGTTCTTCAACTCTCAAGCTAGCTATTCTCATTTGATTTTATTTAATTTTTTTTTTTGATGGTGCACCATAAGGGTACTATTGCATTAGGTTTCCCCACCATCATCAGAATACTTTATGATGCCATCATCATCATATAGGTAGTCTGTATGGGGAGGGCATCACATCACAATGACAATCCAATTATGCAGGATTGAACTTTTAAACCAATTAACATAAATGACAATATGTAAAGGTAATTGCCTGTAAATTAATTCGGTAATAATTGAAAGCGGAATTTTATGTGTCAAAGGAACTAAAGAAGCTTTTTTGGAATTCTTAATTAGTACCTTAACTTACCGGGAGAATGTTTAAGAGGAATTTAAAGAATTTCAGGTATGAAAAGGTATAATATGAAGTTGGTGATATAATTTGAAAATTAAATAAAATGCTGGATAGCTATAATACATGTTCATCGTTCTAGGAATGAGGCAAGGAGATCCTCTGACACCTTTTCGTTTTCTTATACACTATTTATATCTCATTTTAAATATTATTTAGAAGACAGTTTAGTTAATTTTAGATGGCGCTCACAGCCCAGGATGGACTTCGGCCCCAACTAACAAGCCCCTCCAGCCAGCTCGGTCCCTAGCTAGCCGCTTCCAGTTACGCACACTGAGTTGGTTGATGTCGTTCTCCACTTTTGCGCGCCACCTGTTATGGGTTCTTCCTCTGCTGCGTACCCCATCGGGGTTGGATTCGAAGACTCCTCGGGCAGGTGCATTGCTGTCCATACGCTCCACGTGTACCAGCCATATCAGTCACAATATTTTCAGCTTCTTGACCAGATCTCCTGCCGCTACAACCCTCAATCGATTCGACCACCATCTTCTCGTGCTCCTACCGGGCTACTCTCTCAGCAGCTCTTGTTCGAGTCCGCAGCACTGCCTGTTAGGCCTCGTCCTTAGCTGTATGCGCTCGTCGGCACTCTTGATCGAATCAAGGGTTTTGTCGTGGTCGCCAAGTAAACCCCCAGCACATCAGAGGCGGCACTTCTGATGGCTTGTTAACAGTGTTTTCACTGGTCCTCTGCACTTGTTGCTGGTGGCGGACCTCCTGAGAGATTCTGGCGGTCTCTTGCGATTTAAGCTTCTCGACATCGTACCTTTTCACAGCATCTGCTCTTTGTTGTGTCGTCATTGATATCCGTATTTGTAGTCTAGTTACCACCAGGTAGTGATCCGAGTCAATATTGGCCCTTTGGAACGTTCGGACGTCCAAGATACTGGAAGCATGTCTCGCGTCTATTGCAACTTGGTGGATTTGGTTGACGGTTTGTTGATCTCGCGACCGCAAAGTTCCCTTGCGTATATTGAGGTGTGGAAAACAGGTGCTTGAGATGATGACATTCCGCCTCACCGCGCCGCAAGGTCTGCCAGCCTGTATCCGTTGCCGGAAGTTTAATAGTGCATGCCTTGTCCTCCGACTATCGAACCAAAGATGCCCTCCTTTCCTAGTCATACGTTGAAGTTACCAAGAATGATCTACACGTCGTACTTCGGGCACATATGTCTCCGTTGTCTCCAGTAGATCGTAGAATGCTTCTTTGGTTGAGTCATCTCTCTCTTAATGGCGGCGTGAGCACAGATCAGCGTAATGTTCTTGAATTTGCCTTCGATACGGATTGTGACCAGGCGCTCGCTTTTTCTTCGGAAGACCAAGACTTCTTGCCTTAGTCTTCCCCTTATCACAAAACAGTCACCAAAATGCCGCTGACCCGGCTCCTTGAAGTACCCGCCGTAGTAGATGTCATATGATTGCAGTCTCCTTATGCCCTCTCCTTCCCATCGCAATTCATGGATGGCTGTTACGTCAGCCTTTAGCCAGTCCAGGTTCTCCACTAATTGTTCGGCTGCACGTATTCTGTATAAGGGCAGGACGTTCCACGTGCATGTCAACTTTAAAATCATCCATATCCGAGTCTTCCTGTTGTTTCGGAACAAAGTTTTTTTCCGCGGTGGGGCAGTTACCCCAACGCACAACCCCCGACCTGGAGGGCCAGATCCTTAGTATAACTCCAAGGGTAGGGAGCCCGATAAACCGCTCCTTATAGGCCTACGAGCGAATATGTCGTGGTAGCCCATATCAAGTGTTCACTAAGTAGTTCAACCTAACTGGAACTGTAGAAGCCACCGTTGAAAGGAGAAGTGCCTTAGTGGTAAAACTTCTCCCCATCTCCCTTTGGCTGTCCCCAACAGCTTTCCGCAGGGATTAAGACCCCATCTCCAGCTGAGGTACTAGACAGAGACACTCTATGTTCACCACTAGGAGGTGAGAGTAGGAGTTGGTGGACAGAGGTGGGTTTTGAAAAAAAACCTGTGGACACTTGTGTACTTTTGAAGGCACATAACTACCCTTTGAACATCTATTAATAATTTTAGCCAAGAAAATATTTCATTTGGTCCCAGCATTTTAACTACCAGCAAGCAGCATTGGGTTTTTAAAGCATTAAATTCCACACAGTTTTTGATTCCCCGCATTGGACAGTGCTGTCAAGACCACGCATTATTATATCCTTTTTAAAACTTAATAATTTCATTGCAAACAAATAATATTTCTTGAACGAGTAGAACCCTCTATTTCACCCACATAACGGTACAAAATACAAAAACCTTTCCAACTATTTTTCCCAGCAGCGCAGCGGTGCGGCTGAGCGTTCAGACGGCTCACATTAGGCAAATCACTTATGAGTGATCAGCAAAGAAATAATTAAATACACGTGACGACTTCATTTTTGTGGTCACAACTCACAACCATACACATCTCGCATAATAAACATACACTCCGAAAAATTCAGAGAACCTCTATTTGACACAGGCAGACAAATCTACAGGAAAATAGGGTTTTCCATTCTCATATACACTACTATGTGAACATCTCCGTTAAATTGAATAGAAAGTTCTTTAGAGGAAAGTAATCAATGTTTCTGTGTTCATGAAGAACTACTCCCTTAATAAGAATAAGGACGAAAGAATCCCAACCACATGTAAGGCCTACATGCTCAAATAGATCTCAATCCCACAATCCCCACCAACCCATCCAGAGGGAGCCACATGAACTTTGGCTTTTTTTTTTTTGCGTTTCTTCTTCTTTAGTATGGAAAATAAATTCAACCCGTTTTCATTTGAAAATGAAATTTCGAATACACATCGTAAGGCGGATATAGAACTTAAAGGAAAAAGGACGAATAAATATGCATTTTGTAAACAAATTTTTAGGGCAAAGGAGAGGTGATAGGGGGATATTTCATGATGGAGGAAACTTCCTTTACAAACATTAGCAAAAAACGTCGACGATGAGCTTCAAATGCTTGCAATAATAATACTGCTTTAGGATATTCCCCTTATGGAGCAAGCTCTTTCTCTTCTGGGTTAATCGACCTAATTGTTAGATTAGGCCGAAAAAAATAAGGAACTTTAGAAAATATCCGTTTTTTTTCTTGTTGTACTTGGAACGGTGCTTTCCTTTTGAAAATAGTATTTATGGTTTTCCGTTTGCATCTGTGATTGTGATTGTGATACGAGTTGCTGGTATACTCTTTTTTGTTTGTTTGGCCTGAATCCACCGCCATCACCACCGCTGACGCCGCTACAGGAGGATCATTTTCAACAAACGCCGGATAAATGGTAATAAATTGACTTTTGTGCGGTTGTCTACATACTCTGCTTGCTAACACCCTCTTAGCCTACGTTATACACTGCGGTTCAGTTGTCATTTGTAAACTAAAGCTCTTTCAAGTTAGTGTTTTTCTTTTTTCTGGTAGTTTGCATACCGAAATAAGAAAAAAGGACTTTAAACCTATGAAAGTAAACATTTTTTCTGAGTGACGTTTCTTGTTCGTCTTTTTCTTATTAACCGCAAATCCCATTTTAGCCGCCTCCGATTTAATGCTCGCAAATGCGCCTGCCACAACTCGCTTCGTTCTGCCGACAATGTCTATGTCATCTGCATACCCAAGATATTGAACGGACTTTTGATAAATTGTACCGCTGGTGATGACGTGTGCGTTGCGTACAATTTTCTTCAAGAACGATTATGAATAGGTTGCATGATAATGTGTCGCCTTGCCTCAATCCTTTCTCAACATCAAAGGAATCAGTGGTGTTCTTATGGATTTTGACGGAGCAGCGAGATTTCTCCATCGTCATCCCGCAAAAAAGGACGAGTTTGGCAGGGATGCCGAGATATGACATGGCTTTGTATAATTTCTCCCTTTTCCCGCTATCATACGGATACACGATTTAAAAGTGGTGGGGGTGTATCGATCTGGAATTCCCGGGATTTTTCTAAAATCTGTCGGAGTGTGAACATTTGATCGACGGTTGACTTGCCTGGCCTAAGACCACACTGATAGGGGCCGATCAGATCGTTGACAAAAGGTTTTAAGCGGTCACACAGGAAAGCTAACAAGATTTAAGAAACGACGTTTAGGAGAAGTTAGTGCATTTCAGAGCATCTCCCTTTTTATGGATACCGAGGTTCCATTTGTCGGGCATACTTTCCTGCGACCAAATTTTGCGGATGAGGTGGTGTATGCTCCTAACCAATTCATCTCCCGCTGATTTGAATATTTCAGCTTGTAGGGAATCCGCACCAGCAGCCTTGTACCTACGACTTAAGTTTGGATATCGGCAGCCGCATTTCGGTTAGGTCGGGTGGACAGAACTCTTGGCCATCATTGTACAAGTTGAATCGAGTGTTCTGCCTTCTAGCAGTATCTTGGCTGTCTTCGCCGCTAAGCAGTTTAGAGAAGTGTTCTTTCCAGATCCTCAGCACTAACTGACTACAGACTACTTCCATATTCCCACTCTCATCTCGGTAGGCTTCCGTCTAGCTTTGTATCCTTAGGTGGATCGTTACACCCTCTGATAAAATTTCAAATATCTCCCTTGCCGCTACAACCCACAAATGACTCGATCACCCGCTTCTCGTGCTCTCTCTTTTTCCTCCTGAGAAGTCACCGTTCCTCTTTTCGTTTCAGCCCATAGAGCTCCCTGGCTACTCTCTCAGCAGCTATTGTTCGTGTCTGCAGCATTGCCTGCTAGGCCTCGTCTGCATGCGCCTGCTGGCTTTCTACATCGAACCAGGGCTTTCGTTGTGGTCGCCTAGTGAAACACAGCACATCAGAGGTAGCACTTCTGATGGCTTTTTGACAGTGCTTCCACTGGTCTTCTACACTTGATGCTGATGGCGGACTTCCTGAGAGGTTAAGTGTTACGTGGTCCGCAAAAGTCCTGGTGGTCTCTTGCGATTTAGCTTCTCGACATCGTACCTTTTCATATGATCTGCTCTGCGTTGTGGCGTCATGAATATCCGCATACGTAGTCCAGCTACCACAATGTAGTAATCCGAGTCAATGTTGGCCCCTCGGAACGTTCGGATGTCCAAGATACTGGAACCATGTCTCGCGTCTATCGCAACGTGGTCGATTTGGTTGACGGTTCGTGTGTCACGCGACCGCCAAATCCCCTTGTGTATATTGAGGTGTGGGAAACAGGTGGTTGAGATGATGACATTTCACCCCGCCGCAAAGTCTGCCAGGGCCAGTCTGTATCTGTTACCGGATGTTTCGTCATGAAGGCTGTGTCATCTGACTATCGTACCAAAGATGACTTCCTTTCTGAATCTTGCGTTGAAGTCACCAAGAATGATGTTCACGTCGTACTTCAGGCACTTTTAGCAATCAGCCTTACATCTTTTTGGTGAATTTCAGCCCACTTATTAACATTTGAAGAGTTGGAATTTTGGAAGTTAAATAGAGGGTCCTTGTATTTTGTTCAAATCTAATAAAACCTTTTTAGTTGAAGTGTAGTGTATACTCTACTTCAATTTTTTGTCTGTACCATACCGAAATGGGATTTGAAAGCAACAAAAATTAAGGATATATATATGTATGAGTAGAGTATGTCCCATGAACTATAATATTTCTTTGAATACTTGTGGATAAACAAACAAATACTCACAACATAATAAATGTATAGCTTTTTCTTCTTTTCTTCTTTTTTTTAAGAGTGTGATGTGACCGAGTTAGAGAAGAAGTTTTCAAAAGTTTCATTTTTCATTCAATGATTTTTAATTTATCAATGCCTCTGAGGAATACTTAAATACTAATGAAATGTGAGGAATTAATCGATTAAAATTCCTTGTAAGTTTAATATAGGTAGAAATTGGTAAAAGGGAGGATTGTTTTTTTCTTTTTTGTAAGTTAGCTATCTAGGTATTTAATTTAAAAAAAAATCTCTCAAGTTTTCATAAAATCCGGAAAATCGATTGGGAAATAGGTACATAATTCGTTTTCAATTACTTTCAATTGTGACTGATATTTGTGTATGTCAGCCGTGAGTGCAATAGTGGCTTAAATGCAATTTTATCGAAATTGAGTTTGATGCGAAAATCAAATTTGTATCAATAAATAACCACCATTTCTGCTTTTAAATTTATTTAATTTTCGGCTTCATCACATAGTTACAGGCCTTTTGTACTTAGGCTAAACTCAAAAAAGTTTAAAGCCATTAGTTTTTTGTCAGCGGATTTACAATGCGACCAAGATTTGAGTTGATTGAGAAAAAAAAATATTTTCCAAATATTTACATCCCCGATGATTAAATAGAAGCATTAAGTTTATACGGTGCAGGGAAAGAATTCCGCGGGAATCTGCTCCACATGAGCGGAGCGACGGAGTCGCGTGAGCGGGACAGAGAGGACCCGAAAAGGAAGTTTAAATCCTTGAATCCGCGAAGCCGGCCACCCGAGGTACTGTTTAATACAAATAAACCGAAAGCACACCAACTGACAACATAGGCGCCTGTCTGGCGACTGAGTATACCCCAAGTGGAGCAACGTTGTATTATGCAAGCAAATATTAAAAATTCGCGTGGTTTAAGGTGAGAAACAATTTCACAAAATTTAAGGTGAAATATATTCTCGCTCTCGGTGGGAATTAATTCCACTTTGAAAAGTGGAGCAGATTCCCACTAAAAGTGAAATAAATTCCTATGTGAAGCAGATTTCCGTGGAATTATTACCCTGCACCGTTTATACACATAGAGGAACCACCTCAGAGTTAAGTTATCACCAATCTAGGTGGCGCCCTAATTTGCATCTAGCATAAGAACCAGTGATAATCAATACAAGTGCCATTTGCTCCTTAAGGTAGACTATTTCAACTCTTAGGTAGACTATTTTTGAAAATAGTGAGTAAATAGTCTACCTTAAGGAGAAAAGGGTTGTTGTATTGATTATCACTGGTTCTTGTTCCAGACGGATTAAAGGGCGCCACTTACATTGGTGATAACTTAACACTCAGATGGTTCCTCTCATGTGTATGTGTAAAAAGTCAATGATAGGAGTCACAAATTTAGCGAGAAAAAAACAACCATTCAATGTAATTAAAATGACCAAAGACCACGTTTTCTTCACTTTAAAATTGAAAAAAAAAAAAACATTTCAAATAGAAACATCTCTAGAGATGGACTTAAGGTTAAATAGCTTAAGATTCTAGATTTTCAAAATTTAAAGACAGAATAAGAAAGTATTATATTGAAGAAATTTTTCCATTTCAAAGTGTTTGTGTTTCTTAACGAATAAAGTGTAAGCCTAACAAGCCTCAACCTAAAAACTGTATATCCCGATGGAAGACCTAAATTTAAGCATGGAAAAGAATAAGAATTTACCGGACCTTCTTGCATTGAAAAATATTAAGTTTCAACTAAATTACAGGAAACTTAACTAAAAAGAAAAATAAAAAAAATGAAATAAAAAAACTTGTTTTATTTAAAAATATTTGGCCAATCTTTACAGATTTTTAGTTATTTAACATTTTTCCTCTGTGCAATAGTGGCATATCTGACTTTAAATTAGTTATAACGGTATTTTGGAGGATGATGACTATAAAAGCTATGTTTCTTTGTTTCAAAACTACAAGTGTTTGAAAATAACCTGTTTCTTATTTTTGCTCTACCGAAAATAACGAAAAATGCAGTTAGGCACATATTGCACTCACGGCCTCATATCAGGGTACTTAAAACACAGCGATTAATGTACAATCCTCCGAAATTTTTGTTATGGGAGTGAATCAGAATTCTGAGCTTCAAAATGCTGTAAGTCCAAAAGTCTTCAAGACATATTTTTTAAATACTATATGACCAACAATTTGAATTTCTGTTTTTTTTTCTACAAAGAAGGTAAAAATATATTTTTGTAATTCTATTTGTGCAATAACTTATTCAAGTACTATTCACACCTCCGTCCGTGCAAATTAAGTGCAATAATTTTTGTTCATCAATGTTTTCATTAAAACTATCAATAAAAACATTAAAATTTTTGATAATAATAATGTATACGGTCTTCTTTAGCTTTAATTTTGTAACTCTCTTTGGCATCAATCTAATGAGGTTTTCAAAATTTTACCATTATGAAACCAAACCTGTTTGTTTAACAACCAAATTAATATCCTTAACGTATAAGTGTTTGATGGGTCTCAAATCAAACTCAGGACCATTTCAAGTCTTGAATTGTTTATAGTTGTACAGGGAGGTCATTATCCCAGGTCCAGTATACCTTCCGTACAAAATAAAATTTAAAACAATAATGGTACACTGGGGCGTATACGTACTTTTTATTATTTTATTGAATTTTAAATGAAAATGTACCAATAATTCCAGGAAAGATAGAAATTTTCGTGGAAGGAAATGCTTGTGGTGGATTTTTTTTAATATCTGAAAGGTTTTCGACAACCTATATGTCCTGATATGGGGAAAACTGGTCGTCAAGCGGCGGATGTGTAAAAAATGTTTACCCGATTACGTGGCCAACTTTTTAGCGGTTAAATTTTCTAGTATCATAACTTTCTACTGCAATATCACAACATCTTCAAAAATGTTTTTAAACATTGGAAATTTAGTGTTTTTATAATTAAAATAAGCGATTTTCTTCAGAACACTCCAAAAATGTATAAAAAAGAAAAAAAATTGAAATGATATTACAACTTTCGTCATAACATTTTTTCCTCACAGAACATTAGTTTCGGAAGTATATGTAGATAAATTCGCGTTTACCAGTATTGCCGATTTTAACAGGGTCTCAGAAAAAACTTAAAATAAACACTATCAAATATTATTTTTTTTTCTCTGCTAACACGATAAAGATAGCTTCTCCTTCTTCTTCATTTTTACCGGCGATTGTCATGATCTCGAAGGGCGGACCACAACTGCTGCACCTAAGGTTCCATTTGTGTGTTTCGCCGGGCTGACCTCAGAAAACGCTGACGAGCCTCCCGGTTTTGGATTGTTCCATGTCTGAGGCCAAGTAAATTCCAAGTAAGTACCAGATAAGTTAATCATACTGTATTTTGTCCAAGATGGTATTTTTGAAGTGTAGGCTCCTCGGATTCTCTTGCTTCTTAATCGATCACGCTTTATCACTCCTGCTGTTATGTGAAGCATCTTCATTTCAGCTGCCGTCAATTTACTCTCATACTTCTTGTACATTATCCAACACTGTGAACCGTATGTAAGTGCTGGACGAACAACTGACGTGTAGAGCTTTCCTTTCAGCTTAGGGGGCATTTTTCTATCACAGAAGACGGCAGAGTTTTCCCGCCACTTCATCCACCCTACACGTTTACGCGATGTAACTTATGATTGCTCCATCGTCAGCAAAAAATAACTGATTTTCTTTGGGTCCGTCACATTATCCTCAAACAGAAAGTCAAGGACAGTAATAAAGAGCAAAGGACTCAAGACGCTTCCCTGGTGCACACTTACTCTAGTTGGGAACTCTTCGGTGATTCCTGCGAGGCATCTTACCTTTGTTTAAACTTGCTCGTACATGTCCATGATCATCCGCACGTAGACTTCCCTAACTCCTCGTTACCTAAGTGCAACCCATATATCTCGCGGTTGTCTGTCGAATGCTTCAATACCAATACAATATGCAAATCTCTATGAGGAATCACGTTATTGTTTCCTTTCTGATTCTTATACTCTGAATAGCATCTGTGGTTGATTTACCCGAAACAAACCCGCACTGATCGTCAGACAGCCGTATTATTTTTCGTAGGCGGCCATCCATTATCCGCTCAACGATCTTCATGGTGTGTGACACCTGCTAACACGATAAAGATAGCTTCTTCTTCTTCATTTTTACCGGCGATTGTCATGATCTCGAAGGGCGGGCCACAACTGCTTTTTTTTGCCGGGCTGACCTCAGAAAACGCCGACGAGCCTCCCAGCTTGATCAAACGGTGGCTGTCGCAATTTCGTGTATAACCCTTCCCCTTGTTAATGGGAAGAAGGTAACTTTCCCTCCACTGATAAGGCATTTGGTCGCCGCTAGATAAGTTTGGAGATGAGAATCATGAGCCATCTAGACCCGATTTCTCCCATCTTTTTCCAGAACTCAGATCGTTTCTCGTCTGGCCCAATCGCTTTTCCCTTTTTGATGTTTTTCACCGAATCACTAACTTCTTCGAATGTGATGTCGATTACTTCTTCATTGTTAGGTGCAGCTATTCGGAAGTTTGAAGCATTATTAATATGAAAAAAAAATTATGGAATTTGAGTAAAAACCCTTTTTTTATAATTTAAACTGTTTGTCTCAAGCCCAACATAAGTACTTTATTTAAAATCTCAAGATTTGTGAAGATTTTTGAGGTACAATATAACAACTTCCATACAGGTAACAAGAAAAGTCAAATGTTTTATAAATATCCTTCGCCAATTTGATTTATCTTATTACACAAGTAACTTGACAACTTAATGTCCTCTGTCCATACATTTTTCATACTCAAATTCCTATCCTAATTTTACAATTCCCTTAAAACACACAAAAAAAAGGGTTAAAAATATACTTAAGTTGAATGAGATCAGAACAAATAACTTAGGCTGCAGTAAAGTAATTTTTTTTTTGTGCATATACATAGTTCAGCGGATGAAAATCCTTTTTTCTGTATAAAAAAAGACCAAGTTAAAACAAACACAATAATAATAAATAAAAAAAGTAGGAACAATGGTTCGGGTGTAAACTAAATTTTTGTGGTATAATTTACGGTCTCCTGCCAAGCGTTGGGCATGATTCCAAAATGTATCTAAACAGAAAAGAAAAACTGATGTTGACGTGGGAGAAAGGGATATAATATATGAAGTTGCACAAAAAGTATGAGGGACAAGCGAGAAAAAAAAAACTAATTCCACGGGTAGGCATGGCAATACCAAAAGGTAGATTTCCAGACAGGATAATGTTTTAGTTTGTTTGTTTTTCACTATTTCACTATTAAAATTCAGCACGGGACTGAGCTGCAGAGAAAATTTATTATCATAATGAAGTTTTTTATTTGTTGTGTTTTAAGACTTTTTTGTCGTTGTTTTTAAGAGAAGTGAAATTATGTAGGTGCCAAAAACTTGTGTTATGTGGGCTCTTTTTACTTACGATATAGGTAGGGTAAAGGTGTCAACAGTGGATCAAGGTACACAGTGAATCATTTCCTCCTACGCTGTTACTTTTTATTTTAAAATGGATCTGGAAAAGAGAAAAGAATAAAGAATACATTGTTAATTGTTCTGCCCCAACCTCGTTATTTTGTCTGACTCACATCGAATTTAATAACTTAATTATGTTTGGGACGAACACTGCACGTTGTAATGCATTGCTTTCTACATTTCAATTACTTTTAGGAATCGGTTGTATGTTGCACGTTGCGGGCGTGAAAAATAAAATGATACACGGGCTTATAAAAGAAAAATGGCGATCGGGTGTCAAAAAAAAAAATGACGCCCGGGCGTCAAAAAAAAATGAAAAACGGTAATAATTTTATAATAATATTATAATTTTATAATAATTTCAATAGCCCGCTATTTGGGCTGCTGTCATCTTTTGATATTTGACAATTTTGAGCTGTTCGGCCAAGGTTAGTGATGTGAAGAATCGAAACCGTGTGCGTCGCTCAAGAACAACTGAGAATATTGCTGCTGTAGCCCGTAGTGTTGACGAAAACCTGGGTTTTTCGATTCGAATGTAAAGAATATTATGTCTTATTATGACGTATAGCACGTACGAGAAATAAAATTATAATCTTGTCTTCTATTTTGATGTACATTATATTGTATGTACCAGCTTAAAAAAACAATCTACCTCGCGAGCAAAAAAATGGAATCACTCAAGTGTGCCCTCTAAAAACAACAATGGCGATGGATACAATATCTATAAATAATTGTTAATGGGCTAATTTTGAAGCTTGAATTCAAAACATCAAATTAAGGGTAAAATCATAAAAATCCATTGGATAGTGTTCGCGCTATCCACCATAATAACAAAAATTACAAATTATACTTGTTTAAATTAGGCAAGAGTTTGAAACATTGATACGCACTAAATGCGCCTTTGGTGTTGATTGTGCTGTTAAAAGTGAATTTCAACATAATCTTAACTTATTAGACCTCCTAATCTGTAGTAGCCCGTAGCGTAATGGTTAGTGCGTTTAACTGTCACGCTGGAGGTCTGGGTTCGCTTTCCAGCCTCGTCCACCTAAAAACTAAAAAGTTTTTTTCAGGGCTACTGCCTCTTCCGAGGAATTGACAAATCCTCCAAGAGTATCACTTGTCCCGAATATGTGCTTCTCGTCTAGCCGTTCGGATTCGGCATAAAATTGTAGGTCCCTTCCATTCCTGTCGATAGGCGCACACAGGAATGGTTGCGAGTTGTTAGTCACTAGGCCCTGGTTCTTCATGAGCCGTTGTGCCACCCGATTTATTTTATTTATTTTTTAATCTTTGACAACAATGGAAACCACGCCTGTAAAGTTAGTCAAGTTGTCACACTACTGCAACAAGGAATAAACCAATGTACTGTGTACCGTCAGCTAAGCCAATCTTGCATATTAAAGATCTACGGAAGGTTTAGACAAACTCGTAGGTTAGTGTGTAGGCCAGGATCTGTGTGCCACCGGATGTTATGACAGAATCATCGCGATGGCGTCTCTCCGAAATCGTGCTTTGAATAGCGTTGACGTACAACAATAGCAGAGACAGGTACGATAAAGACTCGTAAGTTAATGGACAGTTAGCAGACGACTAAAGGAAGCAGACCTTACTCCAAAATGTCCCGCCACGGGACCAAAATAAACTACAACTCATCGACAAGTTCGAGTACGATTTTCACTATGCACTACAATTGGGAAGTTGAGCAATGTAGGCGACTTACGTTCTCAGATGAGTGCAGAGAGGCACTAGAGAGTTTTACACAGATTCTAGCAAGGGGCTAGCAAGGGTTAACAAAGGCTAGAAAAAGGGCTTTGGACCTGACCTTTGACCTGCCCTTTGACCTGCCCTTTGACCAGACTTTTGATCTGACCTTTGACATGCCCTTTGACCGGACCTTTGACCTGACATTTGACCTGACCTTTGACCTGACATTTGACCTGACCATTGACCTGACCATTGACCTGACCTTTGACCTGACCTTTGGCCTGACCTTGGACCTGACATTTGACCTAACCTTTGACCTGACCTTTGACCTGACCTTTGACCTGACCTTTGACCTGACCCTTGACCTGACCTTTGACCTGACCTTTGACCTGACCTTTGACCTGTACTTCGACCTGACCTTTGAACTGACCTTTGACCTGACCTTTGACCTGGCCTTTGACCTGACCTTTGACCTGACCTTTGACATGACCTTTGACCTGACCGTTGACCTGACCTTTGACCTTACCTTTGACCTGACCTTTGACCTGACCTTTGACCTGACCTTTGACCTGACATTTGACCTGACCTTTGACCTGACTTTTGACCTGACCTTTGACCTGACCTTTGACCTGGTATTTGACCTGGCATTTGACCTTACCTTTGACCTGACCTTTGACCTGACCTTTGACCTTACTTTTGACATAACCTCAAAGATCAAAGATAAAAGATCAAAGATCAAAGATCAAAGATCAAATATCAAAGATCAAAGATCAAAGAACAAAGATCAAAGATCAAAGATCAAAGATCAAAGATCAAAGATCAAAGATCAAAGATCAAAGATCAAAGATCAAAGATCAAAGATCAAAGATCAAAGATCAAAGATCAAAGATCAAAGATCAAAGATCAAAGATCAAAGATCAAAGATCGAAGATCAAAGATCAAAGATCAAAGATCAAAGATCAAAGATCAAAGATCAAAGATCAAAGATCAAAGATCAAAGATCAAAGATCAAAGATCAAAGATCAAAGATCAAAGATCAAAGATCAAAGATCAAAGATCAAAGATCAAAGATCAAAGATCAAAGATCATGTTCATGTTCATGTTCATGTTCATGTTCATGTTCATGTTCATGTTCCTGTTCATGTTCCTGTTCATGTTCTGTCCTGTTCTGTTGTATTCTGTTCTGATCTGACTAACTAGAGTCCGTGTGATATGAAAAAGAATACAAAGGAAGGAAATTAAAAGGGTCGTATGATACTGAAATTCCATGGTGCTTATAAAATGTTTGTTTTTGGTGTACAGAGACATTCCTGATAGGGTATCGAAACGTGTCAAACAAGTTTTTACAAGACAGGGCCTCAGGAGTGTTTGAAAAATGTTTGGTACTGAAATGCAGCAAGAGCTTGTTAAGTATGTGACAAGTTTTCCTCGTCTAGATTTTCCCTACTGAAAACTTACTACGGCTTTGCCTAAACTAGACAGAATCTTGGCATTTCGCCAGCCGGTTAGGTACATATAAATTGTTCGAATGTTTCGTTCTTGTAAATTAACCAAACTGCTCTTTCAAAAGTTCTTCACAAATCGATTAATTCCAAGACTATAAAAATGAAAGCAAAAAAACTAAACAAAAAACAAAACATAAAAAAACATTGAGTATTGTTCACATTTTCTTTCTATTTTATTTACGGCTTAAAAATTACAAATTATTCCAAACTCAACTTTGCATCAACTTAAAACAATGAAAATACTCATAATTCCCTCTCTCTCTCTCACTCTCTTCCTCATCAAACTTTATAGACAAAGCAAGTGAAAATACATAATAAAAATATTATTCTATGCGTAATATTTACTTTCATTTTTTTTTGCTGTGTATATAAAATTCAAGTAAATTGGAAAAGTTTCTTTCCTAAAGACAACTTGGTAAATTATTGAATGAGAATGAGAAAACTTTAAATCGCATTCATGTGAAGGAACAAAAACAACAACAACAACCAAATAGAACGGACGGACAAACAAAAAATCAATTTAATATTTTTGCACTTTGTTCAAAAATAAAAAAAGAAAACTTTGTTTGAATTAAAATAAAAAGTTGCGAGAGAAAAGATTGTACACTTGTTGTAGCCAATGCAAGCCTTAAGTTCTCTCTCTCTCTCTCCATAAAGTATAGTGTTGAGTTTAAAAAAAAAGAATTAAATTCAATATAATGAAGCAAATGTAATCAAATTCAAGGACACACACACATAACCCTCGGAACAATCCAAAAACAGAAGCTTGTTAAATTGTGTTTTGAGTGAAGCAAACTATTTTGACACACAAAACCAAACATTGAATAAATTTTCTCAAATTCAAAATAGGTATCTGCAGTCAACTCCGCTGCAATCCGCTTAACTGAAAACATCGGTTACCTGAAACAAGAAATTTATTCCGGAGCCTTTTTGGGAATTTTTCTCACAAACTGCTTCGCATATCTCCGCATGATTGCAAACTGCGGATAATTGAAACAAATTTGTATGCCTCAAATGAACATTTCTACTTATTCAAGAAGTAAAAACGTTGAACGTTGAATTTTAAATCGAACACACATTTTGAATTTGGAATGTCAAATTTAAAATGTCAAAATCTCATTTCTTGTCATTCCCTTCTGGTGCCAGTCGTTTCTTTTAAATTTTTTTATTTTTTTGGTTTATCCTCAAATATGTTGGACAGAAAACTTAAGGCTGACGCAATATTTGTGATTAAAAATGTAAATCCATTGTTGTTTGAGTTGCTCATATGGAAATATAACTATTATGACACAATACAAAGAATCATACCTTAATTTTTTTTATTTTCAAGCTAAAATAAATTTAACTTGTTTCGACAAAACTCCGCTTATTTGAAACAAGTTTCAGTTATCCGAAGTTCGGTTAACTGAAAACTCCGCTTAACTGAAACAAATGTTCTGCAATTATGGTGTTCCAGTTAAGCGGAGTCGACTGTATATTCATTTATGTATGTATATGTAGAGCTAGTGTAATTTGCTAAACATAACACGGAAATCTTGTTTCATCAAAACAAAATGCTTTTTCAGTTTCTGTTGGAGTTGAAATTGCTTCTGTTCTCAAGCACGTTGCTGCCTCGAACTCGAACAACAACAAAAAAATGCTTAAACTCACTTAGACATCAATCACTGTTAGGTACCTGTCACCTGGGGTAGTTCTCGTCTTTCATCTTGCCAAGTGGTAGATATCATTTCAGTTTGCACTTTTTCACAAAAAATATAACAAAACAAGTCGCTTTCAACCAAATATTAGTTTTTTTTTTGTGGATACAATTCTATAAAGGTTAGTTATGGGTTGCTTAAACGTGCTTAAATGTTTTGAATGGTGCATAATGAGACCCCTAAGAACTTAAGCTCTCTAGAAATGGTTATTGATTTATCTAAAATTTGTCTATATTTGAAAAGCATCTTAAGCACATAAATCCTCACCTGGCTGAAAGAATGCCAAGTTTCTGAAAACTTACTTGGGCCCTGCCTAAACTAGTCAGAAACTTGGCATTCTTTCCAGTTTCGGCAAGGCCCTAGACAAAGAAAACTTGTCAGATACTTGGCAAGACCTTGCTGGATTTAGTACCAAAAATTGAGACGAGCGAAACTTTTTAAACACTCGTGAGGCTCAACCTAGTAAGAACTTTTCTGGACATGTTTCGGTACCCCGTCAGGTCCGCATTGGACTGACGAGCAGAAGATCTCAGGATCAAGTCCCACAACTGTTTTGTATGCCTGATGAGGCAAATAGTTCATAATCGCCAAGGCCCTTGTTCTAGCCTTCACTAACCCTTGCTTAGCCCTTGCCAGATTAAACCTTTCAAACAGGAAGCAAGGAAATTTCAACGCCCTAGTCTCGAACTTTAATTTCCTTGATTTTGGTTAAAATGAAAAATTTGATAAACGAAAAAACAACGAATATTTCAAAACTTCATTCAGAAAAAAAAAAACCATCGAGGAAGATTGATTAGGTTTTAACCATTTAACAAATTTCCCTCGTTTTCTTTTGGACACCATTTAGGAAAGAGAGAGGACATTGCTCAATGAAAAGGGTTCAGTTCAGTTCAGATTCACGCTGCTTGGATATGGAAATTGAACTAACAAAACAACCAAACGCAGTTTGCAAACTCTTGCCTTCACGAACCAACGACCGACGACGTCGACGACGACGACAACGACATCATAGCAATGTGGACATGAAGAGAATTTATATTTTCTTTTTGTTGCTTTTTTTTTTTTTTGTATTTTTTTTATATGTTCGGTGTATAGTTGGTATCTCCATTTTTGCAGGATGGCAATTGTCCAGAAGGTAAATCTGTTCGATAGAGCATGAGTTCGTTTGGCATAGAAAGGAAAACATCCATTTATCAGGGTCCAATGTTCACTTTGACAAAGGTTCATATATATATGAGTATGAGTATAGCTTTATCGTTGGAAAGAAAAGACTATTCAAAAAGCAAATTTGTATTTAGTGTATAAGAAAATAATAGGAAATAGCAATTTGATAGGAATTTTTTTGGGGAACATATAAAACAACGTCAATGAATTTGTAATTAAGAAGTTAAAATAAGAAAACTCAAGGATCGAACTCATTTCAAACGTTTTATCGAATCGAAATTACATAGTTGAACTCCCATTATTATGTGTGTAGATACACAAAAATTTGGCTTCCTGTTTGATATGGCCACCTCCTAGATCAAGAAAATGATATTATTAACGCTCTTACTCGTCTAGTTTAAGAGATAAACGAGTTTAAAGATAAAGAACAACTTTGAGTTTTCGTAAAAAATTATACATCAATGAAAAGGTGGAACCTCCTAGATCATGAAAATGATATTATTAACGCTCTAACTCGTCTAGTTTAAGAGATAAACGAGTTTAAAGATAAAGAACAAGTCGATTTTTTAACTTTGAGTTTTCGTAAAAAATGATACATCAATGAAAAGGTGGAACCTCCTAAATCACGAAAATGATATTATTAACGCTCTAACTCGTCTAGTTTAAGAGATAAACGAGTCTAAAGATAAAGAACAAGTCGATTTTTCAACTTTGAGTTTTCGTAAAAAATGATACATCAATAAAAAGGTGGAACCTCCTAGATCACGAAAATGATATTATTAACGCTCTAACTCGTCTAGTTTAAGAGATAAACGAGTTTAAAGATAAAGAACAAGTCGATTTTTCAACTTTGAGTTTTCGTAAAAAATGATACTTCAATAAAAAGGTGGAACCTCCTAGATCACGAAAATGATATTATTAACGCTCTAACTCTTCTAGTTTAAGAGAAAAACGAGTTTAAAGATAAAGAACAAGTCGATTTTTCAACTTTGAGTTTTCGTAAAAAATGATACATCAATGAAAAGGTGGAACCTCCTAGATCACGGAAATGATGTTATTAACGCTCTAACTCGTCTAGTTTAAGAGATAAACTAGTTTAAAGATAAAGAACAAGCCGAATTTTCAACTTTGAGTTTTCGTAAAAAATGATACATCAATGAAAAGGTGGAACCTCCTAGATCACGAAAATGATATTATTAACGGTCTAACTCTTCTAGTTTAAGAGATAAACGAGTTTAAAGATAAAGAACAAGTCGATTTTTCAACTTTGAGTTTTCGTAAAAAATGATACATCAATGTAAAGGTGGAACCTCCTAGATCACGAAAATGATATTATTAACGGTCTAACTCTTCTAGTTTAAGAGATAAACGAGTTTAAAGATAAAGAACAAGTCGATTTTTCAACTTTGAGTTATTGTACAAAATGATACATCAATGAAAAGTTGGAACCTCCTAGATCACGAAAATGATATTATTAACGCTTTCACTCGTCTAGTTTAAGAGATAAACGAGTTTAAAGATAAAGAACAAGTCGATTTTTCAACTTTGAGTTTTCGTAAAAAATGATACATCAATGAAAAGGTGGAACCTCCTAGATCACGAAAATGATATTATTAACGGTCTAACTCTTCTAGTTTAAGAGATAAACGAGTTTAAAGATAAAGAACAAGTCGATTTTTCAACTTTGAGTTTTCGTAAAAAATGATACATCAATGAAAAGGTGGAACCTCCTAGATCACGAAAATGATATTATTAACGGTCTAACTCTTCTAGTTTAAGAGATAAACGAGTTTAAAGATAAAGAACAAGTCGATTTTTCAACTTTGAGTTTTCGTAAAAAATGATACATCAATAAAAAGGTGGAACCTCCTAGATCACGAAAATGATATTATTAACGGTCTTACTCTTCTAGTTTAAGAGATAAACGAGTTTAAAGATAAAGAACAAGTCGATTTTTCAACTTTGAGTTTTCGTAAAAAATGATACATCAATAAAAAAGTGGAACCTCCTAGATCACGAAAATGATATTACTTACGCTCTAACTCTTCTAGTTTAAGAGATAAACGAGTTTAAAGATAAAGAACAAGTCGATTTTTCAACTTTGAGTTTTCGTAAAAAATGATACATCAATGAAAAGGTGGAACCTCCTAGATCACGAAAATGATATTATTAACGGTCTAACTCTTCTAGTTTAAGAGATAAACGAGTTTAAAGATAAAGAACAAGTCGATTTTTCAACTTTGAGTTTTCGTAAAGAATGATACATCAATGAAAAGGTGGAACCTCCTAGATCACGAAAATGATATTATTAACGGTCTAACTCTTCTAGTTTAAGAGATAAACGAGTTTAAAGATAAAGAACAAGTCGATTTTTCAACTTTGAGTTTTCGTAAAAAATGATACATCAATGTAAAGGTGGAACCTCCTAGATCACGAAAATGATATTATTAACGGTCTAACTCTTCTAGTTTAAGAGATAAACGAGTTTAAAGATAAAGAACAAGTCGATTTTTCAACTTTGAGTTTTCGTAAAAAATGATACATCAATGAAAAGGTGGAACCTCCAAGATCACGAAAATGATATTATTAACGGTCTAACTCTTCTAGTTTAAGAGATAAACGAGTTTAAAGATAAAGAACAAGTCGATTTTTCAACTTTGAGTTTTCGTAAAAAATGATACATCAATGTAAAGGTGGAACCTCCTAGATCACGAAAATGATATTATTAACGCTCTAACTCGTCTAGTTTAAGAGATAAACGAGTTTAAAGATAAAGAACAAGTCGATTTTTCAACTTTGAGTTTCCGTAAGAAATGAAACGGTGGTGAAAAGGTGGCACCTCCTAGATCACGAAAATGTTATTTTTAACGCTCTAGCTCGTCTATTTTAAGAGATAAACGAGTTTAAAGATAAAGAACAAGTCGATTTTTCAACTTTGAGCTTTCGTAAAAAATGATACATCAGTGAAAATGGGGCGCCTCCTAGATCACGAAAATGATATTATTTATGCTCTAACTCGTCTAGTTTAAGAGATAAACGAGTTTAAAGAAAAAGAACAAGTCGATTTGTCAACATTTAGTTTTCGTAAAAAATGAAATGGTGGTGAAAAGGGCACCTCACCAAACTGATATTATTAACGCTCTAACTCCTCTAGTTTAGAGATAAACGAGTTCAAATATAAAGAACAAGTCGATTTTTCAACTTTGAATTTTCGTAAAAAATGATACATCAATGAAAAGGTGGAACCTCCTAGATCACGAAAATGATATTATGAACGCTCTAACTCGTCTAGTTTAAGAGATAAACGAGTTTAAATATAAAGAAGAAGTCGATTTTTCAACTTTGAATTTTCGTAAAAAATTATACATCTATGGAAAGGTGACACTTCTTAGATCACAAAAAATATTAAAGTTTTAAGGCCCTACGACACGTAGTTCTCCTCCAAATCGATTTTCGTATTTATTTATTAGTTTATTTTTGTAATCAAATTAAATATAGAAAAATGAAATATTGTTCGGTTTTGATGATGAAGTTGCATCAGAATTATTTTTTATTCTTTTATTAAAAAAGTTAAATGCCATAAATAGATCAAATAGCATCACAGAGCCAAACATACAATTCACCACAAAAAAAAAAGTCCTTTGATAAAAAATAAAAATAAACAAACGCATTCAATCAAATATAAATTAAATTAAATTCTTATTCGTTGAACCAAGTATCAAAGATTATCATCGCCATCGATTCGAATGCAAATAAGTTTATCATCCTTCGGTTTAAAATCAACAGTAAAATGCAAAAAGGACATTGAACTCCTCTCAAAAAAGACTTTCTCCACCCAAACTCGAACTCATCATGGAATAAATTTAAACCCGCACAAATAAATATGGAAATGAGATGTATGTATGTATGTATAGATAGATATAGGAAGTGGAAGTAGACACAAAAAATCAATAGAACTGTCATAACCATTTTCTGTCATCTACAGCAACAGGACGATGTGGATGTGAATGTCTCCTAACACTTTTTTTTTTTGTTTGTATTAAATACGAAATAAAATGTTGTAGAAGAGGCGAGTTATGCATTCGTAAAAAAGAAAAACAATTTAACTCAAAATTAAAATTAAACACGATAATGGTAATCTACAGAGTCATATTACGATGATGGTACAAATGATATGATATGAGTTGAAACATTGGCTGGGGTTAAAAGAGGGCATCCCGGGACGGGACAACATTTAAGGCCAGTGGGTAGAGATAAATGAAATTCATAATGCAAAAATATATTTGGGTGAATATTTAAAAATATTAATATTTTGGAAACACGATAATGGTAATCTACAGAGTCATATTACGATGATGGTACAAATGATATGATATGAGTTGAAACATTGGCTGGGGTTAAAAGAGGGCATCCCGGGACGGTGGCCTCCAAAGACACAAGTTT
Organism: Melangyna quadrimaculata; assembly: GCA_949320155.1. Lineage (NCBI taxonomy): Eukaryota > Metazoa > Arthropoda > Insecta > Diptera > Syrphidae > Melangyna > Melangyna quadrimaculata. Next base: position 152,308,215 of record OX439485.1, on the reverse strand, counting down.
CAGGATGTTCTTGGAACATTATTTTTCACAACATTTAAGGCCAGTGGGTAGAGATAAATGGAATTCATAATGCAAAAATATATTTGGGTGAATATTTAAAAATATTAATATTTTGGAATCCAAATTTTGGAAACCTCGATGTTAACAACTTGCTAATAGGACCATTATAGCTATTTACAACTCTATAATAACCTCTTAACAAGAAGGGACTGTATTTTATGAAATAACATAGAAATCATGAAAATTACAGCACGGGATAGGGTGTTTGATTTAATTTAAATCGAACTTAAGCGATATATAATATATAAAAATGAATGTTTGTATGTTTGTAAATATGTTATAGACTCCGAAACTGTCCAACTAATTGAACCCAAATTTTCAGTATATCTTTGGTTTAAGTCCGAGCGTGTTCCTGTGAAGTTTGTTCGAAATCGGTCTGGCGATTTGTCAAACAGGTGCAAAAATGCATTCCGGAAGGGGTAACTTGAAGGAAATCGATGGATATCTGATAGAAAAATGTGTTTGAGAGGTTATATTCAGGTTCCTAGATGACAGCCCGATGGTCAAATATTTTTTTCGCCACAAGCAGTAGCCAGTGTTAGTTGCAATAGCGGTTGCAAATAACAAGAATCCATACTGATAATTCATAATAATAATGGAAACTTATGTACATAAGCTTAGCACAAATTGGGCGAAAGTTGAAAGTGCATTAATTGCAGTTATAGATGCAGTTTAAGTTGGAAGACATTAAATTGATTCTAAGAAAAATGTATTTTAATGTATTTTCAGAAAGAGAAACGGTAGCTTGCATCTAAATTTTCAGTAATATTTCATAAAAAGTTAATGTATTGTAAAAAAAATAAAAAAAAAGTAAACAGGACATCTAATCAACGTAAATTATAAATAATAGCCCAATTTTTTAATACTCATTAATTACTCGCTTTTAAATTTTAAAAGCAAAACAAAAACAAAAACAATACAAACACTGAGTAGTCTGATTTGTTTTTGCTTTGCTTTTAAAATAAAAAAGTGAGTAATTAATGAGTATTAAAAAAACATGGCTAATAATATAAAGGAGAATAGGCATTTTGGTCTACCTATTGCCCACGAATGAGATATATATCGTTGGAAAGCTTAACCCTAGTACATCATTTTTGTGTATGGACACGAAGCTGTAAACCATGGGGTTTAGGCAGTATATGGCAATAAAGATTGCAATTAGAGCGAAAATTAATTGCAATAGTGTTCCATTGAAATGACAGTATTGCACTTTTTATGAACTGGATAGACCCCAAAATAAAGAAACTTTTATGTCAATGGAAAATAATAGCAAATAATATCATGGTTGGCTAATAATTTGCTTAACAGAACAGCATGAAAATTCTACTTTTTTTATTCAATTAAGCAAACTTATTGAATGGGAATAATTGTGCGTCTAGTGCCCACAATTGACATATACAACGTTGGAAAGGTTAGTTCGAGTGCATCATTTTTTAATATGGATACAGAACTGTAAACCATGGGGTTTATATATTAAAAAATATAAATCAGTTCGTCTTTGTTTATTCGACTTTGCAAAGTGTTTTTTCTTATATTTTTGGTCGCTTATTTTAGCCAACTCCCATTATTTAGGTCAAACAAAATACTCGTACGTTGGTACACTCCATAGTACCTAATCATTTTCATAGGTCTCGTTTCTGGGCACTAGGTAGACCAGGTCCCATATATTTTTGCCCATTCTCCTTTGAACAATAATTAATATTGACCCCGCGAATAACCCTGAATTTAATAAAAATGGATGGCACAGCATTTTACAATAATTCATAACATAAGGAGGTAATAGAAACTATAAAGTGGGTAGAAAATTGTAGGATGAACATTGAAAACGGCTATGCACAAAAGAAGTAACAGTTGCATTTGCATTTGAAATAAACGGATTCTGGTCTATTATTTCGTTTTTTTTTTTTTTTTTTTTTTTGTTTCAAGAAGTGAAGCAAGATTCGCAGGGTGTACGTTGCACCTAGCTATTATAACAATTGCAGTTGCAGTTATAGATGTAGTTTAAGTTGCAAGAAATTAAATTGACTTTCAGAAACAGATACTTAATTGTATTTTTCAGAAATCGTACCAACATTAGCAGGATGTACACTGTACATGTTAGTGAGAAATTACAGTAAGAGTTACATTTGCAGTAATAGCTTATTTAAAGTTAATTTATTGCGAAAAAAATTAAAAACAAAGTACACAGGCCAAAAATTCGCAGAATGAACATTGAACGTGGCTATCCACAAAGTACAGCTGCATTGCATTAAAAAAAAAAGGAATGTGGCCTATTAATATCAAGCACATACGTTTAACAAGTGTACAAAATCAAAAATACTGAAACAAAATTGAATTTACAATTATTGTATTTTTTTTTTTTTTTTTCATAAAAAGAAACATGACCATTTTTTGTTGTAACAACACAAATTAGCTGTGTGAACTTTTAGCCAAATCAAAAATTCAGTGTTATTAGAAACACCAAAATCCGTTTGTTCGTTTTCGAGAAAAATTGAAAAACAGGTTTAATACACATCACAAGTTATTTATAACTTGGTCTTTTGGCTCAAGACTATAAAGTGGCTAAGCGTTTTACTTTATTGATAGAATAGAATAGTTTTTTTTTATTATATGCGCGCACTAAAGGGGTTGTGAGTTGTGACTACCCTTAATATGATTGAACACAGTACGAGCTTTAGGAAAATAGGGAAGGATTTAAGAGGAGGAACCGATGCACATTGATTTTGAAGTTCTGAATATTAAAATGGGAGGGAAAGATAGAGTCGGGTAAAGCATTCCACATTCGCGTGGTGCGGGAAAAGAAAGAGTCCCTGAACTTGACAGTACGTCCGAAGTTGGGCTCAAGGGAAAACTGATGGGCATTCCTAGAAGCACGAGTATTACGGTTGAATTGTTTGAGGGGAGGACTGCAACTGGCTATTTCACTAGACCATTGTTTATGAAAATAACGATTAAATAATGAAATACAAGAAACATTGCGGCGGTGTTCTAGAGAAGAAAATGTATCGGTTATATTTCTATCGCCTAACATTTTCATAGCTCTTCTTTGAATTCTATCCAATAGACTTAAATGTGTTATTGGAGCACCTGCCCAAACATGAGAGTTGTACTCGAGTTTTGGACGAAAAAAAGGCTTTATAGATTACAGCCAGATCAGAAGGGGAGAAAAATTTCTTGCATCACCGAAGAAAACCCAAACACTTAGCAGCATTTTTGGCGACGTCGAATATGTGATCATTCCACAGAAGGTGGTCTGTGATACACATACCGAGGACTGAAAGCTTTTCGGTTTTTTTCAATGCAAGTGCCACTCATGGATAGTGGCATGGGGGTGGGTTTAGTTTAGACGACCCTAGACAGCATTGAAGCATTAAATTCCACGCGGTTTTTAATTCCCCATTGGACAATGCTGTCAAGATTAGAATTTATGGAGCTAATCATAAGCTGCCGTTCAAGGTCCACATCCGAATGATATGGATGTGAATCTGAAAACGAATATGAGAAGCTGAGGGTAGTGTCGTCAGCGAAACAGTTTTTTTGGATTAGACGTTTCAGACAGAAGATCATTTATGAATATAAGGAAGAGCGTCGGAGATAAAACGGAGCCCTGGGGCACACCAGCATTTATTTTGTGAATTTCAGACTTGAAACCGTCCGATACAACTTGAATTGAAAGTTAATTTCTAATCCAACGAAGAAGAGATTCATCAATACCAAACGCGCGCCAAACTCTATCAAACGCCTTAGAAATATCAAGCGCAATAATCTTACTTTCTCTAAAACGATGTAAAGATTTGTTCTACTGTTCGGTGAGATATACCATCAGATCACCAGTGGACCTATTGCTACGAAAGCCGTACTGCCTTTCATTAAGAAGCTTTCGTTCCTCGAGATATTTCTCGAGCTAGAAATTAATCAGCGTTTCCATGACCTTGGAAGGAAGGGACGTAAGTGCAATTGGTCGATAGTTTGAGGGTGAAGGAGATACGCCTTTTTTAGGGACTGGCTGGACAAATGCTTATTTCCATCCACTCGGAAAGAGACCAGTAGAATAGGACAGATGGAAAAGCTTACGCAGTGGTTTTGCCAGCGTTGAAGAACACCTCTTCAGAACAATGGGAGGGATACTATCCGGGCCAGCGGATTTGTGTATATCAAGATCTTTCAGAACTCTGGCAACTGCACGAGTGCGCAAGAAGATTGGTCCCATGAAATCGTTTACGCTCTCAAGAACAGGAGGAGTCATAACACTTTCTGGCAACGTCGAATTAACAGCAAACTGTACTGCAAGCAAATTGGCTTTATCTATCGAGCTGACAAAAGGTGTATCGTTGAAGACGAGCGTTGGAACCGACGACGAAGTAGCATTTCGTATGTTCTTTGCAAATGACCAAAAATTTTTACTACCTGTGGGACATTGTAGTATTTTCTGCCTTAATTTCTGATCATGCAAAAATTTGGTTCGTCGAATATGAACATTACAGGTTTTTCTAGCTTGTTTGAATTTATTCCGGTTTTCCTCAGTAGGGTTGGCTTTATAATAATGGCGCTACGTGCCACACAGCTTAATACACAATCGATATTCTGTAGGGGGGGAATGGGTACGTGAGTCAGCAAAATTGCCGGACTTGGGACGACACTAATCCACGCGAGATTTACGAGGTGCCAATGCATCCAAATAAAGTTACTGTTTTGTGCGGATTTTGGGCTGGATGCCTGGAGGCGTCATCGGTGCGTACTTCTTCGAAAATGATCCTGGCCAGGCCTTCATCGTCAACGACGATCGCTATAGGTCGATGATCACCAACTTCTTGTGGCCTAAATTGGATGATAAGGACACTGAAGATATATGGTTTCAACAGGATGGCGCTACGTGCCACACAGCTTAATACACAATCGATATTCTACACGAGCGGTTTCATGGCATGGTTATCTCGCGCCGAGGTGACGTGAATTGGCCACCAAGATCATGTGATTTGACCTCTTTCGACTTTTTCTTGTGGGGCTTTCTTAAGTCGCAGGTCTATGCGAATAAGCCGCAAACCACCGCGGCCCTCTAAGGCAACATAATCGATGCCATCGGTCAAATTCAGCCTGATTTATGCGCCAAAGTCATCGAAAACTGGACCTTTCGAATCCGCGCCACCCAGCGAAGCAGCCATTTGAACGATGTTATATTTCATAATGTCACATAATGTCATTGATAGGGCTCTCAAATAAAGATAAAACCTTATTGATATCTCATATACAACTTGTTTTATTCTATTTTAAAATCGACCCGCCCTTAATGGAAAACCCTTTATAACATTATGTTATAAAATATTAGAATTAATAAAATTATGAAACTTATTCATTTTCAACATTGAATTTTTGTACAGCGTGTTAGCTCAGTGGGTACCGCTTTGGACTGACAAGTACAAGATCGCGGGATCAAGTCCCACATAAGCCAACGTTTTTTTGTTTTTTTCTGAGAGGAAAAGGTTACACAATCGCCAAAGACAAGCCTTTACTAATTTTTGCTAGCCCCTAGCCAGAACCTATATAAGACTCTCTAGTGCCTTGTTGAAAACTAGCTTGTTTTTCTGCGCGGTTCATTACGCTTCATATGAAACACAAGCTAAAATAAACAAATAATGTCGATTTATTGAAAAAAGAGAAGATTTAATCACTTATAAACCTATCCCAACCCAATATCATCCGTTAAAATCTATAGAAAGAAACAAGTTCAAACTCCAGAATCAGGAGAGACGGAAAAAAGACAAAAATGAATTTTTCTACCTTTGAATATAACAAATGAAAGCCAACAAGCCCCAGTGGATAAAACAGTTTGCTTTTGGTTTTCTTCATATTATACAAATGCTCTTTGTTTGTATAAACTGCATTTTTAAAAACTTTTGTTTTTTTTTTTGTTTTGTGTGACCGAAAATTCCTAAACATAACTTTGAGCAAAAGTTGTTGTTTTGCATCGCTCATGCCATAAATCGTTATGTCGCTGGAGAGAGCTCCTTTTTCATTCGCTTTTCATATTTCAATGGTAAAGTCTTGTGAAGTGTGTAATCATTCGAGTCTGAATCTGAAACACAAAAAAAAAAAAAAAAAAAAACTAAACAAAATGGGAACATAAAAATATTAGGACAAGAGAGAAAGCCTTTATAAACAAAACAAACTTATTCAGCCAAAAATTTGATTTTGAGAGAACTTTTGAAAAAAGCTTTTTCGAAATTTTATTTAAGTTCCACAAAAAAAAATTGACTTGGTACTTCTGGAGAGAGATTACGGTTGGTTGTCTCTCTTGGAATTTAAAGAGAATTTATAAAAAACAAGCTTAATAAACTTTGAGCAGTTTTTTTTTAAAGCTCTCTCTCTCTCTGCCTGGCTCTTTAAAAAGAGAAACTTTCTATATATATTTAATTCCAGTATTCATGGGAAAATATTTTTGTTATCACTTTTACAAACGAGACGACGACGTCCAAGGTCACCACAATCAGCATTCTTATGGTATTCTTTGTGTTGGTCTTTTCATCGTGTGCCACAGTGCCGTTGTTGTTGTTGCTGTTATCTGTATAATAATTGTTGTTGTGTATCTTAAATGGCGCTCTCTTTTAAAAAAAGCTTTTATTTTTACCTATTTGACTATAAGGCATTTTGTGTCCTGGGAAAATCCAAGTTAATACTGGCGTGTGATGTACGTTCTCTAATAAAATGTGTGGGGGCTAAAGAGATGTGTCTCGGTGAGGAAGACAGTGGGTAGAGAGCAAGTATAGAGGAACAAACAAACAAAAAAACACATACAAAAACAACTCACATTGATTGTGAAATCTAGGAATTTGCAAACCTTGTATAAGTTGAATTTCATTGAAAAGATTTTTAGTGAATCGAGTTTTTGTCCGAACAGAGGAGAACACACGACCGACTGAAGCCATCTTTGCCACCATCTCCCTTTTTCGCCCTCTACCTATATTATTTCCCATCGGAAACTCCTACTCAATTTTTTAAAATGCCAACTTAGCGGCAATAATATTCTTTGGTTTATTGTGTTTTTTTGTTTGTGTATTCAAGCTGGGTGTCCTGTGTGCCTTGTGCTGGCTTTAGCTTGCTAGTGAAAGGAGTTTTTTGGGTTCAGGAACGGCAGCTATATTCTTTAGGTATACGAGTCGAGTAGGTATATCTTTCTCTATATAGAATATCATTTTAGTTTTCAGGATACTTTTGGAACAAAATTGATATTCTAAAAGAGCTTTCGTGTTGGACATATGCCAGAATGTTATGTGGAAATATGCCATTGGAGCAATGTTCCAAAAAATGTCTACCAAAAAAACGATCCGAAGTAAAGAACTGGATATAAATTATTACATGATACAGTGCCGGTACCGTTTTGTGTTTGTGTGTATTGTTCGGACAAATTTCAGAGTGACAAATGCTTAAAAAACCAAAGGCAAAAGATATCTGCTCCCAAATACTTAGCTTTTGGTATAAGGATGACGACAACAACCTACGTAGAAGATGTTGTTTATTGTTGTTGCGGGTAATATGGCAAGCAAAGCTAAGCCTTATAAGTTGTCATTCCATATATGTGGGTTGATATTCTAGTACCTATTTATCTACATAAAAGCTAAGCGCCCGCCTTTCTATATAGGTTCTAGGTAGGTAATAAGAAATGTTCATACTTTTTTTTTAAGGAAGCATCAAATTTTATCATCTTCCAGCTTAGGCGCAACAAATTTATGGTGGCTTTTCTTTTTTGTTTGGTGTCTAGAACTACAATGTTGTATAAAGAGGCATATAGGATGATAATTTAGTGTCGTTTGGTCCTTAAACCTTTTTACCTTATATCACTTCTGGTCTCCCTCATGCTTGGACCTCTTCCTTCATTATTTTTTTTTTTTTTTTGGCAAAAAAAAGGAGATAAATGAGATATTTACGAGGAGATATTTTGTCAGGTGTTGTCAGGGTTGTGTTTAAATATTATGAACAACCAAATTACTCAAATATTGAAGGGTGATTGTGGTTGACACGTATGAAAGTGAAAAACGACATAGTTTCACCTGACAGATTTTGTTTTCTTAAGAATTTTTTTTTTTTCATAAATAAAGTGATGAAGGCCACAGAGGGCAAGAATTATAATAGCTTAATTAAGGAGAGGTTTTTCAATTCAAATACATGTGTATACAGACAGAGCTCGATAAGTTAAGTTGCACTAGAGAAAATTGTGATTTTATATGTGTAGGGGTAGCAATTTTTCAAGCTTTCAAGAAAACATGAGGTTTATGTTTTTGATGTGACACTAATAAATTGGAGCAATATTTTTTTCGTACGGAATTCTTTTACTTGAAAAAAAAATCTCCTTGATTTAAAAGAACGTAACTAAAGTATTGAGTAGTCATAAATCATCTAGGTGAAAATTGAGTTTGGTCTTTGTATAATACAGAAGGTGTAATTTTCTGGATTGGTAATAAGAACATCGAACAAGAAGTACAATACAGTAGGTATACTCGTATACTGTATATCCAACTTGGCATAACAATTAAGAGAAGTCTTTAATTTTTCATTCAGCAGTTTCAGTTTCTTTTTTTAAAACTTAGAGTATCTATAAAACGGGTAGTTATGTGCATTCAAGAGGACTCCTCCTCTCACCTCATAGTGGTTTACATCGGGTGGCTAGTACCTCAGGTGGAGAAGGGGTTTTAATCGCTGAGGAAAGCTGTAGGGATTAGTCAAAGAGAGAGGGGGGGAGTGCTCCCACTAAGGCAATTCTCCTTTCATCGAGGCGGCAGCGGACGAATTTTCCAGATTGAATCAACGGTGGCGTCTACTGTTCCAGTTAGGTTGAACTACTTAGTGAACAGCTTATAAGGGCTACTATGACATATTCGTATAAGAAGCGGTTTATCCGGCTCCTTACTCTTGAAGTTATACGCCTGGCCGTCCAGGTCGGGGGTTGTGCGTCGGGGAAAGTTCCCTACTACGGAAAACAAGTCTCGGATATGGATGATTTTACAGTTGACGACCCCAGCAAACGAAACAAGGACAATAAATTTCGGATCTGCACGTGGAACGTCCTTATATAGAACACGTGCAGCCGAGCAATTAGTGGAGAGCCTGGACAGGCTTAAGGCTGACATAACAACTATCCAAAACGTGCGATGGTATGGAGGGCATAGAGAGACTTTAATCATGTGACATCTACTACGGCAGGTGAGCAGCTTTTCGGTTGCGGTTTTGTGATAAGAGGAAGACTTAGGCAAGAAATCTTGGCCTTCCGAAGTGTAAGCGAGTGCCTGGCAAATTTAAGAACATTACGCTGATCTGTGTTTACGCTCCCCATGAAGAGAGAGATGACTCAACCAAAGAAGTTTTCTAGGATCTCCTGGAGACAAGGTATGATATGTGCCCAAAGTACGTCGTGAAGATCATTCTTGGCGACTTCAACGCAAGATTCGAAAAGGATTGCATCTTTGTTTCGATAGTTGGAGGACACAGCCTTCACGATGAAAAACTTCTGGCCACGGATACAGGCTGGAAGGCTTTGCGGCGCAGCGGGCGGGGTGAAATGTCATCATCTCAAGCACCTCTTTCCCACACCTCAATATACACAAGGGGACTTGGCGGCCGCGTGATCAACGAATCTTCAACCACATCGACCACGTTGCGATTGACGCGAGACATGCTTCCAGTATCTTGGACGTCCGAACGTTCCGAGTGGCCACCATTGACTCGGATCACTACCTGGTGGTAGCTAGACTATTGTCGCCATGACGCCACAATGCAAAGTAGATGCTGTGAAAAGGTACGATGTCGAGAAGCTTAAATCGCAAGAGACCGCCCGAATTTTTGCGGACCACGTAACTTTTTATCTCTCAGGAGGTCCGCCACTAGCATCAAGTGCAGAGGACCAGTGGAAACACTGTCAAGCCATCAGAAGTGCCGCCTCTGATGTGCTGGATTTCACGAGGCGAATACAAGGAAACCCCCGGTTCGATGAAGAGTGCTGTCTGACGCATGCAGCTAAGGACGGGGCCTACCATGCAATGCTGCGAGCTGCTGAGAGAGTAGCCCGAGAGCTCCACGGGCTGAAAAAAAAGAGGAATTCTCGGGAGGAAAAAGAGAGAGCACGATAAGCGGGCAGTCGAGTCTATTTAGTTGTAGTGGTAGGCGTTCGAAAATGTTATCAAAGGGTGAAACGATCCACCCAGGGATACAAAACTAGAACGGAAGCCTGCCGAGATGAAAGTGGAAATACGGTATCAAATAAAAACACAGTCAGTGTTGAGGATCTGGAAAGAACACTTCTCTAAACTGCTTAACAGTGAAGATAGCCAAAATACGGCTAGAAGGCAGAAAACTTCATTCAACTTGGACGATGGTGGCCAACAGTTCTGTCCACCCGACCAAGCCGAAGTGCGGCTGGTGATATCCAAACTTAAGTCGTACAAGGCTGCTGGTACGGATGGCCTACCAGCCGAACTATTCAAATCAGTGGGAGATGAATTGGTTAGGAGCATACACCAACTCATCTGCAAAATTTGGTTGGAGGAAAGTAAGCCCGATTAATGGAACCTCGGTATAGTATGCCCCATCCATAAAAAGGAAGATGCTCTGAAATGCACCAACTGCAGAGGAATTAGTCGCCTAAACCAAACGTCGGTCGCTTATAAAATCTTGTCGGCTATCCTGTGTGACCGCTTAAAACCTTTTGTCAACGATCTGATCAGCCCCTATCAGTGTGTTTTTAGGCCAGGCAAGTCAACCGTCGGTCGCGTCGATCAAATATTCACCACTCCTGAAGAACCAGGAATTCCAGATCGGTACACACCACCTCTTTATCCATATTAAAGTCGCGTATGATAGTGTAAAAATGACGAATTATACAGTACCATGTCATATCTCGGCATCCCTGCCAAACTCGTCCGCTTCTGCACGATGAAGATGGAAAAATCTCGCTGCTCCGTCAAAATCGGTAAGAACACCACCGAATCCTTTGATGTTGAGAAAGCATTGAGGCAAGGCGACGAGTTATCATGCAACCTATATTTAACATCGTTCTTGAAGCAATTGTACGCAACGCAGACGTCAACACCAGCGGTACAATTTATCTAAAATTTATCTAAAGTCCGTTCAATTACTTGCGTATGCAGACGACATAGACATTGTCGATAGAACGAAGCGAGCTCTAATAGGCGCATTTGCAAGCATTGAATCGGAGGCGGCTAAAATGGGATTGGCGGTTAATGAGGACAAGACGAAGTATATGCTGTCATCGAGAAAGGAATCTCAGCATCGTCGACTCGGACAAAATATCACGATGGACAGATATAACTTCGAAATTGTGAAGGACTTTGTCTACCTGGGCTTCACTATTACCTCGCAGAATGACATCAGTGCAGATATCAAACGAAGAATTACTTTTGCCAACCGCTGTTTCTTCGGTCTAAGAAGGCATTTAAGTAGTAAGGCACTCTCTCAGAGAACCAAGGAGGCTTTATACAAGACCCTTATCATCTCTGTCCTGCTCTATGGGGCAGAAGCATGGACACTGAAAAAATCGGATGAAAATCTGTTAGGGTGCTTTGAGAGAAAGATTCTTCATGTGATTTCGGTACGGTGTGTATCCAAGGAGTGTGGAGGAGAAGACTCAACGACGAGCCTTACAGGCTATACAGCAGCGACGTTGACATGGTCAAAAAGCTGAAAATACAACGGCTGAGATGGCTGGGGCACGTTGAGTGTATGGACAGCAACGCACCTGCCCGTCGAGTCTTCGAATCCAACCCCGATGGTGTACGCAGCAGAGGAAGAACCCATAACAGGTGGCGCGCACAAGTGGAGAACGACATCAACCAACTCGGTGTGTGCAACTGGAAGAGTTTAGCTAGGGATAGACCTGTATGTAGGGGCTTGTTAGTTGAGGCCGAAGCCCATCCTGGGCTGTGAGCGCCATCTAAATTAAGTAAGTGAGCAAGTAAAGGTTCAGGACCAACAATTTACCAAAGTTTAAATAACGAAATGGCGATTTTGTCTTTTAAGTATCGTACTAAATCCATTATGACAAAATAAAGTATGTATGTTATTTTTTTTTTCACGAACTGTTACCTTTTTGGACGTTTGAATTGAAGTTTATGAAAGACGCAGTTATTTTAGATGCATTTATACGTTATTTGAGTTAGTTTTCCTAGACGCATTTATACGTTCGAAATATTTGTAAGTTTCTTAATATTATGGTTACCCAAGTTTAATAAATCGCAACAGTTTATGTACACATTTATATGTCCTGAAATGAAACATAATACACATTCTTTATCTTTTATAGTGATTAATTGAAAGTTCTCGAAAATAAAACACCAAACGTGTCAAACTATCTCACCTTTATATAAGGTGAACTATAATAATGTCGGATAATAAAATGAGGATATTTTCGAAATTAGAGAACTAATTTTCCATGACGGACGTGACTATGGCTATGTCTCTGAACTCTGGACTCAACTTCTGTTTTTGTCATTCTATTTTTTTTTTCTTTTTTTCATTTCAATAACATTAATTCTCGAGTGTTTTCCTCCTCCACCTTTACCGTCCTCCTCTTTCCGGTTCATAGGTTTTTTTTCCTCGCAAGATGAAGTTTTTATATTTTATAGATAATGTCTTTGCGCTTTGTTTTTATGGGATAATTTAAGATTTTTTTTTTTTTCTTTTTAGATTATTTACTATTCCAAGGCTTAGATACTTCAACCAACTTTGTGTGACGGTTGCAAAGTCGTTGTTGGTTGCGGGCCGAGAGCGGGCGGTGTGATGGTAATAGATATGCTACGGCAATATAGGAAGGTCTAAATGTATAGAGAGTTTATCTTCTAGAGGTGGTTTGTGGTTAACTTATAATTAAGACGAAATAAACCAAAAGCGCATTATAATGAAGAGCGTAGGTTTTTATTTAATCCCATCAAGGATACAATCTCAAAGGATATTCATGGAGAATCTATGTTGAACCTTTATTGTATACAGTATATAGTTAAACTTTTTGATGGCTTTATAAAGACTAGGTTGTCATAAATCTAAGTGATACTTTGTGTTTATAATTTTTCTCAAAGTAAAACAAAAAATTGAACTAAGGAAGAAAAAAGAAGAAGAAAAAAAAAACAAGGACATAAAATAAACTTATTTGATAAACGCAAGAGCTGCATGTTAATACATTTTAAGAGCCATCCTATACATATAAAATCTAAGCCCAAACGGTGAGCTTCGAATATAAAAATATAATGTGAAAGGTTTTAGTCACATCCAGCTGATGGTGATGCTTATGTTGGTGTTTACTTGAATTTTTAATGTCAGTTTCAGCTTGTAATTCCTAGAAATTTCATTCTTTCAACTTTTCTAAGAATATTTGTATAATAAAAATAAAGTAGCTAGGAGTATGATTTTTTTAATAGAAATAAGTAAACATAAATAGTAGGAAGTATATAATAATTGATCTTACATGTACGTAGTTTGTCTTATCTAGGCAGATCAAGATTCACAGATTTGTTAATATTATTCTTAACATGAATGTTTTTTTTTTTTTTTTATTTAGTCTAGTAATGTTACCCGGCTGGAAAAATGCCAAGTTTCTGTCTAGTTTGGGCAAGGCCCTAATTTAAGTTTTCAGTAGGGAAAATCTAGACATGGAAAACTTGTCAAGCTCTTGCTGAATCTCAGTACCAAAAATTAAGACGAGGCAAACTTTTCAAACACTCGTGAGGCCCTTCCTAGTAAAAACTTGTTGGACATGTATCGGTACCCCATCATGATTGCTGTCCTTGAATTTTTGCTTGAGGATAAGGTGACGGACCCAAAGTGAATCAGTTATTCTTTGCTGACGACATGGAGCCATAAAGATCCTGTGTCCTTGCAACGAACACTTTATGTATGGGTGGATGTTCTGGAAATGGACACCGCATTAGCGCAAAAAAGAAAGAATACCTATGCTGTCCATTTTCTGATCCACACAGGCCTATTTCAGACATCTATTTGAATGGAACAGTGATTTTTGGATCAGTGATCAATAACGAAGGATCTTGTGATGACGACATCAAAAATCGCGTAAGCGTAGGGTGGATGAAGTGGCGGGAAAACTCTGCCAAACTCTGTGATAGAAAAATGCCCCCTAAGCTTGAAAGGAAAGCTCTACACGGCAGTTGTTCATCCAGCGCTTACATACGGTTCACAGTGTTGGACAATGTACAAGAAGTATGGGAGTAAATTGACGGCAGCTGAAATGAAGATGCTTCGCACGACAGCAGGAGTGACAAAGCGTGATCGAATAAGAAGCAAGAAAATCCGAGGAAGCCTACACGTCAAAAAAAAAACATCTTGAACAAAATACAGCATGACCAACTTAGCTGGTACTGTCATTTACAAAGAAGATGCCATGAGAACCCAGTTCAAAAGGCAATAGCAAAAGACGTTCCAACACTATCGCGAAAGAAAGGCAGGCGCAAAAACTCCTGGATAAAACAAATGCAACGACACCTGCATTTAGTTGGCCTCAGGCATGGAACAATCCAAACCCGGAAGGCCTGTCGACGTTTTCTGAGCTCAACCCCACAAGTGGAACCCTAGGTGAAGCAGTTGAGTGGGAGAGTTGGGGTCCCCCTCAAGATCATGACAATCGCCGTTTAAATGAAGAAGAAGAAGATACTTTTGGATG